>JAXQHN010000005.1:0-348729 GCA_037040845.1 Trichomonascaceae sp. B5901
ATAATGTGTGTAAGCTAGCATTTTATTAAATATCCTGCTTGTTCATTGTTGGAAATGAGCCATTTTTCATTTTTGGTTGGCCCAAAATCTGCTGCATCTTGCAAAATTTCGCTCCGATTTTTCATTTTTACGAGGTGCAACTCAAATTTTAGAACTACAATACCCACTCACCACAATAGCTAGACCGAGATACATCATCATTGAATCAATCTCGACTAGTGTATGACTACGATGGGTCACGAAAAGCCTGATATATCAATGACTATAGGGTAGAAGTGCTACAATTTGGGGTTTGTCGGGAGTCTCGTATAGTACAGATTTTCATGCCCTGACTATCACCGAAACCCAGCCGAACTTCGCCATAAAAAGTGGTTCCGCACGAATTTCAGAGCCTCTAATTTATATATCATGACTCAAAATGTCATTTGATATGATTATTGAGCTGCTAGAAGCATTTGAAAAATCCATTTTTCAAATTGGTAAACTATGGAGAAACGTGATAAAATTTAGGTTTTAGGTTTTGGAGATCTAACCTGGGGACCTGCAGCAGCCATGACAGCCCAAACAGCAATAAAACCAACACGACTATATTCTAAAAGCATTATATTTTCATATTAAATGATAAAATTGATAATCGATATTTCAGGTGGTCGATTTATGTTCATCCGGTTGCTGCTGCCTGTGATTAGTCATCACGTACGGCTGAAGCATGGCCACAACTAGCATGAAGATCTAGCACAGTGAAAACTGATACTCAAGAACGTCATAAGAGAAGCTGGCGTAAATCAGTCTTGATGTTATTTAATAAATTCATGAAAGGGTATCCGTCATTATTATTCACAATTGAGCGCAATTTGCAAGATATTGAGACGGAATATTTAAACGTGACGAGAATTTTTCAGATCGGGAGAAAGTTGGCATTTTTGAGAACATTAGTCTCAGCGTAAATTTCGTTTGTGGCTGACAAAAATTGATTCAGCAGATCATATTCCAACTGTTATTATATCTGAGACTATTTTGATTGTTAATATTTTGTTTTTCATATTGGTTTGGTAGGCTTTTCATTTCGCAGCCAGACTTTCCTTGTTGGGAAAATATCCGTTTAGTTTTTGTGTTGCATTGCCGCATTGGGAAAAAACCTATCACTTTTCTACTGATACCCCCCCAAAAATGGGAAGAAGCATCCATGCGGAAGGGCCGGCTTTTAAAACTAGTTTCCTAGACTTGGGGACCTAGCATTGGCCCGCAGCACAACTAAGCTCACAACATCAAGGGACCCCAAAACACAAAAAAATAAGCACAAAAATGCCAAATATGTCAACGACTACTTGGTGAATAAACAATAATAATAATGAAATATAAATATTGGATTCTTTCCATTAGTGAAATGTATTAAGCTAACAATTTATTAAATATTTTGTTTGTTTATTGTTGGAAATGTGCCATTTTTCGTTTTTGGTTGGCCTTCAAAATCTGCTAGATCTTGCAAAATTTCCCTCCGATTTTTCATTTTTACGAGGTTTAACCGGAATTTTAAATCTACAATAGCCACTCACCATAACAGCTGGACTGAGATAAATTATTGTTATTGAATTAATATCAGGTAGATATGACTACGATAAGTTACAAAACGCCCGATATATCAATGATGATAGTAGAAGTGCTACAATTTGGGGTTTGGGGGGAGACTGACGAGGTAACGATTTTCACGTCCTGATTATCACTGAAAAACGGAGCAAATCATTTCATGTGAAATGATAAAATTGACAATCAATACTTCAGGTAGTCGATTTATGTTCATCAGGTTGCTCTATGTGATTGGTCATCACGTACGGCTGAGGCCCTGCTTCAATAAGCATCAGACAGACACTAGCACACTGTGAGATAAAACATGAATTATTAAGAAGCTGAGTTGTGATGTGGTACAGATAAACTATTAAAAACATATCCACCATCAATATCAGTGAATCGATTTTATTTGCAAGAGACCCATCGAAATGTAACGAGAATTTTCCCAATTGGTAAAAAAGCTGGCATACTTTGAAATATGGCCACCACCGATATCGTCATTGGTGACGGATATAATTTGATTTAATCAGCTTCTAATAGCTTGTTACTATATATGAAAGCACATTTATTAATATTATTTTAGTATCAACCTTTGTTTGATGGAATGACATTTTCGCAGCCAGACCTTCCTTGTTGGGAAAATATCCGTTTAGTTTTTGTGTTCCATTACCGCCTTGGGAAAAAATACATCACTTTTCCGCTAACACCCCCCCATAAATGGGAAGAAGCGTCCATGCGGAAGGGCCGGCTTTTAGAGCTATTTTCCCAGTCTAAGGTACCCAGCCTTCGGTACCGCAGCACAACTAGGCTCACAACATCAAGGGACCCTAAAACACAAAAAAATAAATACGAAAATGCCAAATATGTCAACGATTACTCAGTGAATAAACAAAAATAATAATGAAATATAAATATTGGATTCTTTCCATTAGTGAAATGTATTTAAACTAACAATTTATTGGATATTCTGCTTGTTTATTGCTGAAAATGAGCAATTTTTCATTTCGGTTGGCCCTAAAATCTGCTGATTTGCAAAATTCCTCTATGAGTTCTCATTTTTTCGATGAGCAACCCGAATTTTAGAACTACAATAGCCACTCACCACAACAGCTAGGCCGAACTAAATTGCTATTAAATTAATCTCAGTTAGTGTATGACTACGATAGGTCACGAAAAACCCGATATATCAATGATAATCGGGCAGAAGTTCTACAATTTGATGTTTGTGGGGAGCCTCGATTAGTAGCCATTTTCATTATCCCCGAAAAATGGTGGAACCTTGACATAAAACGTCGTTTATCATTAATTCTAGAGCTTCTAATTTGTTAATTATGACTCAAAATGTCATTTGATACGATCATTGAGCTGCTAGATGTATATGAAATATATATGCATTTTTCAAATTGCCTAAAGTATGGAGAAACGTGATAAAATTTGTAGTTTGGAGTTTATTAAAGAATGTACGAAGTATTATATAAAATATAAGACAACCGGGTAAAGATATACTTCCAGATGGGACTCTTTCCCAAGACACAACACAACTTAAGAATTCACAAAGGCGCAAATCATTACCTCTTTCGGAAACCTACTGCTATCTCTTTTACCGAAAGCCGAAAGCCATCGAAAATGAAATATTGGTGGGATTCGTCATCATAGAATCTGTCTTCATATCTTCAATGCTCGACAAACGCAGTTCAAATGTATAGAACAGCTTGGCATGGGTAGCAGACATCAACCTTTACCAAGAACAAATATGAGAAATATGTCAAAGAACAACAACCAAATATATTTGTATGAGTATAATTTCAGAAGCATATAAATAATCATTCTCATAAAAAATATTTTAGCCAAACATGAGATGTATGCCGGTTTATTCATGAAGATACACGATTGACCCCTGCTAGCCTGAAAGTAGGCTTGATACCGATAATTACCAAGCAAAATTTCAACGGCCAGGGAACTGTAGCAGAAACAAGATCCAAAGCACTAAAGTGTATAATGCACTATTAAATTGATGACTGTGCAATCAGTGTGATTATTTTGTCAGCACACATTGCGGGCATGCCGCACCCTAAGCGCTCCACGCGGCATATTATAATGCCTTTTAAAGCACAATCCATCTATAATCAGCTCCATTTTAATCACATCTCTGGCAATGGTAAGACCTCGGCCCTCTATTCGATAGACACATAACACTGGGAGTTGAATGTTTCTAATTTATCAACGCCCATTTGCTTAAAACAGACGACTACGCAGAAGCTTCTTAAGAACAATATATCAATATATAGATTATAACTGAAAAAAACATTTCAGCGCTTTTTTTTTTTAGCGAGATTAGGATCCGCTGCGAACTTGGCCATTGGACAATGCCACTCTCCGTAATTACTTGGCCGGATTTGACACTGAAATGACACTTCTAGACGGTGAGTTTCATACACTTGAATCACACGATTCAGCTCCAATTTTAGCCATAAATGACAGCTAAAGCAGATTTTGGTCAAAAAGTCACGAGCCACTTTTAGAGACCGATTGTGCAATATGCCTAACAAATGTGACACCATAAGAGGAGAATATGCAAGTCAGCGAAACTACTCTACAAAAAAAAACACTACAAGGCTCTTTGAAGACATCTGATTTTCCTTCGCTTCTTTTTAAAAGAAGAGCCTCCTAGGTGATTAGGCTTTGAAGCTAAATTCCCAGCACGATAACTTTCCTTGTTCACAACAACTTGTAGTCGGCGCGCCAATGCGGCGAGATCCAGCATTAAAAGCACTAGCTGAACGCGCAGTAAGAGAATACAGGAGTGGCGAATTTCCTTCGCTGGCTGCTGCTCGCAGAGCGTTCAGTGAAGTTTCTTATACTTATTTAAAACAAGTCAATGAGGAATTGGCTTCTTTAGAGGAGAGCCCAGATACTCTCCTGTTTCGTAGGGCTAACGATGATCTCGAAAGAGATATCTATCGCATGACAGATCGTTCGGTTGTGACTCATGCTGATATCGAGAAGAGGGCTACAACAATTCGTGTTGCAGCTGGTCTGCCATGCGGACCATTTGCTACAGATTGGGCACGGCGATATATCCATAGCCGTGAGGAGCTACTAAAGTTGAAGAGGTCAGGAAGGATCATACCCGAGACCACGAGTACTACGTCTTTCGATTTTGATGAATATTTCTTAACCTTGGGATGCCCTATTGCCGATGATGTTGGTTTTGCCTACATACCCAGTGATAGCGCTTCAACTCCACCTGAGTTGTCGGATATTCATATCGCACCCTTTAATGGCGACGGAAGTGGGGTGGCTGAAGCCAAGGCTTTTTTGAAACGTTCTGATTTGCCTGCTGAATATGCTGCAGATTATTTTGGTATGGAATACCGTTCTTTTCTTCGTCGTGTTCATGACGCTAGTCCGGTAGAAGTGAGCCGAAATCATCAACGTAATATCAGACAGGAAGACATGCCGGAGCTTGTACGACTTTGCCGGGCTATGAGACCCAATAATTTTCCTCTGACATTGCGTGAACTGGAATTTTTGGCGAACAAAATCCGAAAGAAGTACGCAGAAGTCCTGGGCATGAAGTATACGCCAGTAAGTTCTAGATGGCTTTCTAAAGTCACTCGAATGTCTTCCGAACTGTATGAAATACGCAGTCCCAATCCACCGAATGATGCATTTTACGGTTGCACTGATTTTGGTGAAGAAATACCGGATCTTGTTCTACGTTCTGAAGTTGAAAAGGCTGCCAATATTCGGAGAATGGCACTGTTAGACTTAATGACTGACTTTAGTCCGGGAGATGATCAGGCTAAGGATAGGGAGGAGGAGCTGCCTGTAGTAATACGACGTGCTTGTTCTATGAAGTCTAATCACAGACCGTTGGAGCTTAATGAAGTTTTTATTTTAGTGAACCAGGTGCTAATGGAGCGTGCTGAGCGTGAGTCTACATCATTTAATTCGTGCAAAATGAGCTGGGTGTATTACTTCGTTAAGAAAACTCCCGAGCTTCATGAGCTGTGCTTCCCAGAGGAGATGAACAACCCAGCAGAAGTCGATGACGCTGACGGAATAGTTGTGAACAGCAGTTATGATCCAGATTCTTATGAGCTGTCAGACGCTGAGAACGAGAGTCCAGTTGATGACGGTCTCTATGATAGTTATAACTGTATTCCGGAAACACCCACTTATACCCCCGATAATCCGAATTCTGATGCTATGGATAATTCTAATTGTATCCAGGAAATTATTCAGGAAATTTCCACTAATACCCCCGGTAAACTTGACGATGTTGTTGAGGATAGATATGATGATATTCAGGAAACGTCCGGTGATACCCTTGGTAAAACTAATGATTCACAGCTTGGCGTTAGGATTAGACTTGTGGTTCGGCATACGCTTGTCATAGTATTTGTCAGTCTCACTGTCTTTCTGATATCGGCCTTTGGCGGTATGTTGATGGAAGCAGATCCTCAGGAATTACTTGCATACAGAGATTGTTGACTGTAGGATGTACTGCTGGATCGACTGAAGATAGGCCCGCATGGTATTGCCTGCGATCACGTCCTTTAAATTTCAGTCTTGCGTATACCCCCAAAGGAATTATTCGACATGGTTGCTAAATGAAATATTAGTGCGCTGCTTAATGTGATGCAAAAATGGGTAAGAAAAAAGCACGAATTTTAAATTATTATACACTAAGCATTAATTACGAGTTTATGAAAATAAAATGCATTATTTTGATATGAAAAAGTTCACTATTTTTGGATAATTAAACCGCCTATCAAACGATCTGATAATCAAAGACGATAACTCAAGCAAAACGCCCAATCCATATGACAATAACAATCGTCTTTTCAGATACCTATAGAAATCCACAAGAAACTTTCTCAAATCTGATTGGTTGTTTCATTTACTTTGTGATGTTAAGATTTAAAAATGCCAAGAAGCCAAGGCAGGAAGAGAAAACAGCTTATAATAGAACCAAAACACCAACTAGTATGTCTAAAGCCATATATATATGGCTTGAATGAAACAACAGAAGATTTGATCAAAAATGCCTAAGAATCCATATGAAATATGCCCATGTTTGTTGAAATAATAATTCCCCAAGTACTTGGTCACGTGCTGCCGAGAAATAACCTTTGCAAGTTTTCTTAGCTTCAGATCATCATTTTTTTGGCTTATCAACAAACCAAATATGAGCGAAAACAAATACTATTCGACTGGGAGGGGTGGAGCTGGGAATATCGCATCAAAAAAAAATAGACAGGAACCGGAAGTTGTAGAAAAACCCGGCGATGAGATTCCTCACCTTGCCCAGTCCACTTTTACCACCGGCAGAGGAGGTGCTGGTAACATGATGAAGACCGATGATCCGGATATTGCCAGAAAGGCTCAGGATGTTTATGACCCGTCTGATGAAATGCGTAACATGAGACCAACCACATCGCATCGTAGCATTGGTCGGGGTGGCTATGGTAATGTTCAAGCAGCTAGCCAAGAACAAGACGAAGGATCTCGAAAGTCGCTTTTTTCCAAGTTAAAACACGTGTTTGTTAAGGAATAACTGGGCATCAAGATCAGAATCGCATATTTATAGGAGAAATCATAATGTTTTGTCATTTTTTGGATCTTCCTTTGAATACCACTTCATCACCGTAATCTTCCTTGTTTTGGTATACAAATGAATGTCCGTTATTGCTCATACAGGTATGATCAAGATGTGAGATTTCAAATCCACTGAATATAATACATTGTATTTGTTTGAGATATCCTTCAGTAGGCTCCATTCCTGAAGGTGTATCATTAAGTCCTCCATCCAGGGCCGCTACTCCAAGACTTAGCCCTTCTTCTTCTGAACCTCTCAATGTTTTCTGACCACTTAGAGTCTGAGAACATGTCATAGGATCGAACTTGATTCCAAATTTGGTTACAAGAACGTTGAGAAGTGCAACCAAGATGTGTTCCAATGAGGACACGGGGCCATTGTCTCTGTGATATTTGTCCTCATAAATGTAATATTTTCTGAACCAATCAAAGTAGATACGAATACTTCCAAGAAGACATTTGGCTTTGGTGTCTAAATTTCCGTTTAGGTTCTTGACCTGTTCAAAAACATACTGTGCTTGCAGTTGAAACATCAGTAAAGTACTGTCAACAATCGGATATCGAATATTTTGGTCATCAACAGTGAAAATGAGCATAACCTCCACAAGTACAACCCTTACCATCCTTTCTGAGGCACGATTGACTTCAGCCACGTTCAAATTGGCAACCAGATCCTTGGCTTGCTGTTCATTGACTGCCCAATCATGCCTTGACACCAGATTTCGCAAATGAGAAGCAACCAAAGTCAAGGATTTGGTCCCATTATCATGCGCCGCGGTCCCAAGAGGATACTTTGAGATCAGTTTTTTCTGTAATTGCTTTAAATTAGGACCCTTTATGGGCTTCTCAGTAACCACACTTCTAAGCATCGAATAGAAGGCCATGAAATATCTTTTTTTCCGAATATAAAGAAGCCCAAGCTGATTGAACGGATAGCCATCATTGACATCAATAGTTATAGCGCATTGGTAGGAAGACTCGGCCTCTATGTCGCCTGCTCCTCGGTCGAATTCACTGATATATCTACACACGTCGGCCAATCTGCAACAGATTAAAAATGACGCAGCATCCACAGATTGAGTGAGGTGTATAGGACATGCTTTGTTAAGTAAGCTAGACCCACGGAACCCCAATTCGTCCAAGATCTTGTCTAGAGATTCAGTGATGCCATAGGTAGACATAATTTGAATAAGAAGTCTTCGGAAATGTATGCAACAATACACGCAGATCTGCCTAGAAGCTGAGCAAAACGATAGAATCTTTTCTTGAATGTTCCCATCCCCGTTATCTTCCTTGAGATTCGCTAGAGCTTTTCTGCAGGCCTGAATGACCGGATAGAGAGCGTGAAGCCACATTGCTTTGACGATCTCAGGAGCATCAGAAAACGTTGCAATGATCATATCAGAGCATTTGCCCAGAGCCAGTCGTAAAAGACGGACTGCTGTACCTTCAATTTCAGCCGGATCCAGCTGGGCGTCCGATTGGCCGAGCCTTTCAACGAAATTTCCAATTTCCGTCAAATTGACATCCTTTAAATAGCGGCTGGATCCCGTTTTCAGCGTATTTGATGCCATTCCAACTGCCTTGTATTGGTGCGAAACGCGTCCAGGTGTTGCGGAAAATACAGCTGAAATATTCTGCATTTGACAACTTGTCTCGCACCACCATCACCCGCAGGTTTTACCGTCAGCCATGAATTCATCAGCGTTTGGCTCCGGCGGCAATTCCTTTGCAAATAATGCCAACAGTGCGTTTGGAAACAGCTCTTTTGGCAATAATGCGACGTCTGCGTTTGGTGGGTCGGCCAATAATCAGTCGTCATTCAGTCCTTCTACAGGCTCGTTTGGCAACTCCACGCTTTCTCAGCCGTCAAACAGCAGTGCTTTTGGTGGAATGGCGTCTTCTCAGTCGCCCTTTGCTGCTTTATCCGGTTCTTCAGGCTCGATATTTGACTCAAATGCCAAAAGCGGAGGATTTGACGGACAAAACACCCAGTCTGCGTTTGGAAATACACAATCTGCTTTTGGAAATTCGCCATCTACATTCGGAAATAATGCAAATACTCAATCGGCGTTCGGTGGGTCGTCTGGGTTTGGCGGCGATAGCACATTGAAGGGATTTGGCCAGAACTCTCCGTCTTCAGGCTTTGGCAGCACTGCAACTCCTTCAGCTTTCGGAAATAACAGCGCAAGTGCGTTTGGCAATCAGGGTACGAATAATCAAGGCTCGGCTTTTGGCGGGCCTTCTTCCTTTGGTTCTAATACTCAGTCAGCATTTGGATCGAACCAGGGATCAGCCTTTGGATCCAACAACCAGGGATCAGCCTTTGGAAATAACCAGGGATCGGCATTCGGAAATAACCAAGGCTCGGCGTTCGGAAATAACCAGGGATCAGCGTTCGGAAACAACAAGGGCTCGGCGTTCGGTGCTTCAAATGATAATCAAGGATCGGCTTTTGGTACCAATAATAGCCAAGGATCAGCTTTTGGCGCAAATAATAACACAGGCTCAGCATTCGGCACGAGTAATAACACAGGGTCGGCATTTGGTTCCGGCTCGACCAACCAAACTTCTGCATTTGGCTCTCCTGCTTCACAATCAGCTTTTGGTTCGACGTCTTCAGCATTCGGAGCCCCCAAAGAGTCTTCACCGTTCGGATCCCCTGCGGCTTCAACATCACCGTTTGCTGCTAAAACCTCAGCGTTTGGCTCTAACAACCAGCCGTCTGCATTTGGTTCTGGCACTCAAACTTCGGCATTCGGCTCTAATAATCAACCTTCATCTGCTTTTGGCTCTAACAACCAGACTTCAGCCTTCGGCAACAACCAATCAGCATTCGGTAACAAACCTGCTGCATTCGGTTCGTCTACTCAACCAACTTCCGCCTTTGGCTCTGGTACTACATCTGCCTTTGGCCAATCCGCTCCAACCTCTGCATTTGGTTCCAACAACCAGTCTCCTAGCTCTAACCGCTTCTCTAGTCTAAGCGTGGATGATGATAAAACTAATGATACTACGAATGATACTAATGCGAAGGCAGCTTCAACTGTTGGCTGGCCTCCTTCTACAAACAATGCTACTGCCAGTCCTTTTGGCAGCTCAGCCACTACCAGCAGCGCATTTGGTGCTGATAGCGGTAAAAGTTCTACTTCCGCTTTCGGTTCTAATACTACATCTGCTTTTGGTGGTTCTTCTACCTTTGGTGGCTGGGGAAAACCGTCCTCCAATGTCTTGGACCCTTTTGTCGAGGGATACCAGGCTCCTGCCAAAGGTTGGCCATATAAACAAGGATCTGAAGAAGAGAAAGTTGCCAAGGTTGAGGACCTTATTCCCATATTCAAACAGGCATTTGACTCATCAACTTTCACCCTTGGAAAAGTACCGGAACTGCCCCCACCTCTAGAATGTCGGTAGATGATGTCGAGAATTCATAGAAAAATAATATAATGTGATGTTAAGAATAATAGCATCTGAGTGGTCATTCTAACTTACTCGTTGAGAAACTTCTCTGCAGTAGACACCAGAATATTCTTCTGCTGATTCACAAGATTAAACACCCGCTCGTACTTATCCAGACTCTGCGTCAAAAATTGTTGTTTCGTTAATGCACCCCCACATATTTTGGTCATCATTTCCTCAGTTTCTTTCCGTAAAAATGGTTTTGTTAGAGCCATGTCAAGCCCTATCTGATCGTATGCTTCGTAAAGTGCCATACCAAGATTCGATGGAATCAAATAGGTAGCACCTCTGCCTTTCCCTTTGTGTCTAATGATATATTCTCTGGTGAGAATCTTTTCTATATGTTCCGCCATTGTTGCGTCAGTTCCTATTCCGTTTGCATCCATCATACCAATTAATTCCGGTTCTGTCAGGTAATTTGGAGGAGACGTCTTGCCGTCTTTGACAAGAGCAGATTTTATAGGAAGTCTATCTCCTCTTTCTAGAGGAGGCAGCTCTGAAGTGGTCCATTTCTGATATGGATAAACTTCAAGAAAGTTTCTTTCTTTCACCACTACTCCAGAAGTGCTGAAAGTTTCTCCATTCCAGTAGAAAGTGACTTGAGTGGATTCTCCTTTTGCATCATCGCTACAACATGCCAAAAAGTGCCTAGTGATGAACTCGTATACCTTCCAATGGGTGGAATCCTTCATTTCCGACTCAAGTCCACCTTTTATGGGATAAATAGGAGGATGCGCTTCATCGTTATGCTTTCCCTTACGAGGAGTTTTAAATTTGCCATCGTCGAGTAGTTTCCTGGCATAACCAGCCCAATCTCTAGCTGAGGTCTGTTTGCCTACAACAGCCTTCAAATCGATGGAGTCGGCGAAAAAGTCCGTTTCTGTACGAGGATACGAGATATATCCGGCATTATACAAAGATTCAGCAACATCCATGATCTTTTTAGAGGAAATTTTGAGGTAATTCGAGCCCAATTTCTGTAAATCAACCGTAGTAAGCGGCAACGGTCTCCACTTGGTTGTGGCACTTTTCTTAACTTTGGTAACTTCAGCGAATTTGTCACCATTCATAAGCTTCTCGTAGATGACCACAACAGCCATTCTGTCAAATAAGCGATGTCTATCCCAATTTGGCGAGATTATAGCGTCATCTTTGCCCTGTAGCTTAAGCTCAATGTACCAAAACGGCTCAGGCACGAAGTTCTTGACTTTTTTGTACCGATCGACGACAAACCCCAAAGTCGGAAATTGACAAGATCCATACGAAATAGGCTTTTCACTGGCCAAAACGGGAAGAGCCTGCTTGAGTAGTATGGTCTGGAACCTAGTAAAGGCAAAACCCGTTCGCAGATCAAACTCGCGACGAGCTTCGACTGCATCAACCTGACGCATATCGAAGTTTTGTGGACGTAGAGCAGCCGTTCTCAAATGCGTCGGATCCACGTTGTTGAAGCTGGCGCGTTTGACGTCGGCATTAGTCAACCGTCGGTTTGCAGCACGAGCAACACTGACGATCTCGTGACCAATATGCTCTCCTTCTCTATCACAATCTGTCCAGATAAACAGCTTGTTTGCATTGCGAGCTTCTCGTTGGATGTTCATCTGAGCTTTCTTCATGTCGGCGCCAATGATAGACGACACCGGCGCTTTAAACAGCGCACTTGGAGGCGGAGATTCCCAGTTTTTATAAGCCGCGGGAAATTCCAATTCCGTCAAATGTCCCCGAACAGCTGTCACAGTCACGTCGCAGGGTCCCCATTGTGGAAACACAAAGCTGATATCGTAGTTCTTGATGAACTTGTCCGGAGATTGCCTTGTTTGCACTCTTCCGCCTCCTAAAGCCTGTGCCACGTTTTTAGCGATGGAATTCTTCTCTGCAACACACAGAACTTTCATTGCGAGGATCAAATTCGGTCGCATTGAACGCGACGGGTGGAGCGAGTGGTGTTGGGATGGGCGATCTGAGATGGAAAGTTAAGAGAAGATATACGACATGAGGCTCAAGGGAATTTGAGGGATGAAAAGTGGTGGAAGATACGAATTGAGGTTTGTTGGGAGAAGAGATGAGGAGGGTAAGTTGAGTGTGATTTGAGGTCAGTGGCAGTGCGGAGCGGTTGTGGCCGTGCGAGAAGTTTCAGTGTGGCGGTACAGGCATGATTGAGATGAAGTATTTTGCGTTCATCATGTGAAAATTTTAAATAGGATTTATACAGGGTTATTTTTAGTTCATTCCGTATATTGCCTACCTTTTTTCCACCCCAGATTCCACCCCCTGCATTGTCGACCTTGAACTTGAAACCATATGAACCTCAAGAGCGTAGCAATTCAACCACCTCAGACACGGCATCAAGCAACATTTTGACAATTAGATAATTCTCCATTGTTGGTGAAATAAAAAAGTTAAATATAGGTATAGTTGCTGGTCATTCAGGTACAATTCTGAAGATGGGGCCATAGCCGTAGGAATAATATAAATATCCATGGAGCTTCCTGAAATGATACATTAAAGTCAATTGATCAGTCAATTATAAGTCAATTATAACCAATTGATCATTCTGAACGAGTTACTGATCATTTATCATGATTGAATCTACTATTACGTCTACTACGTCTACTGTCAAGGACAACAATGCCAAGTTGGAGCATACAGTTGCATCCAAACCTCATGAAATTGAACATCCGAAAAACTCATTTGGAGACCCGTTTCCACGTAAGTGTTTGAATAATGGCTTTTTGGGTGATTTTGCTGACTTTAGCCGGTTTTATCTGCCAGTGTGTCATCTGTTGACTACTATGGTGCATGGTCGGTACTTGCTGCTCGGGATACTTCAAGCCCGTGTGGTATTTAGTTTATTATATAGTTTAGATAGAGAAGATATAAGATAGAGAATAGATAGAAGATAGAGAATATATTGAATATTAGCCAATCATAGCAGGGTATCATGACAGGGTAGCATAGCAGATATCATAGCAGATATCACAGCAGAGTATCACAGTAGAAAGCCTCTCAACAACACATCACCTGCTCCATTCCTCAATGCCTGTGCCAACAATCCTCTTTATTATGACAATTCCCCTGCTATTCCCTGCGATCTCCCCTCTCTCCAGCCTTGCGCTCTTCCTCGGCATCTCCTTCCTTTTCTAGCCTCACATCCAAACTTGGCTTTGCCCCATAATATACCGAAAACAGACAAGATTTGCGCCTCCTCATCAACGCCTTTGTTGACATATTACCAAATATTACGTGATAAAATAGCCATTTGGTATAAATTTCCCCAATTTGGACACTGTCATGTGGCCATTATTGCCATATACCCATGTATTTTCTCTTTCCAGTCATCTCAGTTTCTTACACAATTCTTTTTTTCATCCATAAAATAGCGCAATAAGGGGTACCTTTAATGCCTCACGGCTGTTATTTTTAGAGCATGGCAGATCCTTTATTTCACGATAAATCTTGTTTAATTCTTCGTGTAAAATATTATTTCTAATGTCCACGTGCTATCGTACACGTGCTGTTGATCATGACATGCTCTAAAACGTGCTAAACATCGGGGCGTCAAATGTCTCCAAAACCTCACCAATTGAGCCGTTTACTGGGGTCCATGCATATATAAGGTAAATATGCCGCTCAATTGGATCAGACGCCGGGAAAATGGCTCTAATGCTTGGTATTTTCTTAGCGCTCCTCTCAATTCCTTTGGTATCCGCTGGTCTGGAAGAAATCGAACATGTTGTATTATTCATGCAAGAAAACCGAGCATTTGACCATTATTTCGCTACAATGGCCGGCGTCAGAGGTTATAAAGATCCTAACGTCTTGGTATGGGATGGTAAACCTATATGGTATCAAAAGGACACATCGAACGTCTCTGAATTACTTCCTTTTAATCTTGTTCCCGAGGAATCATACAGAAACTCAAGCCAATGTATAATTGCAGGATCAAATGAATGGAAAGTCAATCATCGAGCTTGGAATAATGGCAAAGTCAACCAATGGCTAAGTAATACTCCTTGGGCTTGGGGTTCATATCGAAGACAAGATCTGCAAACTCAATTCGATATAGTCGAAGGCTGGACAATTGCTGACATGTATGCAGAATCGGTCATTGGACCTACAGGACCAAATCGCGTGGTTTGGACCTCTGGAACCATCAATGTGCCTGGATCACCTCCAGGAAATCCCAATGAAATGGGTGGCCCATATATAGAGAATTGGGACAATGAAGGATGCATGAAGTACGGCAATAGTACTTTCAATTGTTTTCCATTGAAATGGAAGAGTCTTCCTGAGTATTTGGAACAAGCCAATATATCTTGGTATTTATATGAGGAGTCAGACAACTATGCCGACAATCCTCTTCCTTGGTATACAGCATTCCGTGGCAAAAAAGACGAGGGAAAGGAGTTTCGTGACAAGGGGCTGTCGACAATCGGACTTCAACGGTTTTTTGACGATGCTAGAAAAGGAACTCTTCCACAAGTATCATGGGTTGTTTCACCCATGGAAATCTCTGAACATCCGCCTAATTTACCCAGATCAGGAGCTTGGTTGCAGAAATCCGTTGTTGATGCTGTCACTTCTTCTCCAAAGTACAACAAGACAGTTCTCATTGTATCATATGACGAAACAGGTGGATTCGGCGACCACGTTCCTCCATTCATCTCACCAAATGGAACCATTGGAGAATGGTTTACAAATCCTGAAGATGAATCTCAGTATGTCCCTTCGGGCCCTGGGTTTAGGGTGCCCATGTATATTATATCTCCATGGACTAGAGGAGGACATGTATATACGGCCCCATCTGACCACAATTCTCAGATATTATTTGTGGAAAAATGGGCCGAGACCGCTCTGCACAAAAATATAACAAGTGCGGAAATGAATCATTGGCGAAGAGAGCACATGTCGAACTTGGTCGATATGTTTGATTTCGACCATGCCAATTATGATATACCGGATATTTCTGACAACGGCAATCCTAAATCTTACGATGAAGCAATGGATGCTGTTCATCTATGTCAAGAAAAGTATTATCACAAGCTTCATGACAGCCGTCCACCGGTGCCCTGGGATAACACGAATGAAAGCCTAGCTCTATGGACAGAACAAGGATATAAACAAATAAGAGGACACCTAACAGAAGGACGATATTTGGTATTTCGATCCAGAGCGAACAATGCGACTTGTCTTGGCGGTGACGATACTTTGAACGTGACATTGAGCCAATGCTCCGAGGAATTTAGAGATCGTCGTCAAAGGTTCATTGCGCATCAGCAGGGAGATGCTTTCAGCAAACAATTTAGTCTTGAAAACGTCGAATATGGATATTTGAATGCTGATTCGACGTTCAACGAGACTAGTGGAAGTATATTCAAAATCGAATATTCCAAAGGTGGATATAAGCTGGTGAGTGAGCCAGCATTGAATATCACCGAGCCAGGACTGAACATTACTGTTACAGACAAGGGATTTGATGTCTTCAGTGTAACGTATGATGACTGAGATGCCATGTGATGATTGACGATTGAATGATACATCGCGAACACTTATGGCTAACGTATGATTGATGATAATAGGATTGGATCATCAGATGCTTTTTTGGGCCGTTTATCCGCACTGACTGTTCAACCATTTTAGCGGACGTTTCCGAGAGTCTTGATGCTATTCGTTTATATATCACAAGATTTGCCCAGAAGCGATGAATACTTGCCGAGCCAATCAATAGCCATGACATGATTCTTAACCTTATGACCAGACAAGGAGTACGACCTTACTCCAACAACAACAAGATTGTAATATTCAACCCAAAAGATACTGTATCACAAATACTCCGATTGAAGCATTCCCGCTGTTCTTATACTGACATCGCTAGCCTTTTCAATGATCTCCGCAGATTTTCTCAATAATTTCTGGCCCGTCTAGTATCACGATTCCCGAACTGTTGCAGCCGTGAAGAGGAAAAGCGCCTGGTGCACTCTCGCAACACATGGAATCAACGGTTTATAATAGTGTGCAAATTCGTACAGCAGGTCTGTTCCCAGAGTCGGACCGCGTCGTAATTGAGCTACTTTATAATCCTTCGATGGTCCTTTCCAAGCGACACCGCGGTCTAGTGGACATTCTCTGTGAAAATGGATGCATATCCATCGCAGGACCCAATAAAACGACTCCAGATCGTGTCTATGAGTACATGCACCAAATCACTAACACAGCAGTGGGTACGAGTATGTCTGTGACCCTTGGACTACTCAAACGAGGAAGTTAGGGGAAACCTTTCATAAAGAGAACTGTGGTAGCCATATAATGATGACGTAGCGCGCTGGATATTATGGGATATAGACGGCGCTTAAGTGGATGGAGATCATTCCTCGAGCATAACCAAGAATTTAGACTGGGATTTGGGCAAATTTTAATTAGAAATTTGACAAAATCTGTCAGTTTTCATTTGAGGAGTTTCCCAATAAAAATACGGCAATAAAAATAAAAAAATACAAGCTTCATGGTTGAAGTACGTCGCAGAGATTTGGTTTCATGAAGTTTCCCAATTGAGTAATGATGGGGTTACCCGGTTGTGATAATAGACCAATCATACTACACAAGGCTGAAGACGGATATTTTGATATATAAATATAAATATTGCTTTTCTGTGCTAGTGAATGTATGTATTATTTAAACCTAAGACATAGTATAGGGGCAGTCGTGGGTAATGGCGAACCAGCTGGACTGGATGTACAATCTACTTCCAATTGAGAAAGCAAAAAACCCAGTCTGGAGCTTCATCTCGCATATGTTCGTCGTGCAGTTTCTCCATTGATATGTACGGCCCCTCTGGTTGACTTCTGAAGCATTTATCATGCGATTTCTGTGGGGGCTATAAATATCCATAAGACCCCAAATTTGCTGGAATTTGCCCCGCAAAAACCCTATTTGAAATGTAATCTCACACGCTAATTGTAGCTGTTCGTCTCATTGTCGTTGTAGCAGTTCATCTCACTTCTTTTATATTGGCTGTCGTCGTGACTGTTCAACAGCACTTTCATCCAATAATCCCCTCATTCCACCAATATCAATCCCAAAATCTGCTCCAATTTATCCAGCAAGTATCCCGTATGGAACGTGATTTCAGAAATCTTCACCTTGTATCTATTCACCAACTCTCTCCACTGGTTCTCTATAGGGGTTTCATTGCATTTCTCAACCTCTATTCGATAAGTAACTGCGTTATTATGCACAACATAAGCCTCTTCACTGCTCCAGCATGAATCTACGCGCTGAGATTCATTTATGAACCAAATAGGAACATTACCGAACTTCTCGAGTCCTAGGCCGATTTGGATGAGAATTTGACCGTAAAAGTCCATTTCTCCAATATCTATGACATGAAGTTGGGACTTTTCCAGGGTGAATTTTGATTTTGCATGCAAATCTTGCAACGAAGTGTGTTTTTTCGCGTCCTCATTGCTCATTTCAACTGCATCTTCGTATTCAGAGTCAGATGATTGACATGCAGATGCAGGATGCGAAGAAAACGGCGAATCAAAGTTCATATCGAAATCAGTCAAGTCATTTGATTCTAGGTAATTCAGTTCAAAGTTGTATCGAGCTTGATTTTCCTGTGAAGGAGAATATGAGCTTCCTATGAGTCCTCGATTCGGACACTGCTTCTCCTCAGGCCATAACCTATAACAGTCAGGAGTACCTATAAGATATCGTAGTTTATTGGCCATGACCTGTTTAACCAGACGATTTGAATCATGACATACTCGTAATAAACTTGTGAGAGTACGAGCGTCGCAATGATTAAGAACAGCTCTTCTCAGCTCCAAAGGTAACTGATAAAAGGGAAAAGAATCCATAATGATAGTTTTACAGAAAATAAATAGAGATATATATATATATTTATGGCGTGACGGAAATACGAGAAATTAGTCAAAGGAATTTCATGCCGTCATCCGGATAGGGTGTTATCGGAGCGAAATTTCCTAAAAGGAATGGGTGATAAAAAAAGACAACAGCAAAAAACTCACGCAATGACCAAAAAACCCTAATTATGCGATATAATAAACGATCTCAATAACGGTGGGCAGACTGGGTTAGCCGAGACTGTAAGTTATTTATAGAGAAGGAGGATGAGTTGTCTGTTCATTGTTTGGAGGGGAGGAAGTGGCATGATGGAATGCAAGGCGATAAAGAAGCAAAGTTTGGGGGATTTTGGAGAGATTTTTTGTGGTTGGTCAATAAAAGATGCGTCAATAAGGTGATCAATGGTGTTTTTATATAGAAAAAGGCGTGATAATTGACTGAAAAATTGACCTTTTTGGCACCCTAACCCTGATGACACATTGCTCTTCGCCAAGATTATTCCTGAAAATTCCTTGGTTATTAGTGTATGGAACGTCAATTATACACAAAAACCTGTCATTTATTAGTATCCCATTGTTATCTCTTGCTCTTCTCTTATCTCTTGCTGTTATCTTCTTTTCTCCTCTTATCTCCCCTCCTCTTATTCACCGTGCTAGCAGTCTCAGTGCCCATCAGATAATCCCACCACCGAAAACTACTGGCAAAATTCCCAGTAAAGTATTTATGATGATCATCATGGTGATCTGCACCTGACCAAAACGGCAAAAAGTGGTTCAAACTCCATGGAAATTGATATCCCGAGTGAGAATCCACCGCTTGCAGAAGCCGCAACGATAGCCACACCACCACTGTAATGAGATGCAGATCACCTCGAAGATAGGCATAGAGAATAGGAGAACCAACTGTTCCGGTGCCAGTAAAAGCAACTTCGACGGGATGTGCATATTCGGCAGTCAGTCCAAACGGAGCAGCATATTTATGATGTTGTTTGTGAACTCTTTTATAAAGAAACTTTGAATGCAAGGCTCTATGACCCCAATAGTGCCATGTATCTTCCATTACAAAGAAAATGGCCAATTGAAGACACATTTGTTTCCAATTAGGAAATGGAGCTCTTATTGAGATGCCAAAATAGTCACAAACAACATGGAATCCAAATATAGGCACTGCTTCTATCAGAACATGAGCTATTAGCACCTCTTTCAGGCAGGTCCAGTAGTCATGAGTAGAAGGAATGCGATTATCTTGGATTTTATACCTGCGGAAAAAAGGAATAAAGTCAATTATAGCCCATGGAAGGGCTCTTCCAAAATATACGGCTTCATGGAATATAAGAAGCACTAAACCAGTTGCTAAGACGTCATTATCCATGTAGTTGAAGAACCGGTTCCACTGTTTTTCGGCATAGTTGAGATTTGATTGGTGATTAGACCAACCAACATTGACGGAATCCGTAGAAATATTGGACATTTTGCACTAGAATAGCAAATTAGATAGCCTTATTATAATTTGCGGTTTAGCTTGGGTTTTAAATGCCTTGGTAGGAACATACGATATCTTTTCGCGTTCATCGCGTAGGGCAAGGGTTGTATGGATGTTTACGAGAGATGCGCGAGTTTCAGCATCAAAGGGAAGTTTGAGCACGAGAGGAGTTTATAACACGAAATGGGGGTATTTGTGATTAACGTATGAGCGACAATGACGAAAGCGAGAGTCGAGAGACGAGAATGACGAGGTGGGGAAATATGATTGGGGAATCAATCATGATAATTGGAGAAATAGGCTATATTTAGCCGCTGCTACATGCTCAATATGATGTCAAGAAGTGTGTTAGTTTTCGTGTTGGTTTTGCTCTATGTCGTAGGTGAATGTTGAACCTGATGGTCATAGGCCATATTCAGAATAGCCTCTCCTACCAGCCAGTATATATTACCAGCATATATCCTCTAATCGTTATCGTACACTCTTATCACGAATTAACCGAATTATCAACTACCCTACACATCAATTGAACGATTACGGACCTTCTACTTGGCGCATTCTACTCAACACACCGCTTCATTACATCGTCCAGCTGCCCTTCCTCTGCTGTCCACCGTCCTCCCCACCGTTCTCCACCCGTCCTACCGCTAAACATCTACCCAAACTCCCAAAAACATCACTATAAATCCCCCTATTCCCCCGTCATTCCCCCTTCTTCCCACCAACCCTTTTGTTCCAACCTTTTTCTCTCTCCCGCTATCGGCATGACGTTATCCGTCAAACAATGAGCATATAACATATGACTTGACTTTCAACCATTCCACACAACAAAACTTAGCTTTTCACCAACAGACCATGAAACGTCAATTGCTAAGCATTTCCAAACGTTCAAACGTCCTAAGAAATAATCACCTGATCTCTAAAAGATATGCTAGTACGTCTTCATCGTCAAAAACAAGCTCTTTTACTCTGCGGAATCTCGTCATCTTTTCTACCGGCATAGCTACCGGATTATTTGCCTATAGAAGAGTAGTTGACGCCGGGGCAAATGATTCAAGCACTCTTCCGCTCAGTAAATTGAGCTCTGGACCTGTATATGCATCAGAATCCGTGCAGAAGATTGCCATTGCCGAGATATCCAAGATTGTCGGCGATTCCAATGTTTCCGACTCTAATGATCTCATAGCTCAACATTCCGATTCAGACTGGCAAACTAGACATAGAAAAGCCCATGAGGTTCCTCAGACGATTGTTTTCCCCGAATCAACTGAACAGGTGTCGGAAATACTCGAGATTTGTCATAAATATCGGGTTCCTGTGACGCCGTACTCAGGAGGAACCTCTCTTGAAGGGCATTTTACTCCGGTATACGGCGGAATATCCCTAGACATGAGCCGCATGAACAAAATCATCGCCGTTCACAAAAATGATCTCGATGTAGTTGTTCAAGCTGGTGTTGGATGGGAAGATCTCGATGAACGGCTCAAGCAAGATCAGCTCCTGTTTGGACCCGATCCAGGCCCTGGTGCTCATATTGGAGGTATGATTGCTACTTCATGCTCGGGAACAAATGCTTATCGATATGGAACAATGAAGCAAAATGTCGTTAATCTGACTGTAGTTCTGGCTGATGGGACAGTGATCAAGACTCGAAGAAGACCTCGTAAATCCTCTGCTGGCTACAGCCTAACGGAAATGTTCATTGGAGCTGAAGGAACCTTAGGAATTGTCACTGAGGCTACTTTGAAAGTAGTTCCAAGACCGCCTATTCGACGAGTTGGCTTACTTACCTTCAAGAATATCAAGGATGCCACTGATACAGTGCAATCTATTCTACTTTCAGGATTGCATTTGGACGCCATGGAACTTCTGGATGACGCACAAATGAAAACCATTAATCAAGCAGGAATCACTGATGAGAAATGGAAAGAAGATTTCACTCTGTTGCTGAGATTTGCTGGTTCGTCTGATAATAACGTGACGGATCAAATCAACCAGGTGAAGCAAATATCCAAGAAATACAACTACTTAAATCTGCAGTTTGCCAGAAATGACGAGGAAACGGAACAACTGTGGTCAGCTCGAAAGAATGCACTTTGGTCAGTGTTTTACTCTGCTCCACCGGGCTACAAATGTTGGACTACCGATGTAGCGGTACCTATTTCTCATCTTAGTCGGATAATCACAGAAACTAAGGATGATATTGTCAAGTCCGGGCTAGGTGGCACTGTCATTGGCCATGTTGGCGATGGCAACTTCCATGCTATTTTGACATATGATCCAAAGACTCAAACAGATCAGACGGCGGCTGTTGTTCATAGGATGATCGTGAGAGCTTTGGAACTAGACGGTACAAGTACTGGAGAGCATGGCATTGGGGTTGGAAAAAGGCATTATTTGGTTGAAGAACTGGGAGAAGAGGCGGTTGCAGCCATGAGAAAGGTGAAGCAGGGATTTGACCCGTATTTCATCTTGAATCCGGGCAAGGTGTTCAGTACGTCGGCGAATAACGATGTCAGCGATCATTAAGGGGAGTTATACGAGCATGTTAGTGAGAAGAGTTAGGCTTTTCAGCTGCAGTGATGTTACGAGGAGGTTTTGACAGTCATATGTAGAGTAGTTAGAGAGTCGTGAAGCTGGTCGTTAGGACTATACACTGACTAGCGATAATCAGCATGTGTATTGGAGGAGGACGTTTGTTTGGAGCGGTTTTCGTGATATTCAGAACGAGCTCTTTACGAGGTATTTACACTATGAACATCATGGAAAAACTCTGTGATGATTGATTGTAATTGCCTAAGTGATAATTCGCTATGAAATATTTGCGAAATCCTGTGAATTGCTGCGAAATCGCCATGAAATGTTTGCGAATTGCTATGAAATGCTGCAAATTGCGTTGAAATCCTTGCAAATTCTTGTCGATGAATGTCCTGATTCCTTTCGCGAATGATCAGAATCTTCGCTAAGAGTCCTCAAATAACGTAAAGTCCTTGATTCTTGAATATGCGCCGTACGCTGTAAATGCCTCGAAAATGCCATGCCGGTATAGATTACCCTGTCTAAGTTCATGAGTGAGCAAGTAGCACTACAGACTGAAAGACTAGAAGAGTCTAATAGATATGTATAATGCTAGATGAGTCTCGATTACCGTATGCATAATGCCAGATGAGTCTCGATTACCATTCAATGAAGCTCACCTCATCTAAACTCATAAGTATCCAAACATCCATTATCACTCTCATGAACCAAATTCAACTGTTGATACATGTCACTGCTTTGATGGAAATAAAAGCCACTTATTGACCCATTAACTTGATCAAAACATATATAATAGAATCCCGCATATGATGCTCCATGGATATGTCTTATTCGATGGTCCGGCACCAAAAACGCTTCCTTCCAACGCATGTAAATATGCTCTCTTTGTGTATAATCCTCGTGAACATAATTGATATTTCTTGCCTGTTCAGCGATATTTCTCCAGGGTTCAAAACGCTTCCAATGGTCAAGATCAACCTTATTGTTTGCACCCCAATCATCTCGTTGAGTAAAAAACGAGTACTTATCCGATATCATTTCGCCTTCAAAGTACGTAATCAACATGGAATGTTCCTCTGTAAGTCCTTCTATTCGTAAATATCCGCAAATAAACGCGGCCTCCATGTCGATATATTTGATATCAACAGTCACCTCATACACCGACCGTCCACTCTGTTGAGTTCCAACAAACCTAGAGCCGGGTCTTAGAAACGACGATGAACATACATTATACAGACGATTGTTAATGAATTCATGATATCGTTGGTCTATTGAGTCATACCCTCGGCTATAGGATTCGGCGTTCCGACTCGACTCATGAGCCTCCTGATCATCCAGTAAATCCTTGGCTGCTGCCTTCTTGAGCTCCAGAAACGACTTTCCCGCTCGTACCTTGGTCAGATTTGTATATCGTTTATATGGCGTGACTGCCGGCAGGTTATAATGTTGCGGAGTCGGCATTTGTTGTTTACTAATAGTTATAAGGGACTATAAAAAGATATAATAGCCGTATAAATTATAAGGAAATATTGACAAATGCTTATGCAAGCCAAGTCGCCTAACTTAATAGGTTAAAATGCTCCAATAAATAGCCGATTCGGATAAGAGTTAATTGATGGGGATAAATCTGGGAACAAGTGAGAAGATAAAGATAATATCTAGCATGGGTTTGTTGAGTAGACAGGAGATTGGCGGGGAGGAAGGAAGAAAAGCTATAAAGGGAATTGGAAGGGTTTTATAGTTGAAGGAATAAAAAATTAGCGTAAATAAATACTTGTTAAGGCCAGTAATTAGGGCTTTAACCCCGTCACAGATCTCCGATGGCGCGATGCTGACATAAGCAGCAATGGAGGTCGAGACCGACCTGGTAGAATAACGAAATTAAAGCTAATATAAACGTTTTTTTCCTATTTGGAGCATTCCGTGGCCGATATCGGCTGTTAGGCGGCTCGATTACTGTTTTTTAGGAGTAACTTTATGTCTGAAACCGGTACTTTAATTGACGTGATTGACAAATTTGCTCCATTGTGTTTCCAAACGATAAACTCAACTGGGAATTCTTTTGGAACATCAAGTTCCGAGAGTTGCATTTGATTTTGTTTCCAGCTGCGAAGTTGCTTTTTGATTTTCTTTCGGGCTGCGAAGTTGCTTTCTTTCAAGGTTTGCTAGTTGCAGATAGTCACGGTATTGTAACGAGAGTACTGCAACGGAACGTAGGCTTCACGACCAGGGTTTACGGCGGCTTCGACGACGGTTCAACGACACTTCGACGGCGCTTGAACGACACTACGAGCTTATACCAAGCTTCTAAGTAACTCTACTCCTCCACACTACCTCAAAGACCCTTTTAGCACACCATCCCATGCTATCTCTGGCCTCGTCCAGCTCCACCGTCTACAACCTAGGCGCTCTTTCTGCATCTCTCATCGCAAACTGGTTGCATTCCTATGTTTTCGGGCCTCTGCATGTCGATGAGTTTGTCAAGCTCACCAACCACTGTTGGTATACGTCACTGGAGCTTGCTATAGCTGCATTATCGGTTCATGAACCCATGTCCGCTCAACTACTAGCAAGTTGTGCTCTAATAGTTCATTTGAAATGGTTTCATCGACTCAGTGCAAGCCGGATCGATGCTGCTGAACATACGGATTGGAACGGTAAGAAATCCCGCATTGCCATCGTGTTGCTAGTGCTAAATGCGGTGGATTTCATATGGATATATCATTACTTCGGGGCTCTTTTCCAGGGAGCTACCACCACCAAGTCCAAACAAATGGTCCTGGTATTTGCATTCGAATTGGCTATATTGTATTCATCGCTTATGTGCTCTTCTTTGAAGTATATCGTGTTGTGGTTAATGAGTGGTTCTTACAAGTCGTTCAAATCAGCTCATTTTCCTCAGCCAGCTGCTGCTTCTCCACAACAGTACCATCATGGCCAAGTATACATGTTTTTTATTGGACTTGTGTTTGATATCGTCAAGCTGTGTTTATATACCGGCTCGGCGTTGGTCATGTTGTACGATTATCGTCCTCCGCTATATGTGGCGAAGGAGATTTATAGTACACTGCGAGTGCTGATCCACAACTCAAGGGAGTTCATATGGTTCCGAAAACTGGTCAGTGCTAATAACACGGCATTTAAACGTATCACGTTGGAAAATATGGACTCGATGATGCATTCTTCCACTGTCTGTTGCCCTATATGTCGAGATGATATAATAGTGGAAAACAGCAGCAGTAAACTGCAAACTGGAAGTGCTATGCATAGCCAGACTCCTGTACGTCTAAAATGTATGCATATACTTCATTATGGATGTATGATGCAATGGCTGAGACGCAGTGGGACCTGTCCGGTATGTAGACAGGGATTAACGGGATGAGATAATAATGCTCGTGTTGACATGGATTAACGGGATGAAATAGTGCACGTCATGCATACGCGTCACATCTAGTCTATATGGAGATAGGGTCTTAGGAGCGAGGGGATCTCCTCATGACAGTCCGCAGGCGCTCACTATGTCCATGGACTTACCATCCTTCTCATTCATTCTCAGATTAATGAGCTCTATTTCGATAAGGACGCATTACCACACGTCTCATTGCCGACTCATGAGCTAAACGGCTACTTTTTATGGCTTCCAAACCTAACGACTACTCTTTATACGGGGATTTACCCTCTTCTTTTATGATTTTACGTTATTTATTAATAGACTTTTTATGCATTGGTATTAAATACAATTTTTATATACACTTTGGTTCTAATGAGCTCAAAGCTCTTGTGTTTGTGCTGATTCTAGTAAGCATTGCGCTCTTGTTTGTGCGCAAGTTTCTATTCTCTTGTAGTAATCTGAGTTTGCGTTTCTGCAATAACTTGTATCATCTCTCCTCTAACAGGTTTGTCCGTGCTAGCCCTGCCATGATATCGTCCTCACATTTCTGCCATACTTCATCACCTTTCACCGTATATCCTCTCCCTTGTTGTAACCATTTTGGCTCGCCTCTCCTTCAGAAAATCCCCTACTGAGTCTTTCTCTTCACCCATCCCCGAATCCAAACTCTCTCCTCATAAACGATCGATGATAAAGAAACCAGTCCAATCAATGCCAATTTCATCAATCCATGCAAATCCGTGACACGTCCGACATAGCTCCATGCTGCTGCTCCGCAAATGGACGATGTAGAGACAACGTACGCTGCTGGTAATGCCCCTCGAACCCAGTCCCATGCGGTTCTATCGTGTCCATTGGCTTTGGTCCAGTACGATTCAATGTAGAAGCCACACCATATTATACGCATCAGCATATTCATTATATTGGCTAAAATCAACCCACTGGCTCCTAGATTGAGTAGATCTCGAGACATAAGTACAAATGCCACTGCTGCAAATGAAACAGAGAATCCAACCATCATAGCACTTTGTCGTCGAATGTCTTCAACCGATATCACAGACTGAACAAATGCTTCTAGACAGCCGTTAATTGCCAGAAATGGAATATAACTTGCATAAGCAGCGAGGATTTCAGAGGCATTTGTGCCGGTAGTCCAAGCAGATGAAACCAAAAACTTTAGAGCATAATCAGCAGCCAATGGGCCAAACACAATGGCAAAATAGCTTAAATAGACATATCCTCGGATGACAGACATGAGCACAAATGCAGATTGATCATATTCAGCCTTCTGATTCTTATTCTTGTTATTTCCATTGAGATGTTTGGAAAAATAGTCTCGTAAGCCTTCTTCTATAGGTAAAAAGCCTAGACGAGCTATAAGAGAGCCATAGTTAGACACCACTGAAAAGATACCCTGGTCTCGTATAGGAAGAAGTACAGACACCAGAAACTTATCACCTTCCGTAAGACAATGTTTAAATATGGTTTGAAACCAAATTGATGACGCCAGGTTCTTGGTCGATGCTTCAAAGTAGAATTTGCCTGCTCCTTGCTTCTCCTCCTTAGGATTCACCTTCTGTATGCCGTAAGGTCTAAAGCTTTCGCGTCTATTAGCCCCTCGAACACTGACAATATACAATGAAGTTAAAATGACAGCATACGTCAATTGACCTATAGCAAAGGCATTCAAATATGACGAACGATCACCAGCAAGTAGATCATTATCGCTGACAACTAATACCAGAAGAAAACTGGTAATACAACGAGCGACTATAGCAGCTGATTCAATCCATGCACGTGTTTTAAAGTCTATCATTAACTGATAGTATAAATAGCCTGGTTCAGACAACAATTCTACCAAAGTAGCGCCGGTATATAAGCCGACCGACGAGAGTCCTGTTCCCTGTTGACCAGCAAACACGTGATATAAATAATTCAGAACCACACTCAGAGGAATTCCAATAAAAAAAGGAGCAAATCCAATATTAAACGCCTCTTGTATGGTTCCACTGACAGTTCCATGAACAACCCCACCTTCAAACAAATAAACATCGGGGCTTTTATTCTTCAGGCTTTGTCTTTGAGAAGCCAATCTAATAGCTTCTCTTGAGAAGAATAATATGGTTGAAGACATGAGTTCAAGCTGGTAATTTAAACCAACGACACCAGGATCCACAAACCTTAGTAGAGCTTGATTGAAGCAAAAGCTTATTAATTTACCGAGAATATTAACAGCCACCAAGAACCAAGTAGCATTAGCGACGGAGCTCTGAGGCTTCGACGTCGTATTCTTGTTATTTGTGACATTTTGCTGAAAATTCGCACTGTTTTCTGGTATAGTAGGTGGGGTATGCATGTCTATCTTATCTTCACTTGATTCGTCCACACTTAGACCTCTAATTGGAGGCACAAATACATGGCTGCTTTTCCGTCGCGATGGCCGTCTATAAACAGGACTAGTCGGAGTTTGAGCATTCATTGGTGGAGTAGGCAACGAGGGAGTAAACTGCAGGGAATCCGAGGGTCCAACGTTGATCCAAAGCTGATTCTTCTTACGGAATTTGGGAGTTTCACCGTCTAATTCTCCATGATACATTATGAAGAGTAAGACATATTGAAGGAAAGAGGGATTGAAAAGATATTATGTATCAAGAAGTAAGTTTATATATGGTTTAATTAGAGAGAGGGAGAGCAATTTGGGGGTTACATGGAAAATGCGTGTATTTAATGCTGCATTGCTCATGTTCAACGACCAGTCATTTTTTCCCAATGAGCCCTTTTTGAGCCCCCCATCTTTTGCTCATTTGATGCAAACCAGGACCATTACATGACTTATGTTGCGGAATGGGTCATTTTTTTGGGTCGACTGAATTTGGTGAAATTAACCCCCCTCGAGCTTATTTTTTGTACGGCAACACAATAATACCGGATTTAGATATATAAAATATATGTAGATCAATGATTGTTTAATAGGGGGGTCTTAATAGGGAAAAAATGAGATCTTAGGGGATATAAGATGGCCTAAAGGGGAAATTCCGGTTATTTTAGACATGTAATTATTATTCGTATTGGTAACTATTATAATACACGTTTATACTATTGACATTTATGCTATTGACATTATAATATTCACAATATAATATTCACATACAATATTCACAATATAATATTCACATATAATATTCACATTATAATATTCACAATTTTTTATTCATAAAATACCCTTTTTTTTAATCATCATATCCTTACTCTTTCTTCTACATCATACTCAATACCAATATTTGCTCATCTCATCTCGCATATCCCCAAAACGCCATTGGCATTTCTCCATAATAGCCATTCTCCAGTCCTCCAGTCTCATTTCCATTGTATGTTTTGTATCCTTTTTGCTGACTTGCTTCTTGAATATAATAGTCCGACTGAGATTGAGGCAATGAGAATTCATCCATAGAGTTATACTCATTACTAGATAATGAAGAACTAGAAGATGAAAATGACAAAAGATCAGGCACTGACGACAAGTCCAATTCCGATTGAGTCTCATAATCAGGTGATGGAGGTCCTTCTCGGTAGGACTTTGGCAATTGATTGGTATTTGTTGTTGTTGTTGTTGTTGTTGTAGCAACTTCTTCCAGAGAAGCCATTTCAGTAGGATAATAATGATAAAATCCAGGCTCAGATTCATTTATGAATTGCAGTGCAGGTGTCCCATAAGCAGGGACCTGCCTCTGCCAATGGGTTTGGTTATCAGTTGGCGTAGCAACACATGAATGATAACCAGCATGAAATGCAAAATGAGAATGCGAATCATAAGGATAATAGTGCAAAGACGGTGAGGTTTCATGCTTAGAAATAGCCCCATGAGCGTTGATGTTTCCAACACTGACGGCTCTAGGACGAGGCTTCTTACGGTGCTTCATATCACCAGCAAATCCAAAGTTTTCATTGTACATAGCAAAGGGCCTTGGAGAACTCGTCGGCATAGGCCTAGGAGGACTTGTAGGTGTAGGAGTAGATGCAATAAAGGAGCCAAAATGAATTAACTTTGACGAACTTCCAGTAGGAGTCCTAGGAGCAATTTCCATGGTTTGAGTATCAATAGGTACTCTTTTAGGTGGCCTACCTCTTCTTCTCTTGATAGGAGGAGAAAGAGGAATGATATCATCGCATTGAGGATGTTTTGAAGCAATATCAGGCTTGTTTTGACCAGTAGTAACCTGATTATCAGTCAACCATGCAGAATATAAGGTGTTATTAGAGTTTGACATGGCAACCGAAATCAGAGTCGATAAGAATGAAAAAGTTACGGTATAGCCGACAATTGGCAAGAAAAAAGACAGAGAGAATGTCTAGTGGAGAAATTACAGGTCACAAAGGCCGATATGACATGTAAAGAACACGACGATAATTCAAAGACGGACAAATTTCAAACACCTCTCTCCCCCGGCCAAAAGGAATTCCAAGCCCTATATTATAAAGATAATCTTCGGGCAAAGTATATTATTGTTTGCCCAAAACAGAAAGGCTCTGTCGGGTAGCACGCTTAAGTGATTTACCCAAAATTTCCCAACGTGGTAATTGGGGCAAAAGTAAAAGCAAAAAAGCAAGCCAAAGGGCGTTTTTTTTTGAGATAACAAAAGTTCTGGGCCTTTAAGGAGATATCGTATAACAAGCAGAGAGAAGACTAAAGAAGGAAAATGAGATAAAAGGAAGGTTTGAAAAAAAAATTGATTGATAAGCAAGTGAAAAAAAACACTATGGACCAGTCCAGTCCTTGTCTTGTTCGTATCTTGCCTTATGCTTTGTTTATTGTGATCAGCATTAACTATACGCCTGACAGATTTTTTGTCTATTGTAACCCTTCTGTATGATAAATAATATTTAGATAGCTCAGCCATTGTGTGATCCACGGCTTTGTGGATTGGACGAGTTTGGAATTTGATCAACAGCGGCGTTGGAAAATAATTATCAAGGGCGCTTGGTTAAGCCTTAATGCATTTTTAATGGATACGGAAAAAAGATTTGATAAATTTAAAGTTATAGTTAGAGAATTATAAATGGAAATATCAAGGTTTATAAACGGACAAGAATATCCTTTTCGTACAAGCCAAAAGTCCGCCATAATTTACCTGTTTGCTGTAATTGACGATCAGTCCTTTTAGGATACCTGCACCACATTACATGTGCATTTGAATTATCCGCTTGGAAACCCCTTGAGAAAGCAATGTTTCGGTAGAAATAATACGGGTGGGAAAGAGCTGATGGGTCAAGAGACTTGAGATGAAGGAGATATAATATTGATAATACAACATTATATATTAATATTCCATACCATAACCCTCTATCTCTTTTTTTCCAGCATTTCTCCTCTTCCTGTCTTGTACCTAACTAGTATTGTCTTGCTTCTTTCCAATTAGTATATACGGATGCACGGCGTCACAACTGTAAAATTCTTCAATAATAGCGCTTGTTGCTTTTTGCCCACCCACCCCACAAACATGTTACCAATAATATCTCATAAGCTTGCATTTGGTGCGAGATAAGGACAAATTAGAACCAAGTACCCGAGAATATGCAAGGTTTGAAATAATATTCTGCTAATTATCCGAGCATTTTCCCGTCCAAATATTATATTAGCAATCAACTGCCCAGAATTCGACAACCCCCTTCGGTTATCCACTTTGGACTTTGCGCCTCCCAAATAGGCAGTGCTGCTAACCAATTAAATGCCGGTTATCTTTTCAAGCAAACAAGGGACAACGGTTCAAACGCCTCCATTACGTCAATATTCCACCCGCCTTAATTATGATTCTTCTGTAATATCATTCTCGCATAATTGGCGAAATCCTGGCTCTCATTGACCTTTTCCGATAAACTGGGCTGACAAAATACCGCAAGCGTGTTTCTACTAAGGTTCGGATACCCTTGAGGACCTACTACCATATGAGAAACTGCTTTAAACTTTCCATTAGTTAGTTCTTGTAATGCACTTCCAGTTTGAAACGCCAAGGCGTCGCCTGGAATGTCGACTTTGACCAAATTATCGTGTCGATCTCTAATAAAAAGGCCAAATTGAGCATTTTTTGGCACTGTAACCTCCTTCATAGATTCATCCTTGGCATCCATATAATAATTCGACGTAAGAGCTGTTAAACAGCTATGATCCAGATGTTCTCCACACCAATTGGCTCCTTCAGAGCCCTTGGGGGCCCTTTCCGACTCCAGATAATGCAATAATCGCGCCTTAGACGTGTCAGAATTGGCAACTATCTTTTGCAGGTATCCAGGCTTAGAAGCCAGATGATTTCGTTCCATATATCGATCACAGGCAGCAGCAACAGCCTGAGTCGTTTGAACCATGATACGAATTAGACTCTTCAGATTCAGCTGAAACCCAGGAATCAGCTCATCAGAAGGCCATTTATTGCTTCTTGTATATTCCTTCAAATCAGGATATTCAACAATAGTAGCTTCATCAGGCTCTTCTTTCGATTCATCTCGACAAAAGTTACAATTCACATAATATGACCCTTTTGTATAATCAGGCTCTCCACTAGATAGTTTCTCTTTACCAATTGACCAACCAACTAGCCAGAAAGCTTCGGGATCTTCCAATTTGGCCAATTCAGCCGCCGGGAGTGCTGCCAGTTTGCTAGCGCTCTGAAGAACCTTTTGACGAAGAATTTTATACTCCGAAGGAAGACCGCTTATAACGATAATTCCCAGAGAATCAGGGCCAAAAGCGTCTTCAAGTTGGTTGTCGGAAATAGAGGGTAAATCGTGAAGATTTATTGTTACAGGATTGGCAGTAGCGATAGTAGGCATATTGTCTGATAACTCCGATAAGAAAATAGCTCTGATAGGAAATAAAGGTAGTGATAAGTATATAAATCACCAAGACTAAATCTAAACCACCAAGTCTAAATCAACCTATCAAGTAGAGTGTAACTCTTTAAGTAAGATCCACCGTTGATCAAACTTTTTAGATGGGCGCTAAATGTTGCAGGGACGATTGATCGTCAAAAGCATCAAACAAAAGAAATGGTTCATTGTTAAAGACGTGGAAATGGAGGATTTATTGGGAGATGCGGAGTTTATGGAAATTTATTGGGAGTTTGATGGCTTTATATTGTAAATTGTGGTTTGTGTGGGTTTTAGGCCTATAAACCTTATTTAGTGAGACATTGAGGGAGTGCAGCGAGAAATCGAGAACGTTGGATTTCTGAATTATCTTTTGAGTAATTTGAAAATAGCCGATCTGGAATAATTTTATATCTTGTAAACGTATATCATAAGGCGTACGCTGGTATATCATACGGGTTTGAAGTTATACCTCCTGATATTTCCCGGCAACCTTATCAAACAACTCACTCTTCTCCTTCAAGTCAACCAGGCTAGGATGGCTCTTCTTGACTCTCTGTAACTTCTCCTCGTATTCCGAGTATTCTTTCCCTGCTAATATAGCTGCTACAATAGCATTAGATAGAGCATCTGCATTATTCTCGTCCAGTTGTAACGCTTCTTGCAATAAATCCTCAGCCTCAGGAATTCGGCCAAGCTCTAATTGACACACAGCTTGACCAACCAATGATTTTGCCGATGAAGGGTTCATTTCTTCATACGTATAATATGCACTTTGAGCATCGTCGCCATTCTGACGTAATCGGACCCATGATTCACTCAGATTGAATATGATATTATCCTGAGCCCACTTCCTGGCCTGAGCAACCAATTTAATGGCCAAATCCAACTGGTTTTGAATAAGATAGATCTGTGTCATCAGTAAAACACATTCCAAGCTACCTTCATGCTTCGAACTGATCTCCAATGCCTTTGAATAATCCCCTTCAATAGCAAAAACAAGTCCTGCCAAATAAAGAACAATCCCGTCATTCGATTCATTTGCCAATTTCCCCAGTGTTTTAATGGATTCGCTCTTCTTGCCTGATCGATACTCTCCATACACTCTTGTGGCCACCAATGCGGGCTCCTGACGCCCTGAAAGCTCAGTAATCACCTCGGTAGTTTTGCCCAGAATGATGCCCGATAAACTGACGTAAAATTGAGCTTTCACGCGGTTTGATTCGCTCAGCCCAGAGATATCCTGTGACAGAACTTGCTGATAATCTCCGCCGAAAAATGCATTTTGAACGCTATAAAGTTCTATAAATAGTTAGATATCACAAAATACAGCCCAATAAAAACCATATCCTCTCCTTACCTGTTGAATCTGCTGTATCCATTTTAATGCTGTTTGGCTTGTTGACACGTTGGTTTGGCTGGGATAAAAAACACTGTGGGAAAAAAAAAAGCTCCGATACGGGGAATCGAACCCCGATCTGCTCGGTGAAAGCGAACTGTGCTAGCCATTACACCATATCGGATAAATTTGGAAAGGTGGGACAGAAGGGCCTTCTTGATGGGATCGTCAGGGTTAGGGTTTACCCTAAAATTTTAAAAGGCTCTTTTTCGAGCTATTATATTCATGTATTTGAAATTTAAAATATTAAATATTGTAAAACACATCGAATTGTACTATAATCTACTTTAAATTTATAAAAAACTCCCAAATAAATGACTGGTGAGCAAAAACCGTCTCTCGTCTACCTTCTTCAACACCGACAACCCCCCTAACTACTCCTCCATTCCTTCTTCAACTCAAGCAGTTTACTCACAGTATCAACTATGGTCTTCTCCACACTGATATATTCCATCCCGCTCTGCTTCAGTGTCAAAGAATAATCATACTTGGAGTACTTCTTGACGTCATCTTCCAAATTATAGTCTTTTGGAGCCTGTGCGATTTCCAACTGCGGAAAATTCTTGTTAATTATCTGCAAAAGAGAAGGTACAGTGTAATAGCCGGAGCCAAAGTTCCATCGTTGACCGTCAGATTCAGGCTTCTCCAATGCCAATACATGAGCTAAAGCCATATCTCTTACATCGCCAACAATTCCATAGGTGCCTTGTGGATTATCACCAGGCTTAGTTTCCAGCAACTCGTAAATGACCTTGTTGGAAGTATTGAGATCCTCCGGTGAAGACACCTGTTGTAACGGGGGTCCAAAGACAGCAGGAGGAAGGATGGCCGTAGCCTTGAAATTGACGTTATTTTCCTTGATGAAATCCCAAAGTGCTTTTTCAGAGAATTTCTTGGCTACCAAATATGCCAATATCCCGGTATTTGATTGTTCATACGTCAATGGAGACCAGGACTTCTCAGTATAAGTGAGGTTAGGATCCTTGAGATAAACCTTAGGATCAAACAAGGCTGCAATTGAAGATGTGAAAACCACATGTTCAACCTGAGGCGCATAATCTCTAACAGCTTCTAGAATATTGGTGGCTCCTCGAAGAGTTGGAATAAGAACATTCTTCTCAGGCTCTTCATCAGCAAAATAGAATGGAGCAGCAGTGTGAATGACATATTTGATATTCTTATATTTTTTAAAGATGTCATTAAATGCATTTTCAGCTGCAACATCCTTGACGAACTCCAATTCGAATTCGAGGTCCTTGTAAGAGCTGAGGAGTTTATTGAGCCAATCGGCTTTGGCCGGAGTTCTTACGGTTCCAATGGCATAATATCCTCTTTCAAGTAAAGATTTCAATATATACGTAGCCATGAAGCCTGAAGCTCCAGTGAGTAAAACGGTGGACTTGTAATTGGACATGATAGGGGCTTAAAATTAATTATGGCTACTTACACTATTTATATATTATCCTCCTCAATATCGCCCTTCCGACATGTTTAGCCGCAATTTAATCCAATTAAATGCATTTATTTGTCGGCTCTCGTACTCGGTCCGGACTTCGTCGACCCCGTGATGTTGTAAAGCCAAGTTTATCTGCAGGCACCTCGTATTCGGGACGGAGATAAAGAGATCATGTGATTTATGCGAAGCAGTAACAGACGCGGACTGAAAGATAAATTTCGGACTCCGAATTGTTCTAACGAGCTTAAGTTAGATATAAATTAATAAAAATTTGCGAATTTTCGACTGTTTGACTCATAGTCATGCTGTTGCAGTGGAGATGACATGACTAGAGATTATTGATTAAACAACAAGAGAACTGGTAAAGAAATAGATGAATTTAAATTTCAAAATATTTTTTTTTTCTGATAAAATTGATAAGATTTTTAGGAGATTTTTCGTGTATTTCCAGGGTTAGGGCATCATTAGCTAATAGATTTATATACAACAGCTAAGCTCTTAGCATGAAATTCTATTTGACATTTATAACATGAAGCTCGACGTGAAATTTATAGCTCAAGTTTTAATATGCAGGTTTTCCCTGTCAAACTTCAGCCTCCTCTGTCATCTCTCATGACCGCCTCACTTGCTCCATTGCTTCTCCAATTCAAGCAGCTTATTCACTGTATCGACTATAGTTTTCTCCACACTGGTATATTTCAATCCACTCTGTTTCAACGTCAAAGAATAGTCATATTTAGAATACTTCTCCTTGACAACCTCATCCAAGTTGTAATCCTTAGGAGCTTGTGCAGTCTTCAAGTGGGGAAAATTCTTGTTAATTATTGCCAAAAGAGAAGAAGAAGTGAAATAACCAGAAGCAAAATTCCATCGTTGACCGTCAGATTCAGGCTTCTCCAAGGCCAACACATGAGCCAAACCGATATCTCGTACATCGCTAAGAAGTCCATAGCTGCCTTCTTCGTTATCACCAGGCTTAGTTTTAAGCAAGCCGTAAACAACCTGGTTGGAAGTGTTGAGTTCTTCAGGAGAAGAAACTTGCTGCAAGGGAGGCCCAAAGACATAAGGAGGATTGATAGCAGTAGCCTTGAAATTGACCTTATTTTCCTTGACGAAATCCCACAGAGCCTTTTCAGCAAGTTTCTTAGATCCCATATAAGCTACTCTGAGATCTTTTGACTGCTCATAAGTCAATGGAGACCACGATTTCTCGCTGTAGGTGATCTTGGGGTCATTCAAGTACACCGCTGGATCAAACAAAGCAGCAAGAGATGATGTGATCACTACATGTTCGACCTGAGGAGCATGATCTCTCACGGCTTCCAGAATATTCTGAGTTCCTCGAATGGCCGGAATGAGAATTTTGTTCTCGGCATCCTCACTAGGAAAGTAAAACGGAGAAGCAGTATGAATGACATATTTAATATTCTTATGCTTCTTTAAAAGATCGTCAAAAGCACCATCGGCAGCAATATCTTTGACGTATTCCAATTCAAAATCGTCCGAGTTGGCCTTGAAGAGATCTTTCAGCCAATTAGCTTTAGCAGGAGATCTCACAGTTCCAATGACATGATATCCTTTTTCAAATAGAGATTTTAATACGTAAGTAGCAATGAAGCCAGTTGCTCCAGTGACTAAAACAGTGGATTTAGCGGGCATTTTAGTTTATTTCTGAAAGCTATACCGTTGCCGACTATATATATTATGTGCTGCAAACCCTGGCATCAAACTAAAGCGGATTTAACATCCATTTTGACCAGTCGGTTGTTTGACTGCCGAGCTCGGAGTTATTTTAGATCCGTGAAAATACAAAATTACAGCGGCTAGGGCGGACTTTATATAACTCCGAAACTCCGCAAAAATGGTGAGGTTGATAGGTCAGATGGATACCACATTACTAATGAAATATTATTATTATTGATATTATTTTATTAAATGTCTCAAATATTCGATAGATGTCTCAAAATCGCCCGGATTAACTAAAATTTCCGTAAATTGTTCGACTCGGAGTCATAACATGGGTGTCTGATGGGATGACTCGTGACTTTTATATAAGCAACAATATAATAAAATTAGCCGAGGGAAGTGGAAATGGGTATAAACTGACGCTGGAAATGATAATTTATAATTAAAATAAAATTTTATTGAGGAAAAAGAAGAAATTCACCAGACATAGCTCAACTTCGTAGGGTTAGGGTTATTTTTAAATTATGGACCCTTAACCTAATACGATTCAAATTATGACGTACAACATGCTAATAGAATTATAATTAAAAAACTCCGTTGGCATTCAATAAGCTCAAGTACATCGAATATCAATTATTATTCCGCTTTTTTCATGTTCTTCGTCCAGTCAAGCCAGAGCTCAATCCCAGCTTCTCCTCTCTAACTCCCCCACCTCTTCTCCAACTCAACCAACGCTCTCGCAGTATCAACAATGGTCTTCTCCACATTCTCATACTTCAATCCACTCTGCCTCACCGTCAAACTGAAGTCATACTTGGCATAGTTGTCTTGAATGTCCTTCTCCAAGCTATACCCCTCAGGAACCTCTGCAAGCTGCAATTGGGGGAAATTCTTGCTAATTACTTGCAAAAGAAACGGTGCAGTGAAATGGCCAGAGCAAAGACTCCATCGTTGACCGTCTGAGTCGGGGTTTTCCAATGCCAGAACATGTGCTATGCCAACATCTCTTACATCAATAAGCAGTCCATATATACCCTCTAGCTTGTCACCAGGCTTAGATTTCAGCACGTCATAAATGACCTTACTAGATGTATTGAGATCTTCAGGCGAAGAGACGTACTGTAAAGGAGGTCCCCATACATAGGGAGGATTAATGGAAGTTGCCTTGAAATTGACCTTATTGTCCTTGACGAAATCCCACAATGCTTTCTCGGCGAGTTTCTTGGACCCTGAGTATGTCATGCGTAAATCCTTTGCTTCTTCATATGTCGTCGTTGACCAAGACTTCTCAGTGTATGTAAGCTTAGGATCACTAAGATATACAATAGGATTATGCAAAGCAGCAAATGACGATGTAACAACCACATGCTTGACTTGAGAAGCATGATCTCTAATAGCTTCTAAGATGTTTGTTGTTCCACGAATAGCAGGAATGAGAATACTCTTCTCGGGCTCCCCTGTAGGGTGATAGAATGGAGAAGCAGTGTGAATGACATACTCGATGTTTTTATGCTTGTTGAAAATGTCATCAAAGGCTCCTTCGGCAGCAATATCTTTGACGAATTCTAGCTCAAATTGGCCCTCGTGGGATTTGAAAACGTCTCTGAGCCAATCAGCTTTGGCCGGTGATCTTACAGTGCCAATCACATAATAGCCTTTTTCAAGCAGGAATTTCAGGACATAAGTAGCGATAAATCCTGTGGCTCCAGTAAGCAAAACAGTAGAATGATTTTTGATCATTTTTGAGAAATGCGGCAGTACGGCAGACCATCCCGGGGGATCCTCCTGCTATTTATAATGAACGGCTCATCTGTTGTTCGGACTTAATTCAGCGGATTTACCTCAACGGATTTAATTACCAATCGGGATTCTCATTTGTCAGTTCGGAGTTAATCAGATCTCTTGATGTTCTCAAAACAGGTGATAAAGGCTGACAGCGGAGATAATGTTCAGAACTCCGAGATATAGCAGTAGTTAAGGATCACATGACTAGCTAAATAGACTATATATAAGCAGGAAAATGACTGTAAATTGAACAATTAAGCTTAAATTGAATAATAAGAGTCATAAGTTTCAAGGAGATTATCCGTATTCGGCAATAGACCTGATTACTAATCTCTCTGCTCAGCTCATCGGCATCACTACAATGCCATTAAACAGCATTAAATCAGTTATTTACACATCTGTGACGTTCCTAAGCGCTGGATTGTCATATCGCAGGACAAAATTGCAAAAAAATTAAGTCTTTTATCCGATTTTCAGTATGCATACTTCCCAAACGATCACTCCTCGGATTCTCACTCCGACTCCAGATACTCCGCATATTCATCTGCAGCTGCAAATACCGGCAAGTCCTTCAGTTTTCTTCGTTTCGACTTGCTTTCACTCGGTTCCGCTGTTCGCTTCTTTGATTCGTTGACAACATCTTCATCAGCGGATTCACCACTGTTGAAATCCCCAAAATCTGCCTCATCACCACTAACGTCGACTCCAGCTTCATCACCACTGAAATCCGAATCTCCTAATTCAAGTTCATCTTCCAATCCGCTCATGTCACTGGACTCACCATCTGCTGATCCTTCTGGTACATCACCTAAATCCTCTGATCCCTCTGACAAGTCCCCTAAATCGTCTGAATCTATATCAGAGACACCCTCAGAACCCTCACCAGAAAATTCATCCATGTCCAATTCACTATCAGACAAATCATCTTCCAAACCTGGCTGGCTCTTCATAATAGCTTGCCAGACTTCCCCTTCGTCAATGTCTCCATCTTCGTCATCTTTTTTGCTCTTCTTCGGTGCTTCTTTTCTATTTGTAAAGTAATGGTAAAAGAACCGATCTTCAGCATTGACATTGGACAAGTCAACCTTGCTCCAATCATATGAGTTCACTGGAGTCGCTGTTGTGCCTCCAGAAGCAACTATCGAAGAAGCTGGATCCACTGCCGCAGATGGCTGCATTATGCTGGCTCCTTTAGCGACAGTCTTTTGTTTCGGGTTCTTGTAAACAAACTTATCGAGGAAATGAGCCAGTGTGTGAAGACTCAGATCAGGCTTGACGAACTCATTTGAAGAAATCTCACCAATGAGCCCCTGAGCATAATAAGAAACTGTAGGCTGGAAATGCTTGACCAGAAAAAGAATTTCCCAGATGTTAGTCGTATCCGCTCGTGCATATAACGGATCTCTAGCTCTTCCATCATATGTATCCTCCTTAGTTGCATCACCGTCAGTCAAGCCTTTCTCTATTACGGGAGAAAACTTGGCAATTTCCATCAACATATAGAGCATTCCTATAACAGCACCATTGTTGGTCCAATGAGCTGACACTTGGAGAATTCTCTTCACAAATGCCAAAGTTCGCTCCGGATGATCATCTTCTCGTAATGATTTGAACAACAAATTCAAATATAATCTCAATTTCGAAGATTGAACCAGATTAGGATCTTGAAGAGTAGAATACAATGCTCTGAAATATCTGTCCGAGTACGACTTTTCAGATTTTGAAGTCTGGTGAAGCAACGTCAATGCCTGAATAGTGGTATTGAAATTTGACGAATGAGTCGCTCGGTAAATGGCATGCAAATGCTTCTCAAAGGTGCCGCCAGGAAGCCTTGAAAATGGAAGTGCTCGATTTAATCCGGTCAAAATAGCTCCCATGACTTTGGAGGCTTGTTCCTCAACAACCTCCTCACTAGTCTTTGCCAGTTTCCTTTCGCCACCTTTTTTGCCTTTATTTCCTTTCTTGTTCCATCTAGGCTTTTTCTTCTTAGGCACGTTTTTATCGTTGTTAGGCGCTTTTTGTTGATCCCATTCGGAGAGTAATCGTTCAAAGATCTGCAAGTAGCTCTTTATGAGAGAATTGGCGACCTCAGTATCCTTGTGAGACAAAATCGTCTGATTCAGAGTAATTATAGAGTAATATCGCGGATGGTGATCAGATCCGCTTCTAAACATCAGTTCTGTTATTGAATTGATAACAAATGGCTTCATACCAGGATGAGCTTGTTCCAATTGAAGCAACAAGTGAGATGCTTTAGATGCAACATTCTTCTCAGTATCACCAAGCTTGTTGACAGCCAGACGTAGCAAGTTGACTTCTTGTTCGGGCTTAGCCTGAAGAAGATTTATAATATAGGCGATAGCCTGAGATCTCATATATGGCACAGTATCGTAAGATAATTGTTCAAGTTGCTGAATAAAAGTGAAATAGAAATTCTTAAGCCAATCCTCAAAAGCCCACAAAATGAGCCATGCAGGAGGAGTGTCATGTGAAACAGGCTGCTGATTGAACCATGTGAGTTTGCGATTTGGCAACAATCCTGCAACACAGAGATCTTTGAGGGCGGCAACTGCCTGCGTAGCGCTTCCTTTACTCTTTTTCTTGCATAATTTTACCATTGTATCGAGATATTTCATAGAGTGAAGAGGAGATTCCTGAATAAGAAGGGTCAAAGCACTGATTTTATCAGACAATGTACCAGCACTGAGGAGTTGAGACAAGAATTGTTTCTGTGAGGTACTTCTGGAATCTTCGTGGGTGTAATTATCACATTCCTGTTGTAAAAGATGCTTTGCTCGTTCGAATATGTCGGAGATTTCAGTAGGAGATGGCTTTTTAGAGGGTGGTTGAGGGGTATCTAAGCCATGATCATACCATTGAGAGTTAGCTTCGAGATAAAGATGCGAATTGAAGCTGTTGTGAGCATTTTTGAAATTATCAGAAGCTTTTTTGACTTTAAAACCGTCCATAGAGGGGAGGTTTTGAGGAGGTTCGTTGGGGGTCTGTTGTTTCTGCTGGAGTTTTCGTTCTTTTCTAAGCTGGTTTTTGGATTTTTTAGGTTCAGATGCGGTCTCGTTAACAGAAGCTTTAGAATTGGCGTTCGAATTACTCGCATTGGTGTTGATAATGCCCGGTGAGTCTGTCGAGGTAGCTGTGGAATGGGTCTGTGCGGCAGATTTCGACTCCTTGGTATTGCTTTTCGAGTTCTTCGCATTACCTTTCGAGTCGTTAGCGTCACTTCTCGACTCCTTGACATTTCTTTTTGCTTCTTTTGCATTGCCATTCGGACCGCTAGCGCCAGACTCAGATCCTTTAGCCTTCGACTCCTTAGCCTTCGATTCCTTAGCGTTTGATGCCTTAGCACCACCCTTCGAGCTCAAATCCGATCCCTTAGACGCCTCCTTTGCATTTCCATCCCTTTTCACTCCCTCTTTCGCCTTCCCCAGTCCAAGTTCGTTCATGAACCCGTCCAATTCAGCGTCCAACTTCTTGTCTTTTCCCGTACTTTTCGGCCCTGAGAACTCCTCAACTCCGTCATCATCGCCATATCCGTCGACTAATTGCAAATCTTCGCTTGTACCGCCTAAAAGTTGAATTCCCTGTTGAAGATCATCGTTGAAGTGATTTGGAGCCTTAACTCCACGTTTCTTGGTCGGATTTCGATCGTTTTTTTTCGAATTTGCTTTAGAAAGCTTGCTATTGACCTTCTCAGACAGTCTTGATATCGATATATTAGGAACAACCTCACCAGGGCTGTTATTGGATTCCATGGATGAAATATCCAGGTTGAATGGTTGAAAAAAAAATTATTTTCGCTGGTTTTTGAAGATGTCGCACGGCTGAAACTCCAAACAAAATAGTAAACAATCAACTAGAGAAAGTATGAAAGATACATCAACAGTAAGAGAAGAAGGAAAGGATAAAAAGATGGTGTTTGGACTGGGAAACACTGATTGGGCTTATTTGCATCTGGAAGTGTAAGTGTATTTTGTTTGAATTTGGGGGATGGTGATTGGCAGAGCGTGGATTTGATAGAAGAAACGGCAGAAATCCGTCAAAAAACGGTGAAAAACAGCTGAAAAACGGTAAAAAACGGCTGGAAATCTTGTTAAATGCCATTATTTCCCTATAATGGCCTCAAATCCGCCGTCAATCGCTCAATCCTCCCCGCATCACCACCTCTAACCGCCAGTATCACTCAACCTCTCCTCACTCTCACCTCCGATCTTTGGATTGTAACGCTGAAAAACGCCTTGAATCGATACGACGGGTTCCATGGATCTCATCTATTCGATATAATACACATTGTTGAGGCTGAAGACAAGTCTCAACAGTGTTGGATCAGAGTCCCCGAGAGACGACTTTCAGATATGTGGGCTGCATTCAGTGGATCAGAGATGTCCTTAGGTGAAGATGAATCAAAGGTTGATGTCCGTCTTAGAGTTGTTCGAGCCTCGAGATATTTGGTTGGAATCACTGGAGCTGATCAGTTGAAATGAGTCGATTGTTGCTTCAAGTTCATTATTTAAGTTGGCTGAATCAGCCGTATTTATTAGCGAGGAGAAGAATCACCTGGCTGTTTTGGCAATCAATATTGGTTGCTGTGTAGTAGTAGATGCTGTGCTTTCGGAGCTGTAGTCATGCTGACAGTTCCATTTTGCATGATATGCTGAATATATCTTGTTAACTGTTATCATGAATATACCACATTGGATATACAACGGTGAAAATGCCATGCTGAATATCATGGTCAATATGCCATATACCATGCTGATTACACCATGTTGAGTACACCATGGTCAACATGCCATAGTGAATATATGCTGAGTATGCATATCCACTCATATTATCCGATGAGCCTTCTGTAGAAATTGCGCCTTCTCCTCTCTATTTCGTATTCCCTGGCTCTGTTTCCTTTCCTGCTCGTCTTTCTCCGCCAACGCTTTGAGTCTGGCATTTCGAGACGATTCCAGATCCTGAGCCGATTTCATCATATCAGCGAGTTTGTCGGCATTTGACTGGGAGTTAGAGGATCTCGAGGGAGATCTTGAGCGGTCTCGATTGTACGGCTTGTGGGGTTGGCGTTCAGAGCGATGTTCTTGGCCGCCATAACGAGCGTTTGACTCGCCGATTGACTCCCTGCCATAACGGCCATTGGAGTCCCTGTTATAGCGGCCATTCGACTCATAGTCATAGCCGCTCCTGCTATCTCTGTGACTCCTCCTGCTGTCTCCACTCACCTCCCCCTCCCTATCCCTCGCCCTGTCGTATCTGTTCTTCCTTTCCCTATCGTATCGGCTCTTCTCCACGTCGTACCTGCGTTCTTTCCTTTCGTCCCGTCCCTCTCTATGCCTGTCCCGTATCGCCTCTGCCTGTTTCTTCCATATCTCAAACAATGGATCCTGCCTCGACTTTAATGATTCATCTGCTTGAGACGTCGGAACATCCCGTTTCTCCATAAACCTCGAATCGTCCTGCTTCAGCCGTTCGAAATCACCTTGTTCCTGCAGATTCTTGGAATCTATACGCTTTTTCCCGAGCAAATAGGCATCTGAATCGGCATTAGAAGCACTACTTTGACCTGAAACAGTATCAGAATACATCCATTCCAGCTTACGAGCCTTCCGTCGACCTCCATCTTGCATAGCCACCAGCTCATCTCTTTCACGTTCCTTGGCTATCTCTTTCTGTCTGTCAGCTATCTTCTTCCTTTCATCCAGTGCTTCTTGCTCTCGTTTCCATACGATCTCCTGGTTCCGAAGTAGCCCGGGATGCCAAGATTTCTTGAGGTTGAGATCTCTGGACATGGTGGATGGAGAAAACAACAATATAAAAGCCAGCGTTTTGCTCTTCAAAAAACCGTTGTTTCTTTGTGGCTGATCTTTTGTCGAATGCCATGCTGCTTACATAACTTTATCTTTTTCCCTCAAACCAAACCCTCCGCCTCTTTTGCTTCATATTTCAACTATTCAATTCATTTCATAAAGTCGCTGAATATCTTGCTTACAAGGGCAAACGTATCATGCTCGTGGCTTTATTCAAGTACGCTTTGTACTGCCTTTTAATCTCAAGGGCTTGGGCTGCCATACCGGCAATAACAACCACTGATTTCAAGAATCCTCCTGGAGAAATCCTCATATTTGAAGGTTCTTCTGTCATTCTTTATCATGATGAGGACAATGTGGTTTTCAGGTCCACTGATGGTGGTGCTACTTGGTCTAAAGCTCGTTTGGGCGGCAAGGAGAATGTCGATGTGGCCGTATTGGTCGAACATCCCTACTCCAAAGAACGAGCGTATGCATTGACTTTGCATGGCAAACATTATTATACCTCGGATATGGGTGCCAGTTGGAATGCTTTTGATGTCAATGCTCAAGCCTTATCGAGCTCCTCTGCCCTGGAGTTCAATGCCCTTAACCCTGGATATATACTGTTTCCCGTGGAAGCATGCCCCAAAAACACCCCGTCGGGCGACCCCAAGTGTAAAAGGAAGGTTTATTATACCATTGACGGGTTCCAGTCTGGAGTTAAGGAGCTGCATGAGGAAACTGGCCGATGCTCATGGGCTCATGCACGAGCTGCTTTCAAGCCCAATAGGGACGATTCAACCGCTATTGTATGTGAAATGGCCACGGAAAATGGCGGTTCCAAGCTCGCATACTCAAATGACTTCTTAAAATCCGTCGACTATGCAAAAATCGGCGACAAGGAAATCGATACCGTCGTCAACTTCGGCTCTATCAGCAAATTCTTCGTGGCCGCCTATAAATCAGAACAATCTTCTGACCTTATAAATCTAATGGTCTCTACTGATTTACAGAAGTGGTCAAAGGCCGTTTTCCCTCATGAGGCCGGTCTCGCCGAGACTTCGTTCACCATTCTAGAATCTAGTGGTCATTCTCTTCATGTCGATGTAATGACTACAGGCGATGCTGCTGGTAGACTTTGGCGCGATGAAGGTACATTTTACACCAGTAATTCCGATGGGACCGTATTTCGCAAGAGTCTGGAGCATACCAATCGAAATTTACTGGGCTTCGTTGATATTGAGCAGATTCCTGAGATTGAAGGTGTTCTTATTGCCAATATCATTGAAAATTCACAAGTCCGCACAAAAGTTTCATATAATGACGGACGCACATGGAACTACTTGAATGCAAGTTCAGACTGCCCTGGAGACTCTTCTTGTGGTTTGAATATGCTCTCGGTAACCAATCTTAGGAGATTTGGAAGAGCTTTTCGAAGTCCCGCTCCAGGTTTGGTTGCTGGAGTCGGCAATGCTGGGTCTGGTTTGACTGATTATGATCAAAATTTGTACATATCTGAAAATTCCGGCCTTACATGGAGAAAATCCCCAATTGCTTCATCAACTTACCAGTGGGGAAATGAAGGAAATATACTTGTGTCGGTGGAAGATTTGTTTTTTTCCGATAAGGTACGTTACTCTGTCGATAGAGGAGTTACCTGGAATGACGTTCAATTAGATCAACCTTACGATATTTCGTTCGTCATGGCTGATCCTGATTCAACAGCAATGAAGTTTTTACTGCTAGGATTCACTGCAGAGGGTGCATTTAAGACTATTCAACTTGACTTTTCGAATTTGTATTCGAGGAAATGTGTTCTCAAGGAGGATGGTTCGGGAGATTTTGAAAAGTGGTACGCAAGATATGGCATAGACGGCAAGCCTAACTGTGTAATGGGTCATACGGAATACTTCTGGAGGAAGAAGGTCAGTGCTGATTGTTATGTAGCTGACGTGGAGCATCAAAAGCAGACAAGTACTGAAAATTGCCCATGCGCTCTGCAAGATTATGAGTGTGATAATGATTTTGATGCAGTTCGTCGTGCAAACGGTGATACGGAATGTGTTCCTAATGCTGCATATATGAAGAAGTTGCTTAATGGTTGCAGCCCCGGCGATAAATATAAGCGTCCTCGTGGCTATCGCCTTGTTCCAGGTGACACTTGTTCACGGGATGCGGAAGGCAGTGTTGTGCTGGATGGCGAAGTGGAGGAAGAATGTGGAAAAGAAGGGTTTAAAGGGGACGGCAAAATTTCCACGAAAGCTTTCGATTTTGACGGTGAAATCATAGAATACGCATATTTGAAAAACCATCCCGAGTTCCCTGAAGATGAGACAGTAATCATCAAGACTAAAAAGCATGTGTATATCAGTCACGATCAAGGAACTAACTGGGAGACCATTCTTGAAGATAGACCGGTGACTGGAATATTTCTCAATCCAGATGCACCCAATGTCTTCTATTTCCTTGGCGATGGAAAGCTCTACTATAGTACTGACCGGGGTCGAAATATCATCACTGTTGATACTCCAGCGAAGCCTAGTTTGTTTAAAGCTCCTAGAGTGCTTAGCTTCAACTCTATCCATCCGGAATGGTTGATATTTACTGGAGAAAAGGACTGTGACTCACCATTTTCCGATAACTGTGTTGTTTCTTCGTATTATTCTGTCGACTATGGGCATAGCTGGAAACTATTGGCGGAAAATGTCCGAAGATGCGCTTGGGTATCAAGGTCTAAGAAATTCACAGACGAAAGACTAATATTTTGCGAGCAAGAGGTGAATGTTAACAGGAAAAAGCAGTGGAGTCTTATTGCAAGTAATGATACGTTTGAGACGCAAGTTCGGCAGTTTGATCATATTGTTGGATTTGCTTTGGAAGATGAGTTTATTGTTGTCGCTACAGTTGATGAAAGTGGTGCATTGACAGCAATGGTATCAGTCGATGGTAAAACGTTTGCTGAAGCCAAATTTCCATACAACTTCCGAGTGGATCATCAGCAAGCTTATACGGTACTGGACTCATCGACTGGGGCAGTTTTCATGCATGTGACGGTCAGCAGCGAGCCAAATGCTGAGTTTGGAGCTCTTCTGAAATCAAATTTTAATGGAACAGATTATGTCATGATACTACGGGATGTAAATAGGAATTCTGAGGGATTTGTTGACTTTGAAAAGATGCTTGGTTTAGAAGGAGTGGCCTTTGCCAACATTGTGGAGCTAGAAGGAACAGCCAAAGGTCATAAGAAACAACTGAAGAGTGTAATCACTCACAACGATGGAGCTGAGTGGAGTTATATCAGCCCTCCATCAAAAGATATCAATGGAGAGCCCACGTGTTCTCAGGGATTGAGCAAATGTTCGCTGCATTTACACGGATATACCGAACGAACAGATTTCCGCGACGCCTATTCCTCTCCTTCTGCAATTGGACTATCTGTGGCAGTTGGAAATGTCGGAGAATATTTGCAGGAAAAGAAAAATGGTAATACATATGTGACGAAGGATGGTGGAATTACATGGAAGCAGGCCAAGGAGGGACCTTATTTATGGGAATTCGGTGATTCAGGTTCAATTATCACACTGGTTAGAGAATACGAGGCCACCAACATGCTTTATTATAGCTTGGATGAGGGAGATACTTGGCAAGAGTATAAATTCAGCGAAGAATTGCTCAGTGTCAAGGAAATCACAACAGTGCAAAGTGATACGTCGCGCAAATTCTTGATACTGGCACAGCAACCACCAGCCAAAGGTAACGGCTGGACAGCTATCCAGGTGGATTTTACCTCGTATGCCGAAAGAAAATGCGTGCTAGACAGTGGAAACCCCCAAGATGATGATTATGAATTGTGGGCTCCTAGTCATCCGTTGCAGGACGATCAATGCTTGTTCGGACATGAAGCATTCTATCACCGCAAAATACCGGGCCGGGATTGCTATATTGGAACGAATATCGCTACTCCTCATCTGGTGGAGCAAAACTGTTCTTGTACTCGAAGGGATTTCGAGTGTGACTATAATTATATGCTGGAGAATGACGGAACTTGCCAGCTTATCCAAGGATACTCACCGCCGGATCATAGTCTAGCATGCAGTGAAATGCCAGGGACTATAGTGGAGTATTGGGAGCCTACAGGATATAGGCGAATACCTCTGACGACGTGCCAAGGGGGTCAAGAGCTAGACAAGGGGGTATCGCATCCATGCCCAGGTAAAGAAAAGGAGTATGATCGAAGGCACCGAGGTTTGCATGGATTTGGACTATTCATTGTCATCACTATCCCCATTATAATGTCCTTTTTCGTCGGATATATGGTGTGGGATCATTATTCGAAACGATACGGCCAAATCCGTCTTGGAGAGGAAGAGGCTTATAGAGATCAACCACTTCCTATACAGTATGGGCTCATTGCGGTAGCTGCAATTGCTACAGTAGTCAAAGTGTTACCGACGACCATTATGAAGGCTTATTATGGCATTAGAAATGCTGTCAGAGGGTCGGGACCCATACAATTCACGACTCGGGATTCATTTGCACGAAACGAACGATATTATCCAGTAGATGCCGACGATGATGCTGATCTTTTGGTGAATGATGACGACGAGGATGCGGAGGAGTTGTGATTTCCGGACCCTAAGTACAAAAAAAGTATATAATGAATTGTATTAGTCAGTCTTGACTTTTTTGGTCAAAGGCTCATTTTCTTCGTCTTCATCATCTTCTTCCTCGTCCTCTTCGTCATCGAGATCGTATTCATCTTCAATGTCATTTGGTTCATTGATGATTTTCAAGGCATGAGGATAGATATCTTCCGATATCACCAAAGCAACAGCTTCTCCTTGTTTGTAATCACCAGGACCTTTGCCTACGAAATCAAAGAACTTGAAAAACGATGTATCCGTGGAATTTGGGCCCTGACGCGTCAAATTCTTGTGTTTGTGCCATTCAATTGGAACAGGATCGCTCTCGTAATGAGGCTCTGGCGGATCTTCGTCGTTCTCCTTGGCCTTTGCAATTTCCTCCTCAGTAGGCTCAATATACTTGAAATATTTCTTCAGTGTCAATGTTTTTAAGTGCTCATTCGGTCCGAATTCAAACGTGATGGAGAAATTGCGCGGATTCTCGGCATCTCGCTCAATATACAGGTCTTCCAAGCTGTCCAGAAGCTCCAAATCCGGAAAAGTCACGTATTCCGCTAACAATTCGCTCTGATCAAACACAGTGGGCCAAAAGCGGGGGATCTTTCGAGTGATTTCTCGTCTTTTTTCATAAATTGGTTCCATCAGCTTGGTGGAATATTTGACTATGGTGAGCTTCAATTCATCGCTGCCATTTAAATCCTCGCAATACTTACATATCTCATATTCCGCCTTATTTTGCTCCTCATGGATTTTCTCCAGTTGATTATTCAATTCATCGTTGATATCTGGTGAAGGCATTGCTGTTGTGTGGGCGTGTGTGAATGGTAGGAAGCTAAGTTCTCCAGACTGAAAAACCAGAATTTAACGCTAAAATGTTAGGGCTCCACATTAGGGCTTTGACCTCGCTTTTTATATATATACATCGTGTAACAGCAAATGCTTTATAAATATATCGCTTTATCGACCTCTGCCTCGTTTAACTACTTCCGGTAGCCGCAGAGGAGCCGACAGTGTAGCTATCTTGTATGTCATCATGTCCTGTTTTGGAATAGCCAATGCTTCTGCTTGCCCAACAGTAGGAGGTTTAATGCTACATCCAAGAGCCTTGAAAAGCTCGTTCAATTTGGATGGTTTGATGGAAAGTTCCTGGGCCAAAGGAGATATGGCTGAAGAATAGCCGTCAATTCTCAGAATCAACGCCAAAAGATAACACAACAGTTTGTTCTCACTTGCTGGATCAACTGCAAAGCTTTTTTCTTTCTGTTTGCCGAAAATTCCGGCTTTTGAAACGGTGAATTTGTCCAGCAGACTAGAGATGAGCAACGAAGACACCTCAGCGCCTAATCTTGCGCCCAAAGCCGTCTTGTTTGATACTCTTCGATTGCTGTAAAATGCAAAGAGCAAACTCGCGTAATATAACTGGACGAGCCGCTGCTTTTTCTGAAGCTCGGAACGCATCTTGAGAGTCTCAACCACTCTGTTTCTGACATAAACAGGAGATCCAGCGGGAAATTTGGCAAGCACGTCATTCTGCGAAGTTTCCTCTAGTGAAATAGCATCAATGACTGACTTTATGATACTTATCTCCCGCTTGGTGGCTATGCCGTCCTCAAACACATAGATATCTTCCACTCTCGTAGCAGACAAGTTATATGGAGGAATAGGTCTGTCAGAAACGAGATTCTTCTGTCGTTCTTCAGCTGTAGGAAGCGACGACGAAGCAGTTTGAACTGTATCTATAATAGCAGCCTCTAGATCCTGAAGCTGTTCACTGTCGACCTTATTCCTCTCAGTGTCATTGAACGCCTTCTTGGCCTTCTTGGTACCAAACGATTCACCCAATGCCGCTCTTTGAACCGCGTTACGAACATTGGCTTGTCGAATCGCCGGCCCTTTGGCATTCTTCTTGCTTTTAACTACACTACTCAATGTAACTACGGGAACTCTCTGTATACGAAGACGTTTTGAGTGAGGATCATAAAATCCAACGGCATACACATTCTGATCGGGCTCAGTAAGTCCTTCATATTCAACGAGATCGTTTTCTCCATGGACGAGGACTTCTCCATGATTTGAGTGGATTGAGAACGCTGTTGATCTGTCTACATTGAACCGGAACTTCCCTACAGCTATATTGGTATCTGACTTATCATTTATCACCGACACAGGAGACGCTATAATATCATCATCAGGAGTATTTCTCTTCGACATTGCTGGTGAAAGTGAAGAAGTTGAGAAAAATTTCCAGCCGCAGGGTAAAAAAAATCCGACTATTTCCCAATAGGGAAGGAGCGAAAAAGCTCTGAAAATCAGCCTTTCTTCTATACAACTGCAGCTTTCCCATGGATTATCATGAGATTCTGGGAATTTCTCAAGCCGATGCTGAAGATAAACAACTACTGAAAAAAGCATATAGAAAAGCACTTTTAGCATATCATCCGGACAAATCGGGCGAAACCCAGCCGGCAATCTCCGTCGAACAGGTCCGAAAAGCATATTTTGCATTGCTAGATCCAAAAGTAAATAAATATAACTCATATGTTACTGTAACTCCGACTGAAACCGTCGATTTGGAAGACTTGACGTATCATGAGGAGTCGTTTTCCTGGTCAAGAGACTGTCGATGTGGAGAAATCCAGGGATATCTACTTACAGAACAAGATTTGATTGATAACGGCGATAACGAAGAGATTAATATTCAATGTATTGGATGTAGTATTTGGATAAAAGTGCAATATGCGATTGTGGGGGGTTGAGATCGGCATCTATACTCAGATAGTGTATTATACATCATGCAAGTGTCATAAATAAGCAGCTTTAGCTTTTTCAATAGCGGATCGTAGCGCTGAAGTCAAGTCATTAGCGTTACTAGGCTGCATTTCATCAGTGTCAAGCAGCGGTTCATCAATAGTAGCGGTTCATCAATGGTAGCTGCATCATCATTAGTGAGCTCATCAGCAGCTCATCATTAGTGAGCTCATCAGCAGCTCAACTCAAACGAAATTCATACTCAAATACAAAGCATTCATCATTAATTTTAAGACGTCGAGCTCTGGACTTTCGACATCACCTCTTTTCCTGCACTCCCAGCAGCTTGTGTCGCTTTTGTCGCTTTTGTCGCTTTTGTCGCTTTTGCTGCACTTCTCCTCTTCTCCTCCTCTAATATAGCCGTCAAAGCTCTACTAGCTCCTTCAATATCCGTCATCAATGAAACATGGCCTTTCTTCGACGGCACCTTAGCACACACCTCAAACCTCGGATCTCTACAATGTGGCATCAATGATTTGTGATAAATTACTCCATCTCCGTTACCAAAACGAAGATTGGAATAATCTCCCCTTTTGATTCCTTCAATTCCATTAACCTTAGCATGACGTAACGTAGGAATATTGCATCCAAAAAGAACTGCCATTGGAGGATATAGATCAGCCTTTTCAGGATCATAAGCCAGTTCTTCCAAAAACACCTTTGTTTTCTTTAAAGTTCTTTCCAAATATTCCTTGGCTACTGCATAATCTAGCGGTTCATCCTCAGAATCGCCTGTCGTTTGACATGCTCGAAATTTAGCATCCTTAGCCACACATGGAGATAATCCATATTCTATCCAGCTATTAATATCGAAAAAATCAATATTATAATGAGTCGACGGGTCGTCTGCATCCACAAAACATTCTCCTGATAATGGAAGAAATGAAAAACAGCTTCTCATGAGAAAGTTTGTTTTAGCAGTTAATACATCATTAGCAAAGAGCAACTTTTCTCCATATCTTAAAGGACCCAATATATTAGGACATGAAGATGGCGATCCAACGTATAATAAGCCTCTAAAAAGACGGGGGTTCTTTTGCATGGCATGATGGGCAATTAGACCACCCATTGAATGAGCTATGACAATGGTACCTGCTTTTTTCTCATCTTGATCATACAACTCTTGAAGAAACTTATGAAGACGGGCACTATTTAATGCCGAAGATAATCTCCAATCATATGAGAATTCATGAACTCGGCAATTGGGCTGCTCTTGCAGTTTCTGAATGAGTCTTTTCGAGATATCCACAGGCCCAATATTGGTCAACATACCATCTGGATATATCTTATTAGGCATTTGAATCTCGTCCTTATCACGTGGACCAACAGTAAGGTCGATTTTTCGTATTTTAAAGCCGACTTTTAAAGGCATCCATACTCGACGTCCAGTAGCTCGATCTCTTAGAATGCTTCCACGGAATCCACCCATAATGACGACATTTCCGGAGATTTCCGGGAACGAAACAGTTGGATCAGGAGACAATGGCTGTCTTATACGGTCGAGAACAGCCCGTAATCTCCCGTTATCCTGATTTTTGACGTCTCGATACAATATATCTTCCTGACGAGTATCCAATTTAACCAGATCATCGAGATCAAAATCACTGAGATTCAACTCATTACGAGGACTTCCAGGAAGAACCAAATGATCAGCGCCTTTTTTAAGGATGCTAGTGCCGACGTTTGTGACAGTGGTCGATAAACCGGCAAAACCATCGGTGAATCTTTTCCGTTTAGAGGCGTCGTCAGTGTTTGATTTGCCCAAGCTCAAGTGTTTCAGACGCTGCGGAACAACATTGATGGACTGAGAAAACGGCAAAGAAAAGGAGAATATCTTTCGCCCCGCATTTTCTCGTTCCTGGTCTGATTCCAGCGTCTCATCGTCGTGTTCCTTGTCTCCATCGATATTGATGCCTCCAATGATGCTACTTGCATCCTGGAAAGACATTTTCTGGTTCATATAAGGAGGACGAGGCAACTGTTCCAAAGTCACTTGAGATTCATCCTCGTCGTCTTCTTCCGGATCGGTTTTCCCGATCAGACGCCGGTACTGATCTTCCTTCTCAGCGTTTCCAACGGCATCTTCATATTTATTGAGATCTTTATTAGAAATATCCAAAGTATGGGAAGAATTCGGAGATAACCAGCGAAAGCTAGGGACAAATTTCATTAGCAATATCGGGGGGTATAAAGGTATTTATCGGAATGGTTATAAAATATACGGGCCGGTCAAGTTGGACCGGAATGGTTGTTAGGGTAACGGGCACAAGCAGTCGGTTCGGTTGGACAGCGCAAATATTGCAGATTTTTTTGCTTTTTATTTATCCCTGCATATACCCTATTGGTTGTCAAGTGTATTATAGTCAACTAAAATGGTATGAGTTTTGCCAATAAAGGAATTTGCCGTTCCAGGGAGGATCGACTTCCGAAACCAGCCGATGCAGCTAGCCGGATGGGGGAGAAGAGTGCCGTGGTGGTTTGTTAAGAGGATTAGAGATAGAGGATTGATAGGGTGTTTATTGGAGAATTATATAGAGTGTTTATTGGAGAGTTATATAGAGTGTTTTTGGAGAGTTATCTAGAGCAGAGTAATATTAAGCTAGAGTATTATTAAGCTAGGGTATTATTATACTAGAGTATTTTATTATTATATTTTCTCTTAAAACTCTCATTCTCTCATTCCTACTGCTTATCCTCTGCTCCTATTACCCTCCCTGTATCACTTGACCCAATCAAAATCCCAAGAATTGAAGCCAAATTTCACCCATACAAACCCATTCAAAATGACTGAAAAGAGCTTACCACCATTGCGTAGGTAGAGAATAGAATAGAATATTTATTTATTACATCTTCTAATGCCTAGTCTCTGAGGAGGAAATGAAAAAACATAAAATTCCCCTACAGTGGAGAGATCGTTGTGCTGCCTTGTTGGTTCCTCTTAACAAATGTCGACGAGACCAAAACTATCTGCCATGGAAATGTGAGGCCGAAAAACACGCCTATGAAGAATGTCAATATTTGGATTTCCAAAGACGAGTCAAATTGTTACAGAAAGCCAAAGAAGAACAAAGTTGATGAAAATTACAACAAAAAACATGCATTTAACAATAGTATAACAACAGTATAATCGTTAGTATAAACTGACAGTATAACCGCTAGTATACCGCCTTATAAATTAATGGTTGTATTATTAAATTATGGTATTGCTTTTTTTAACAAACTTCTCACGAAACATATTGCGTCGGTGAAACGGCCGTTCGAGGCTCTCGTCGTTCTCGAAATATCTCCGCTGCTTCTGCTTCACCCTTCTTTTTAACCAATTTGGCATGATATAATCCACAGGCATTGCATAATGTACGTGCTCCATCGGGGCCTTTTCTCCATTCCGGTGTCTCGGATGCTCCACATTGATGGCATCGGATATCTTCTCCAGAACTTCGCGATCTTTTTTTACTACTTCGACGAGGATATGCATCTTCAACTCGACTTGCTGATGTTGGTGAATGATTCAAACTAATGCTACCATTACTATCGACGCGGTCTGTCAATGGCGTAGTTGCCCATGATTGAGGAAACGTCTTTAATGTAGCAGAAGCCGGAGGCGTACGTTGTTGCTGACTGGCAGCAGCTGCACTATTAGAATAATGTTGCAAAGCCTCATGCTGAGTCCGATGATACCAGGCCTCGAGAAATTGATTGGCTGCTTGGACTCGGCCAATCAGAGCCGTCAAAGACTCCAACTTTTGCCGAGGCTCCATATTCCGTGCTGTTTGCGACGAAAAATAATATAAATGTGATGCCGTTTCTTGAGTCTCCTTGATATGTAAAGACATTTCATGTTCTGACATTAGGCCCCCATTCAGGTTGACCGGCAACCCACTCTGTTCCATATCTGTAGATGCCCTTCTGGAATTAGGAGGCGAATAATACTCATTTGGTTTAGCCATTGATACATCTGTACTGGTAGCAGTGGGACTGTAATTTCCCGAAGACGGTTGGGGTCGATATCCATGCTCATATTCAATGGAAACAGCACTCCCCAACCGATAATTATTATTCCAACTTGTAGGCTTTATATTAACATCGGGCTGGGCTAGCTTTGGCAAGGTACCGGCCAAGGTTGGTGCACCATAACCTCTAGGAGCGTTACCAAACAATGACGGTAAAGAAGCAGCAGCATACGCGCCATCACGAGGTTGACCATTGACTTGACCATTGGGTATACCCGAAGTCATTGAACTAATTGGAGGTAAGACTCTGTGAAAAAAAAAGAGTTAGTATATCTTGATATAAGATGTTGTTGTTGGGGGGAAGGCCATTTGACGCTTTAATTAGCAGGCCAAAAAAGCTATCATAATCTTGCTATCATCCTTCTTCTTTTAAAAATAACTTACCTATTATTCATTTTGCTGAAGAAATCTAATGCAGCAAGATAACAAGAAACAAGAAAAATGAAAAATATCGTTGCGAATCTCAATAAATAAAATACCGAAAGAGTGGCCCAAAATAAAAGGTTAAAACAAACAAACAAAAATCTGCTCAATACCAAGCGCCGATTATATTAGGTTAATTCTCCGTTTGCGCTCCAATAAAAAAAAAAACCAAAAATTGCTGAGAAAGAAGTGAGTTCGTTGTTCCGTAAAAACCTGGAGATAATTGCTTTTTGTTGAGCACAAAAAAGAAACCCTGTTTGTTCTTTTGAAAAACTTTGATGAAGGCCCGAAAAAAGAAAAAAAGCAAAAATAAAATTATATCAAGTTTATGCCTCGTGTTTGCTTGTGTTCTTTGGCTGTTTTTCTTTCAAGGGTTGGTTGAACCAATGACTAAGAATAACCAAAATAAGAAATATACCCAGTGCTTCTAAAGCTATTTGCCTAAAGGAGCAGGATTCCCCCCTCTCTGATTTTATAGTTATTTAAATAGTTTGTTGTGTGACTTTTTGTCAACCTGAGCAGTAAAGTTAGATTGCCAAAATAACTATATAGTTCCTAGTTAAGAGATCAAAACAAGGAAAAATATAATCCGAGGCACAAGATATATCGAGCGAGAGATATATCAAGAAAAGCGAGATATAAAACAAAATAGAGATATACAATAAAGGTACCTGGTAGCGCGCGTCAAAAATTAGATAATGATCTGGCTCCCCCCAATAAGGTAGATTATGATAAAGAAGGAACAGAGGTTTTCAAATCGATAAGATATTCCCCCCAAATTGATAATTTATATAAAAAGATAAAAGTTGTGGGATTTTGCTCTTCTCTTATAATTCTTGGGTAAAATGCCTAGTGCATAATAATAATGACGAGAATATTTCCTTGGCGAGATAATAATATCACCAGAAAAAATAAAGATAAAGATTATGGTAGATTGGGGGACTTTTATGTGTGCAAGGTTGAAATTATTTCCGGTTTTATATGAAGATGCAGATATCGAACGGCGGTCGTCTAATGTTGGCTAGTAGCTGAAAACAGCAAGTGATTAATAGTGATCTGTTGAAGCCGCATTAAAGGTCCGCAGTGGATGCCTATAAAAGGCAAATGACGAAGAGAAGAGAAAGGAGGGTTGGGTTTTTTTTTTGAACAATAATATACGTTTGTATTGTGCTATAATGCTTGACAGCCTAATTGAACATTGTTGGTTCTTTTTCTATCCTTTTAATACAAACATGACAATGCCTAAGACCCCCATTGTTTGTTATTTTTGCCCACTGTTGCGTCCGTATTTTTGCCTGTTATAAGAAGTTGGGCTGCGTCGTCTGTTTTGGGGGTGGTTGGTATATCAAAAAGCAATTTACTGAGCCACACAAGGTAGAGAGGGGGTTCAAGCAGGTGAGTGAACAAGCTCAATAAGCAGTAGATAGGATAGGAGAAAGAGGATGGAGAGATTAGCAGGGGGGGACTGTTGTATGAGAATTGTATAATATTGAATATATATCCTATAACCAAGGCCAACTCGGACCGCAATGCCATTTAGTCGGAAAGAATGTAACTATCACTAATTATTATTTACACCGTTGTTGTGCCCTGAAAGACCGGTAAAATCTCAAAAAGAACCAAAAGCAAAACATTCATCGTGATTGGACGATAAAATCCCATTTAAGTTGGGTCTCCATAATTTACTAGATTGAATCATATACTTGGGCATGGGAATATAAACAGGCCGAAATACTTGCTTATAGAAAAAGAACCATCTCCTGCTATCCTTGAATATCCATCCAGATGCCCTGCCCCACTAAGATCTGTAGAGAAAAGCAGGGATTTTGGAAATTCGCAACTACCCACCCCCATTTTAGTTGAGGTTCCAGATTGGGGAAATATAATTGGGATTTCATGCAAGTTAGCCGCATAAAATCTGAGTGGTTTGTGCATTCAGACCGCCAAAAATAGTGTTATTGTTAGGTGATGGAATGCAGGGATGGATATAAAGGACAGGAGAGGAGAATTGGATAGAAGCATAAAGGGTTTTGTAATGGATTTGATATTATTTCATACATTTTTATCATATCACTTATATATACACGTTATCTCGTATAATTCCTCCCCCTTATCATAAACCTCGAGTCTTTGTTAGTTGCCTTCCATTCCAAATGCAGGCGTTGGAGGTTGAAAATCTTGGATGATCGAACCAACCACTTTGTGATGTCACATAAAATCTCGGTGGGCAAGACAGTGGAGAAAAAAACATCAAGTGATAGATGAATTTAATTTCAAATGAATTAAATTTGTCAACTGATTTCGTTTATACGGGGGAGATTATAAAGTTTGATCAAAATGCATTTACAACCTGTTATATTATTTATATTTTATTTCCCGTCTTGTTTACTTTTAGTGCCCTTACAAAAAGAAATATTATTATTATTATTTTATTCCATTAGCTTGCATCTTTGTTTTTTCCTGCCAGATCTACCGAGTTGCTTTGTTATTTCTGCAAGCCCTAGCAAGATTTATCTATCAGGCAATTGATCATCGGGCTCTGGACATGATTTTGCTATTTTGGGCCACCGAAATGCGCCTCACCACAAGTTCTATTACAGGTTGCTGCAGATTTAATCTTAGTGTTTTTTTTATTATAGGGGGAAAAAGCAACATGCCGGCCCAGGCTATGGGTTGTTTTCTCCTCGGAGAGTTGGTCCCGACCGACAAAATGTAGCAATATATCTTCATTTTATATATACAAAGAAACTAATCTGGGCTCATGACCAAACTTTATGAATATCAATTATGTGGTTATTTCACGTTCATGGTTTTGCAATAAAAAAAGGGCCATTTTCCTTCGTATTTTGGCCAAATTACCCCATTCAGGAACAATGTTGTGCCGTTTATACATCCAATTAGGAAACCACCAACTTTGTTCTCCTTTGCAAGAAATATCGACCACTTTGATCAGATACCCCATTGGGGGCTGCGTATCAAGCGACTGCGCGGCACTAAATATCAATTGCTTGTTTAAGAAGATGCCGTACCAAGTTGGGTTAACGGATTTGCCAAAACAGTCAATATATCGGTCGATAAAATATGCACTCAATCTAATTAAGCTTTGATATTTAATTCGCTGGATGACGACTGGGATGATTAGATTTGAACCAAGTGGATACTTGGCAAGGTTTGGCATAATGTCAAATATCATATGCATAATTCATTCAAGGCTGATATTCAGAAAAAAATAAATAAACAAATAAACAAATATTTTATGCATGTATCTAATGATATCTGGTAAATTATTTAGTAGATCTATTATGATGATGCCGTGGACGGAATAGCGGAGAGAGAGCCGTATAAAACTGTACAATCACGCTTACCTAATATTTCCTAATTGGGCATCGCTTTACCTAATATTCCTAATTGGGCAGCCGCCTTACCTAATATTTCCTAATCAGGACCTTCTTACCTAATACTACCCGATTAGGCAATCCAGACTTGATAAGGCATTAAAAACGGCTTATCAGAAGATATATAAGAGATATGTTTATAAAGACAGAATAAGTCCGTCTATCCAGAGTCATCACATCAATATAAGACATCCGAGTTTCTTCTAAACCCTCCAATAATATCCCCTGTATTTTTGCTCACCGACGTTTTTTTGCGAGCTATTTTTATCGTTATGGTAACCATCGTCACTCCATATACCATATATCAACAAATAACAACCTCATATTACGTTATACTCACTCCTTCACCTCTCTATATCCTCACTTTATCCCTCTTTCTTGCTCCCGCCCTTCCCCGTACCCTCTCTTCCTATTTCTTCCATATGACTAAATCGATCATCATAGAATATTCCCAAACTTGCTGATACAAAACATTGTTCCCAACTGGCCATACAACTTAACCGATTAACATTACCTTTGAAATCATAAGTTATAAGACGATGCAGATATATATCAACGGTAAGTGTAGGACTTGGGGGCTCGGGTTATTATCCGGGGCTCGTTATTTATAAGTATCAGGGCTTATTTGCTAACATCTTTGTAGAAACCCCTATTGACGTCAAACCGACCGATACTGTGGCTGAGCTCAAACACCTCGTTAAAGACAAGCATTCATCCATCGAAATGGCATCTTTAACCTTCGGAGATAAACCGTTGGATGACCAGAAGACATTAGAAGAGTATAATATATCAGATGGAACCCGTCTCAAGGTTTCATCGACCAGTGAGGTGTCATCGAACCCCGGCGCCACCGCACAACCACAACAACAGCCAAAGAAGAAGGCTCGTAAGAGATGTTCATTTAATACCTGTTTTTCTGCTCCTCTTAGAGGCGTTGGAGATTGTGCATTATGTCAGGGGACGTTTTGTTCTCGGCATAGATTGCTGGAGCAGCATAACTGTGAAGGTATCCAGAATTGCCGACAACAGATGCATGAACGAAATGCTGTTAGATTGCAACAACAGCAGACTGTAGCAAGCAAGGTATAGCATGGAGGGCGCATGTGGTGAATGGACCTGAGCTTTGTTACCAGTTCATTGTTACATTTAATTATATATATAATATGTCAAGACTGACAAGAGTCTGAATCATAATATTTTATGAAACTTGGTTGGGGAGCAGTCTGAAGGGAGTTTTAGGCAGGTTTTCTATGTTTCGGCGTCTATTTGGAGGCTGTTGACGCTAATTCTCGGTTGTTTATCGTCTATATCCGAGTATTTCCGTCTATCGCCTCCACCGTTATCGCCAACTCTCGTCTAACTGCCTCCCGGCTCTCTCTATTATTTCCCACTCTCCTCTTCTATCCCATACCGTACCGCTTCTTGAACATTATCCACTATAGCCGTCGGTATACTGGCTATTCCCGTCTCTAAATCCGAATCTTTAAACACCCCTGTTCGTACTAACAAGGACTTCCATCCATAGTTATTGGCTCCAATAATATCGCTTTCTGGATTATCTCCGACCATGTAAATCGAAGTGTTGTCGGCGCTAATGTCGGGAAACGCTCCTTGCATGGCCTGCCAAGTATAATCATAGGTAGAAGCACTGGGTTTTCCAATAACAGTAGCATGCAAATGACTTGACTTCGTGACTGCTTTATAGAGAGATTCCACGCATATTCTAAAAGCGCCTTGACCGAATCGGGGGATAATGTACTCGTTTGTCCATAACAAATCATCGTTACTGAAATGAATAGGAATACTAGGCTTACTCTTTTGATAAGTCTCCTTACTATTCTTTCTAGTACCAATATGACCGTTTTCTGATAGCAATAAATCCACAATAATCTGTACATCTGTGCCATAATCTCTTGGATCATTGAATACAAGTATGGCGTCTATCTTATCGAGATGACCTGCCTTGGCATTGGGGTCTGAAAACTGCTCCAAATCACTCTCGGTATACCTGCAAAAGGGCCAAATTCCCTTATTTTGTCGTACTATGTCGTACGATGTAATGACATGTTTAAACCCGTAATCCAATGCGACTTTACGGCATAAATCACCATCTCCGCCAATAACCAGCACCCTTTCGTACGACGGAACCAAGGTTTTAAACGGCGTATGAGATTGAATGAATTGCTTAGTAGGAATATCAACTCCTAGCTTCTCCCCCAAATCTAATGCTCGTACTTGCTCGCTCTTCCCTCCTCCGTTGGTAAGAAACATGAACGGAGACTGGGCTCTATGACACAATTCCAAAGCTCCTTTAGCTTCTGGGATCATCCGACCTCCTCTGATCAATACACCATCGATATCAAACACAAACGCGGCTTTTTTGGCAGCTTGAACAGTTGTACTGAAGAGACGCTTTGACCACATGGGGCGATGAGGAGGAGGTAGGACGGAGAGTTTATAAGAATGGGAAAAGAGGCTATCTAGGGTCTATAATGAAGATGAATTCCGGGTAATTGTGGATCCAATTGAGGATTTAATGGTTGATTTGAAGGGGAAAATGGGATTGTTGGTATCAGATGTTGGGGGTAAGGTAGGAGGTTAAGTTCTGAGGAGAGAGAAGAGATAGCAATAGCATAATGGAATGAGAAGAATAAGATCATAAAATATGCTTAATAATGTATTAATATCAAAAATTCTATTAAAAACCCCCATTTTAACCCTAATATTCCTTCATATTATATACGAACACGTCACGTGACGTCCCACACCCACCATCCCCCCACCCCTTGCCTTCTTTCCTTTCTCTCAAACCTCCTTTCAACAATGGCCAAGCGTCCACAGGGACTTTCCAAGGCTGCTAAGAGTAAAAAAATCAAAAAAGAAATCAGTTTCGGCAGCCATGATGATGTTGTTGAGCCTCAGAAAATCACCATTGAACTGGATCACGAGCTTGATCCCGACGACTCGTTGGGTCAACTAAGAGCTCTATACAATAAATATATAAAGACAAGGACCCAGATTCTAAGCATAGATCCCGAGGATTTGGAGGATCTGGGCAATTTAGATACTTGTCACAAGTTGTTGTCGGGAATCATCCATGAGTGTGATTATATGCTAAGAACAGCACATGAAAATCCCTCAACAAACAGCAATATAACGCCGGAATTCCATAATATTTATGCTTCGGCATTGCTCGGAATGGCCATGTTTGTTGAATCGGCTGACTCGGCCGATAGTCCCGAGGCGTTCATTCGAGCAGCCATTGAACGAGCGACTCTGGGCCTGGAAGCAGAAAAAACGTGGCAGTTGTACTTTACGCGCTCAAAGGCGATTCTAGATCTGGTTAATGATAAATTGAAAAGATTTGATAATGCTGCTCAGAGATATCAGGCGGCAATTACCCTACTTCCTAATCTGGATGAAGCAGTTGACGATTATGAAAAAGCCGAGCATTTGATCTTTTCGAGACAAGAGCAGAAATTATATACAGACGACCAGTTGGATACAATAGAGATGTTGCTTCAGATCGGGGAATCATTGGGTGCTCTGGAAGTTGAAGATGCTACCAACATACTGGAAGGAAAAATGGGCAAATACTTAGATTGGAGTAAAGATCGATGGAGGCAAATTCTGGAAAAGATGCCTCAATCGAAGGGAAAGGCGAAAATTACAGAGGATACCGATAATTGTTTACGAGTGGTTGAAAGAGCCAACAAGGGCTTGGGCGAGTACTATTTGGCATTAGCTGCTCCTCTTTTGGCACGATTCGAGCATTATGAACAAGCAGAAGATGACGATTCTTCTTCGTTTTCGGCAGATCCTTTGACTGAGGAAGAAGTGGAACATACAAAGGAACTAATGGCCAGTGCTATTGAGCATCTATTGAAGGCCGAAAACCAATCAGACGGTAACATCCAGGTGATGATTGCTGAAGCACAGATATCACTTGCGAATCTTTACGAAGTTGACAGTCATCGACAGAAGATGCTGTATGAAGAGGCCATTATTCGACTGAAACAGGCGCAGAGAATGGGATATGGGAATTTCCAGGAGCTGATAAGCGATTTGATGGAGGAGTGAGGAAGCTAAAGGGTATATATATATGGACGAGTAGTATGTATTTCTAGGAGATTATATGACGGCATGGAGAATGAACGGCGTAGGGGGAGGGGCAGAGATCTCACGGTTACGGTAGTAGCAGACACTCTACGGTGTTAACTGAGGTCTACGACGTATGACAGTGATAACTGAGGTCTACGACGTATTAAAATGACCTTGTAGACGTTGACAGGTCCATTGGCGTGGATATGAGCCATGATGGAACAGGGCTCTCCTTGACATCCAATAACTCCACGAAATCTTGATGGATTTGGATAAAAAAACCACTGTTATATATATAATCATCGTAGGATCGTGAATCCACCAAAATATTTCCTATTTCCCTACATTTTCCCCAAAATCAATCAACCTAAATGCCTCCAACTGTGGTTACGTAATCACCCGCACGGCTGAACGTCCCTCACATCCATCCAATAGCATTCTTCCAATTATCCAACTTACCATCATCTTTCATCAATGCCTCAAGATCTTCCTCCTAAAGGAGGTTATGAGCCTATTCAATGGAAGGTAAGTGATGGAATAAATATGCAAGATTGTCTAATGACATGGGGCCACGTGACTAACTTTTCAAGCGTAACTTACCAGCTAGAGGATTCCGTCCAAAGATATATTTCTGGGGGATAGTAGCTATATGTGCATATGGAACTTGGAAGGCCGTTGAAGGAGCTCGAGAAAGAATAGAATTACAGAGAGAAAATGCGTGGTCGCGTATCTATTTACAGCCATTATTGGAAGCAGAACAAGATCGAGATTTGGTTCGACGACATTATTCACGAATTGAGAAGGAAAAGAAGCTTCTTGGAGAAGATGCAACGGAGGAGTTTTATAATAAGAAGAGATTTCATGTTCCTACGTTTGGGTTGTTTGGGACGGGCAAGTGAGGGCAGAGACATTAGGGAGCAGTGGGCATTTCTTGCTGGTTAGAGCGATATTTGTGGTTTGAGCGGGACTGCATGGTCGCGTAGTCGTTTTTGTTCTTTCCTGCTGTTTTGTCTCGTTGACTGTGCTTTTTCTGCTGTTATTCCTGCTCTCTAGTTAGCATTGATCTCTGAGAAATACACCATGAATTGTGTGAAAAACGTACTGTAAATCTGGTAAAAGTCTTCTAAAATCATATAAACCAGTCATACAATCCATTATAATCCACCAAAATCTACTGAAATCCATTATAGTCCACCATTTCTCGCCCTCCCTGCTCTCCTCAGTAATTCTCCATCGACCTCAACACCGCAAAAACCTCCCAATTTCTGCAATTCCCCCTTAAAATCTCCCTTCTCCCAACTTCGTCCCCCAACGTGTTTTTCCCCCCTTAAATGTCCCTGATTTTCCGCTCTCAGCTTCTCTTCCTCTTCCCATCATCTCACCATGCCATCGTCTTTCCTGATTCTCGTGTCAACAACACTGGCAATTCGCTTTCTCTGTGCGAATTTCTCCATAATACCCGATTGCGATGAAGTGTTCAATTACTATGAACCGTTGCATTATTTGACCCATGGGTTTGGCTTACAAACATGGGAATACTCTGGCCAGTATGCCATACGGAGCTGGGCGTACCTGTGGATTCATGGCGCCGTAGTTAAATTGGCTCAATTTCTAGGAATAACTCCCAAATTCATGCTATTTTACTGTCTGAGATACTCGTTTGCTTTGGTCTCGGCGTTGGCGGAATCGGCCTTGGTGTTGTCGATTTCAAAGTCTCTGAGCCAGCGTGCCGCCATTTGGTACCTGATATTCTCGACTTTTTCAACTGGAATGTTCCATGCGAGTATTTCCTTTCTCCCGTCGTCTCTGGCAATGCATTTTTATACGTTTGCATTGGCGAAATTCCTTGATTTTCGGGCAAATAATCGCAGTCGTTCGGTCATTTCTGCTGTAGCGCTGGCTGGAATCGGCGGCTTATTGGGCTGGCCCTTCAGCTTGCTCATCGTCAGTCCGTTTTTGCTGCATTACGCCTTCACATGTACATTTTCCAAACGAATTGGCACTCTTTTCCGTGATGGAGCTGTCTCTGCCTTGGCTTTGACTGCCATATTGGCTGTCATTGTAGCTATTGACTCGGTATGCTATCGCAAACTAGTCGTGGTTCCTTACAACATTGTATCATACAATGTACTTCATACTTCGGAAGATACCGGTCCGGAGATCTTTGGAACTGAGCCTTGGTTCTATTATATTCATAACTTGTTGCTTAATTTCAACCTGGGCTTGCCTTTAGCCTTACTGAGCTTCATCACTCCTTTGGCTCGAAAAGTATACGTTACTCAGCGTCATGACAGTCCTGGTGTTGCTGAGCTTATTACTGCTATATCACCGTTTTTCGTCTGGTTTGGCATTCTCATTGTTCAACCACATAAGGAGGAACGATTCATGTACGTCTGTTATCCTTCTCTATGTCTCAATGCTGCTTTAACATTAGAGGCCTTAAATACTCTCGTTGGAAAACTATCAAGCTCTATTGGACTTGCTCGATTTCGTCTGAAAAGTGCCTTTACACTACTGGCTTTGCTAGTATATTCATTGGTTTGTCTAGCTCGTTCTACGGCTCTATATCAGTACTATGGAGGTGCTCAATTATTGTATCAGCATGTTTCTCAATATCCAGCAGGAAATGTTTGTATTGGTCGTGAATGGTATAGGTTTACGTCATCGTACTTCCTAAGCGATGAGCAAAGACTCAAGTTCATCAAAAGCGGCTTTTCAGGTCTACTTCCTGGAGAATTCATTGAAAGCAATGATCCCTGGTGGAATAGAGAAGGAACTTGGGTTTTACCGGCTGGAATGAATAACAAGAACGAGGAGGATCTTTCAAAATACGTCGACTACAACCAATGTGACTATGTTGTCGACAGTTCGGCCGAAGTCGATGCTGCCAACGGCGAAATTCTCTTCACTTCCAGCCCTGAATGGACACCGCTTGTATGCAGTCGATTTCTCAACTCAGATCAAAGTAAGGGCATCGGAAGAGTGATATGGTTGCCTGAATATTTTCAGAGATTAAGTGGATCAGAGTTGGTATGGGATTCATACTGTTTGATGAAGAGGTCAGTTTAAGCTGTGAAACAGAAATTTGAGCTGATGAAAAACAACAAATTCATTTATAGTACAGTCTGAGATTGTCTATAATTTAAAAACTTAATTTGGATGTGGCTCGGTGTGGCTTCAGGTTCTCTTGAAGTGCTAAACCTAACGCGTCAACATGGCTTCTCGGCCAGGTCCAACACCTATCCATTTGATTGGAACTCCCACAAATTTCTCAATGAACTCAACATATGCCTTGGTCTTCTCAGGCAAGTCTTTGTAGTTGGTTATATGAGAAATGTTCTCATTCCATCCTGGAAGCGTTTCATACACAACCTCTACTTTCTCAAGCACTCGGAGGTCTTCTGGAAACAGTTCCAAGGTCTTTCCTTTGTGTTTATAGGCGACAGCTACTTTGATCTCCTTGAAGCCGTCCAAAACGTCGAGTTTCGTGAGATTTATGGCAGTATATCCGTTGATGTATGTCGAATACTTGATAAGCAGTAGATCGAGCCAACCAGTACGTCTTCTACGACCAGTGGTGACACCATATTCGGCCCCGACATCAACCAATGTATCACCAATTTCATTGAGTTGTTCAGTTGGAAATGGCCCTGCACCTACTCGAGTAGTATAAGCCTTGACGACACCATAGACATTCTTGACGGCCTGGGGAGGAATTCCCAGACCTGTGCATACACCGCCAACACTAGTATTTGATGAAGTGACAAAAGGATACGTTCCAAAGTCGATATCAAGCATAAGAGCGTTAGCACCTTCGACGAGTATTCGCTTCTTCTGCTGAATCACAGAGTGCATGAAAGCAACTGAGTCTACCACGAAGGGTCTCAATTTCTTGGCATATTCCTTGTACTGGGCCAGAGCCTCGTCTAAATTGTATTCAAAGTCACCATATCGTCTACGTCTCGAGTCCAATAGCGCCTTGAATCGGTCTTCAAATTCCTGCCAAGCACCTTCTTCTTCAGAGACAAGATGGTGTACTCGAAGACCGGACCGACTGGCTTTAGTGGAGTATGTGGGGCCAATACCCTTGTGAGTAGTACCAATGGCACCTTTACTCAACTCCTTTTCCTTGAGGCCGTCGGCAATCTGATGGAAAGGCAAAACCAAATGAGCACGAGAAGAAACAAAGAGTCTATCACGGCATTTGAGACCTTTTGACTCGAGGGTGTCGAGTTCTTTGAAGAAATCAGCAACATTGACAACGACACCACTTCCAACGAGATTTATACACTTGTCATTGATAAGCCCCGAGGGAAGCATATGGAAATCATACTTGGTGCCATTGACAACAATCGTATGGCCGGCGTTGTTTCCACCTTGACATCTTGCACATACGTCTATTGAGTCACAGAGGATATCGACCAATTTGCCTTTACCTTCATCACCCCACTGAGCACCCAAAACTACGTCGACCATTTTAAGGGAATAACGAAAAACAGAGAGTAGTTCAAGGAGATTTGCAGGTTATATTTATATGATTTGATGGATTGACTCGGGTGTTGTACCGGGAATGACTGGAGTGTCCAGTAAGATCAAAAACACAAAATTTTCAGAGGGGAATTTAAGTGGTGGGTGGGTGGAGGCGGGTGGATTGATTCATTGAGTGAAAGGAAGGAAGGAGAGAGGAAAGAGGGAAACGAAGAGAATTTATAGGAGATTATACGTGGGGAAGAGTGGGGTTGTATCAGAATTCGGTATAAAATGCTCGCTTAGCTGGATTTGACGTCTAGCTGGTGAATTTAGCTGGTGATGATTGGTGGAGAAGCTAGGAGAGGATTATGTAATTATTTGCAGGAAATTACTAATTATCTGTGAATTATTAGTAATATAAAGGATTCAAATCGTTCATTACTGTGCATTGTGCTGTGTATTAATGTGCGTTGTATGCTCTCTGTGCGTCCTCGCTGGGCTGAAAAACTCGATTTCCGGCTTGCAGCGTCGAATGCACAGAAGATTGCCTAATTCGGATATATTTACGCTAAATTCATAAAAAGAAACCATATCCCCAAATATAAATATCACTTGACATGCCCAGTTTTCAATTCTCCTTCTGTCTCTCTCATCTCTCCCCCTACTTTGATCTCCAACTCTCCATCTTCCCCTCCACTCCTTTCCTCATGACATCTAAAAAACCCAATTTCTCCTCAAAAATCATCCTAACTCAAAATTCTGACCAAGGTAAGTACGAAAGATTGCCCAGAAATCCATCTGTGCTCCCGTCCTTTGGCTAACTAGCCCAGCGCTTAATGACGGAAAACTCGATGTCCAGGCGTTTGTTGCCGCCAGATCCTTTGAAATCAAACAAATGGAATCGGCCATAAAGAGATCGCGTGCTTCAAGTAAACAACGGGCTTTTCAGTCGCTTCCTCGCTTTTTAAGACGAAGAGCTGCTTCTCATAATGCTAAACGAGTTCCTCATCGGATTCGAGCCCGATCTGCTCGTGAAATGGCTTCAGATGGCGCACAAAAGGATAAAACTCAAACAAGAGGTCATCAACGTGCTAAAGAAATGGCCATTGAACGTTCTCTTCAAAAATTACCTAAAGTTGAGGACGCCGATGCCAAAGATCTGACTGGATTCAATCAGAAAGCCAGTCTTCCTACCACTCATAATATCAAATTTCAAAAACGCCAGATCTCCAAAGTTTGGCTTCCTACTCATGTGTGGCATGCTAAACGAGCTCATATGGTAGAAAAATGGGGCTATTCGCTGGTTCAAAGCCCTACCGAAAAGGTCTATCGAGCTACTCATCGAATATTCGCTTCTGGAAGCGCAATTGCATGGGATTCCTCGTATTTTTCCGACGTAATACTTTCTGGAACTACGGAGAATCTGGTAGCTCTTCTGCAGTCTTTTTTGGGCAAGGGAGCGACTCAAAAGACCGTTCTACAGGGAATTAGGGCCTGGGAAGGCCAATTGCACTACGAGGATCGTCATTATGGGCCCATACTAGCATATTGGACCGAATACGAAGGGAAATCTCAAACTTTACTTCATTTTCATCCAGCCATGTTCGACTCTGTTCATGAAATTCTCCTTCATCTGCAGAACTCGCATCAATTTGATATCGAAGATTGCCGATTTTCCATCGGCTCAATAGATATCAGTGGATCTAAATCATTATTTGCATTATCTGCCATTCTACATGAACGTCAAGATACAAAAATCTTAAAAAACCTTGCCGGTATGGCTGGAGTCTCCTCCTTAATGTCAAACGTCGCTTTCTGTCTACAGGTAGAAGATCCTCGCTTCTATAGTCCTCATCATATACCTCCAGTGGAGAATATTGATAGTGAGATCTTTGACTATACATCCTCTAGCCATTCTACGAGTTTATTTACCAAAACCGGCCGAGTTTCATCCTACAACAATCAAGCTTCTATCAAAACATTGAATCAACGTCGCTCACAGACAGATCCTGGTCAGCCCGTTCAAGTGGATACCGAGAGTGATCCTACAATACCAATAGTACTATTGAAACGTGACAACGATAACTTAACTCTATTATTACCGTGGCATTGGGTTATGCCGTTTTGGTATTGTTTACAACAGGTCGATAAGGTGAGATTTGGGGGGTTGAATCAAGTGCATCAAATGGACTTTGAATATGGGAGACCTTATTTTCCTGATGATTATCCTGACACTCCTGCAGGTCAGCTGGCCGAGGATTCAAGTAGTCGGTCATTGTTAGAGACATGGCAGAGAAAACCTGTTGCAAAACGACTAAACTACGCGGCAGTGGCTGTATCACCGCATGACAAGGGAGAAATAGGACAGTTTCATACATGCGACTGGCCATTTCTGGCCAAAATACATGGCTCCGATCCTGAAGATCTTCTAGAAAATATGTTGATAACAGTGGATCTTCAACTTATACATAGGGGTCGTCCTCAGGATAAAGCACGCATCTATAGCATTCCGAAGGACCAACAATCAGCCTGGACTGAGTTACTTTCGCGAGACAATGACTGGAATGACCCTGATGACTCTGTTTATCCTGAATGTCCATCTTCAGACCATCTTATTGGCTTTGTTACTTCTGGAAACTTCAATCTTCAGCAAGGACGAGGATCTGCCATAGGAAGCATGCTTAGAACTCACAATGACAAGTATGTACTTGTTCGAAATACTGGAACTAATGTTGCTCGAATAGCGAGATGGCATAACGTGTCGCTATAAAATAAGAGCTATGAACATTTTTGAAGCTATAAAGCTCTACTTATGAAAACTATGAACATTAACATTAGAGTTATTAGCACGAATGACATGATTTCGGGCCATTAAGAAACAAATGGTTTACTGAATGCCAAGAATAGGCTTCAAATGCTTGATCAAAAACCAGTCGTCTCGAGGAACGTCGTTTCTGAATGCTGGATCTTTAAGAACATCAATAGATCGTCGGCTGAGAGCAGAATAAAGGGGATCTGCTTCCGTCATATGTCGTCCCCACGTTGGAGGATTGGTGTTTCCTGAATCCAATCGCATTGCAACACCGGCATTTGTCGCTCCCTTCTTCACGGAGTCAACAGGCTTATGATTGACTTCGAGAGACTGAACTCTGCCCAAATTCAAAAGAGTCTTCTCTCCGCCTTCCGAACGAACAACACAAATAGGTGTGCCAACTTTCAGACTTCCTTCAACGATGTCAACACCAACAATCATTGGGTTTCGCGCATTAATTACCTGGATGGTCTTTAGAACGCAAGGATAGACGGCATCATGCTCCATCTGTTTCTTTCTGTCCTCAAGCATCTTTCTCTGATAAGCCGTGAAAGCATCAAACAAGTGATAAATGATATCAGCACTGAAGATTTTGATTCCATTCTCCTCAGCAAACTGTTCAGCTTCCTTGTCGATTTTGACATCAAAAGCAAGCATCAATGCATACTCAGGAGCCTTATCCAACATAGCCATTGCTCGAATGACATCTCGCTTGAAAACGGGGCCGATGGAAATAGCCATAACTGGAATTTTCATGTCTTTCAAGAAGTCAAGCAAAGCTTCAAGAGAACCCAGTGTAGATGCTTGTACACAAACACCTCTGCCGGACTTATCAACAGAGTCCAATAGTCCAGAAAGATCGTCCATGACTTCATCCATAAGCTCGTCTTCATCATCGTCGGGACCGCACAATAGCAATCTAGAACCTGCAACTGCCTTATCAAGATCATTAGCAGCAATCTTTACACCAAGAGCTGCCTTAACCTCCTTATGGTGAACATATGCCGATTTAACACGCAATTCTCTTAGCGGCTGTGGCGTCAGAAGAGCTCGTATGTTGGTGGCTATGGGACCATTCTGTCCGCATAATACTATGCGGTCACCTTCTCTCAGCACACCATTCGAGAGGACCACATCAATGGTAGTTCCGAAACCCTCAACGACCTTGACCTCCAAAACAGTGGCCTCCAATTCCGACAAGTACATGAGCTGCTTAGACATACGACTTTGCGTCAATTCCAACAGCAAATACAGCAAATCGGGAACACCTTCACCAGTGACAGCTGATGTTGGAATCAGCGAGACGTATTTGCCCATATTCTTGTTATCATAATAAGCTTCGGCATTTAATCCCTGTTCGGCAAAAGCCAACTTAGTTTTGTCTAATCTGTCCTGGAATTCCTTCTGAACAGAAGCCTTTTGTTTAGCTAGAGAATCCCGGAAGGAGTTGTTTGGCGTAGATTCCCATTCAAACAAACGATCAATCTTATTCAAAGCGACAACAAAAGGAGTCTTTCGATCTCGCAGGAGTCGCAAAGATTCCAAGGTCTGTTGTTCCAAGCCATGCATGATGTCAACAACCAGAATTGCAATGTTACACAGAGACGAACCTCGGGATCGCAAGTTGGTGAACGATTCGTGTCCTGGAGTATCAATAATCAACAATCCCGGCACGTTATAACTGATGTTAGGCACGTATTTGTCCATAACGGCAGTCTTCTGTTTGATAGCATCAATAGGGAAATAAGTAGCACCAATCTGTTGAGTAATACCACCAGCTTCACCTTCTTGGACATTGGTTTGACGCACCTTGTCCAAAAGTTTTGTTTTACCAGTATCAACGTGACCCAAGATACAGCAAATAGGCGATCGTAAATCCTTGACAGAAGCCTTTTGCAACGCCTTGTTGTGCTTTTCCTCACGCTTCACTTGAATCTCCGCCTGTCTTACACGGGACTGTTCAATGGATTTCTCCAATGTACTCTCGTCTGCTGCGGCGTGTTTAGCAGGCTTGACTGGCTTCTTCTCCTCCGTCTTCTCTGTGGACACTGGTTCCTCCTGTTCAGGTGTAGTTTCTTCATTGGTTTCATCACCGAGTTCTTCCCAATTGTCCTTGACTTCACCATCAGAATCCAGTGCTGCTTCCCAGTCGTCCAGAAGAGCATCATCTTCCTGCTCAGTAGGCTCAGGAGTTGCATTTGGAATTTCAGCAGTTTCTTCAGAAACCTCAGGCTCTGCTATTTCCGGCTTCTCTTCTTCCTTGGTGGTAGGCACAGGAGTGCTTTGACGAGATGATTCTGGGGTTGCAGAAGATGCCTTTTCAGCGCGCTTTTTGCCATAAACCGGTCGTTTTGGAGCCGATCCGTTCTCAGCCAAACCTTCAACCTTGACAGCACCGGATGAAAGCAGTGCTTCTCTGCGACGTTCCAAAGCAGCTTGTTCCTGTCTCTGTTTTTTGCTCAGAAGCTTGCCTTGTGCACGAAGTTCCTCTTTCTTGGCCTTTTCTCTCTCCTTTTTGAGTCGTCGAGCCTCTTCACGAGCCCGTTCTTCCTCCTCAGCCTGTTTTCGGCTTTCCTCCTCACGACGCAGCTCTTCTTCCTCCTGACGCTTCTGCTCCTCCTCTGCAGCTCGCATGGACTCCTGTTGTTTCCTAAGAGCTGCTACAAGAGCGGATTCCTTCTTGGACTTGGCATCTTTCTTGGAAGCAGGTGCAGGCGTAGGAGTTGTTTCTTTCTCCTTCTTCACAACAGGAGGTGCCGTTTTCTTACGTTCAGCCTGAGCCTTCTTCTTGGCCTTTTCACGTTCCTTCTTTTCCTTTTCTTTCTCCTTCTTTGATTTCACCACCGGCGTGGATTCAGACTTAGCCGCCGCCTCAGCCTCCTTCTTGTCGTCCTTCTTCTTCTTGGACTTTCTTAACGCCGACATTAAACCGCCTTCGTCCTCAAATTCGTCCTCGGCAGTGGCCACAGCTGGAGAAGCGCTGGATTCGGCCGGTTCCTCGGTCGTACCGAACTCCTGAGGCGTCGTATCCATAAGCTCGTCATCGCCGTCGAAATAATCGCCTGTATTCTTCTTACTTTTCTTACCCATGATGAAGCTTCAGTGTTGAAATCAACAATACATTTATATTCAAGGTGATAGAAAGTGACTGAGGATGACGATGAATTTTTTTTGAGTGGTGAAAAGTTTCGGCCGGGTAACCTCTGTAGAAAGTTAAGCATCGAAGGCTCAAAATTCAAACTTTTTCATTGACATTTCACCATGGCGACAACTGTTGATAAGGTAAGTGGGGGATTTTATGATTATTTTAGTGGTTATATTCTAACTGTCAGATCAAAGATGTATGTATATGTGTTTTATAGTTAGTTTTATCGTAGTCTAACCATTCAGATTGAAAATGAAATGGCCAGAACCCAGAAAAATAAGGCCACGTCATTTCATTTGGGACAGCTGAAGGCGAAATTGGCTAAATTAAAACGAGAATTATTGGCTGGCCAAAGCTCTGGTGGCGGTGGTGGCGGTGTTGGCTTCGATGTCGCTAGAACCGGTGTAGCCTCAGTGGGGTTCATTGGATTCCCGTCGGTAGGAAAGTCGACATTACTTGGAAAATTGACGGGGACTCACTCGGAGGTGGCTGCATATGAATTCACGACGTTGACGACTGTTCCTGGTGTAATCAAGTATCATGGAGCTAAGATCCAGATGCTTGATCTGCCGGGAATTATTGAGGGAGCAAAAGACGGAAAAGGACGAGGAAAACAGGTCATTGCAGTTGCTAGAAGCTGTAACCTGATTTTCATCGTGTTGGATGTGAATAAACCTCTTCAACATAAGCAGATCATCGAGAGAGAGCTGGAAGGGTTTGGCATACGAATTAATAAGGAACCTCCTAATATAGTGTTTCGAAAGAAGGATAAGGGAGGTATAAATATCACTAATACGGTGCCATTAACCAAGGTGGATAATGATGAGGTTAGAGCTGTTTTGTCGGAATATCGTATTGCCTCTGCTGATATAGCCTTTCGATGTGATGCTTCAATTGATGATCTCATTGATGTTTTGGAAGCTCAAAATAGGCGTTATATGCCTGCAATATACGTGCTTAACAAGATAGATAGCATATCAATTGAGGAGTTGGATCTTTTATACCGAATTCCTAATGCTATACCAGTTTCGTCGGAGAATACCTGGAACTTGGACGAACTTTTGGAAGCAATGTGGGAAAAACTCAATCTGGTACGAGTTTACACTAAGCCTAAGGGTCGTTTGCCAGATTATGATGAGCCTATTGTGTTGAGATCGAACAAATGCACGGTAGAGGACTTCTGTAATTCGATCCATAAGAGTTTGGTTGATCAGTTTAGAAATGCGGTTGTTTATGGAAAAAGCGTGAAACATCAGCCGCAGAACTGTGGATTGGCGCATGAGTTGATGGATGAAGATGTTGTGACGATCTTGAAGAAGTAAGGGGCATTTGGGGCATGGCCGTCTGTACAGGCTGTTTGGGGATATTGCCTGTCATACAGGTGTCGTCATACAGTGATTGTAACTTGTCATTGCATATTGAGATAAGGTATAATGTATGTCGGTGCGATGCTTGAGGTTCAGTGTCTGAGGTGTGGAGTATAGTATCCCGTGAAGTCTTCAAACCAGGCGATTTTCAAGCGAAATTTAGACCAAGACTCTCGAGATTCTCAGTCAGCCAGTCAGATGACTCAAATAGAAAAGTTCTTTTGGCAAATTCTTAGCAATTTGATTATATAATGAAACTATATGAATATTAACAATACGGAGGAGGACTATAACTCAGTGGGATAAGCTATATAAAAATTGAAGAAAACATCAATCATAATACTCAATTAAGCTGTAAAACCTTCAATCTACCCTGAAAACCAACTTTAACCGCCTAATCGCTGTTTGTACATGCACTTTGAGCGAAATCAGGTGATCAGCCAACAATCCAACAACCAACGCTTGAAATCTCCAAAAACAGTCTCAGATTCACCTCAAACTAAACAATTCCCATAATTTCTCATCATCGGTCAATAATAATGTAAATTTAGCCTTAACATGCCTGTTTTCCTCTTCTGGAAATCTATCAACATCCTCCCCGCGTACATCTCAGCACGCACCACTCTCCCCCCAAAGAAATTTTTTGTAATTTTCCCGTCTTGGAATTTTTTTTTCTTTGCCTAACAACGCATTTTTTTCCATAAAAGCTCGATTGTTTCGCTTCTCAACGTAAAGAGCAGGGTAGTTTGATAAAAGAACTCTTTAGCTCATTTATTGGATTCGATACAGTACTCCGGAGTCGGTTTATATTTCATTTTATTTCAAGAACTGGAGGTTTAAGTGCATTGCACTATAAAGATAATTTACAATGGGTAAGTAAAAACTGACGATTTATATGTCGGAATGGCTTCTAACTGTGTTTTAGTTAATTTCACCGTTGATGTAAGTTAATTAATGTGAAATTTCCGGCTGATTTCGTAGTATTTTGTATGTTTTAAGCTGGTGATGATGTCGAGATTTGCTGTAGCTGGAGCGCCGGGAGGCATCTTCATGCGACAATCAGGCAATGTGGCAAATAATATCATTAGTAATGGTTTATATTAATTGTCGTGGACTTGAATAGGCATCAATGGGTGTTTATCTGGGTTCTGATTGGTTGGTTTAGTCTGGATCTGTGGCTTAGTCAACTTTGACCCCTATGGTTATAGCATGTTGATAAACGCACTAGAAGCTTCCATCATGAGTCGACGGCTTCGCAGTTGATGATTTCTGGTCGTTCCGATTACTACCATGGATAATCGATGGTCTTGCTACTCCAGTGACGGTCGATCATGCTTCTCCTGTGCTTTTTAGCCTCTGCTCCAGCATCACATCTCCCCTATCACATACACTTCTCAGCCATTCCCTTATCCCCTTCCCATTCTAACCCTCTAGCAAATGCGAAGCCTTATGGACAAGGTTACCAACGTCCGAAACATGTCGGTTATTGCCCATGTCGACCACGGTAAGAGTACCTTGACTGACTCTCTCGTCCAGAGAGCCGGTATTATCTCCGCCGCTAAGGCTGGTGAAGCTCGTTTTACCGATACAAGAAAGGACGAACAGGAACGTGGTATCACCATCAAGTCCACTGCCATTTCTTTGTACGGTCAAATGACTGAGGAAGACGTCAAGGACATCAAGCAGAAGTCTACTGGTACTGAATTCTTGGTCAACTTGATTGACTCTCCCGGTCACGTTGATTTTTCTTCTGAAGTCACTGCTGCTCTTCGTGTCACTGATGGTGCCTTGGTTGTCGTTGACACCATTGAAGGTGTCTGTGTCCAGACTGAAACTGTGCTTCGACAAGCTCTTGGTGAGCGAATCAAGCCTGTTGTCGTCATCAACAAGGTCGATCGTGCTTTGCTTGAATTGCAGTACACCAAGGAAGATCTTTATCAGACCTTCTCTCGAGTCGTCGAGTCTGTCAATGTGGTTATCTCTACCTATGTCGACAAGGAGCTCGGTGATGTCCAGGTTTATCCTGACAGGGGCACTGTTGCCTTTGCTTCCGGTCTTCACGGTTGGGCCTTTACTCTTCGACAGTTTGCTAGTAAATACTCGAAGAAGTTTGGTGTCGATAGACAGAAGATGATGGAGCGATTGTGGGGAGACTCTTACTTCAACCCCAAGACCAAGAAGTGGACCAACAAGGACAAGGATGCTGACGGAAAGCCTCTTGAGCGTGCTTTCAACTTGTTTGTTTTGGAGCCCATCTTCAAGATCTTCGCTGCTGTCATGAACTACAAGAAGGATGAAATCCCTGTTTTGCTTTCTAAATTAGAAATCCAGCTCAAGTCTGATGAGAAGGAACTTGAAGGCAAGGCTCTTCTTAAGGTCGTCATGCGAAAGTTCTTGCCTGCTGCTGATGCTCTTATGGAGATGATTGTCATTCACTTGCCTTCTCCAATCACTGCTCAGGCTTATCGAGCTCCTCTCTTGTACGAGGGTCCTTCTGATGATGAGGCATGCATTGCCGTTAAGGAGTGCAACCCCAAGTCTGACTTGATGTTGTACGTCTCTAAAATGGTGCCCACTTCTGATAAGGGACGATTCTATGCTTTCGGACGTGTCTTCGCTGGTACTGTCAAGTCTGGCCAGAAGGTTCGAATCCAGGGACCCAACTACGTTCCTGGCAAGAAGGAAGATCTTTTCATTAAGGCTATCCAGCGAACTGTCCTGATGATGGGACGAACTGTTGAGCCTATTGATGATGTTCCTGCCGGTAACATTGTTGGTTTGGTTGGTGTTGATCAGTTCTTGCTCAAGTCTGGTACCCTTACCACCTTTGAAAATGCACACAACTTGCGAGTCATGAAATTCTCAGTCTCCCCTGTTGTCCAAGTCGCTGTTGAAGTCAAGAATGCCAATGACTTGCCCAAGTTGGTTGAAGGTTTGAAGCGATTGTCTAAGTCTGATCCTTGCGTTTTGACCAGTATGAACGAAGCTGGTGAACACACTGTGGCTTGCACTGGTGAATTGCATTTGGAAATCTGCTTGCAAGATTTGGAAAACGATCACGCAGGTATTCCTCTGAAGATCTCTCCTCCTGTTGTCTCATACCGAGAAACTGTTGAGGCTGAATCCAGCATGACTGCCTTGTCGAAATCTCCTAATAAGCACAACCGAATCTACTTGACTGCTCAGCCCATCGATGAGGAGCTCTCTGTTGCCATTGAGAAGGGTGAGATCAATCCTAGAGATGATTTCAAGGTTCGTGCTAGAAAGATGGCCGATGACTACGGCTGGGACGTTAGTGAAGCCCGAAAGATTTGGTGTTTTGGTCCTGAAGGTAACGGTCCTAATTTGGTTGTGGACCAGACCAAGGCTGTTCAGTACTTGAATGAAATCAAGGATTCCGTTGTTGCTGCATTCCAGTGGGCTACCAAGGAAGGACCAGTCTTTGGTGAGAACATGCGATCAGTTCGAGTTAACATTATGGATGTTACTCTGCATCCTGATGCTATTCACAGAGGTGGTGGACAGATTATCCCTACCATGCGACGAGCTACTTATGCTGCTGCATTGCTTGCAGAGCCTCGAATCCAGGAGCCTTTGTTCTTGATTGAGATCCAGTGCCCTGATAACGCTATTGGTGGTATCTACACTGTTCTGAACAAGAAGCGAGGACGAATTATTGCCAACGAGCAGCGACCTGGTACTCCTTTGGTTACTGTCAAGGCATACTTGCCAGTCAATGAGTCGTTTGGTTTCACTGGTGAACTCCGACAGGCCACAGGTGGACAAGCATTCCCCCAGATGGTGTTTGACCATTATGAGGTTTTGCCAGGATCTCCTTTGGATCCTACCACCAAGCCTGGTGAGATTGTTCTCGAGTCGAGAAAGCGACGAGGACTGAAGGAAGCAGTACCTGGATATGAAGAGTACTACGACAAGTTGTAAAGGTAGTATTATATTTGCGGGAAATACAAGAAAATTGAAAACTTAGGATAGTGGGTATATATGAATAAATATATATCGAATTATGTGTGCTGTTATATGAGGGTTGTTGATTGTAATGGGCAATAGTGATAGTTACCCGGAAGTGAAGAAATATATAAATAAGCCAATTGCGCTGAATTGACAACTAAATTCGATTTTATTTTTATATTTGTTTTATCTTGTTTTCCATTTATCGAATTGAACTGATTTGATATCGTTTATCTAATCATATGGCTACTCAGTTGATAATATTTTAGATCACAGCTTATCATCAACCTTATCTGATAATACCATCATAGATATCTACAACGGCACGACATTAACACCTATATTGGCCAATCATAGTTAGGTATTTTAGTTCCTTAGCACTCTCGACATAGACGTAAATTAGCTGTGAAATAACCGTAAAACCCCATGTAATATGACCTGTTTCTCGTCACGGAAAGAAACGGCGTCTAAGAAGCAATCTCCGCCTCCTTTGGCCAATAAGAAGTGGTTTTCACATTGGTCGGAGCCGAAGAGTCAATTGAGCAATTTCCGGTCATCGGAGAACTTGCCTGAATCGGCTGATATAGTGATTATCGGGTCTGGGTTCACTGGTACCTCTCTAGCGTATCATTTGGCTGAATTGAACGTTTCAAATGATATTGTGATTCTGGAAGCTCGAGAAGCATGTTCGGGCGCTTCTGGAAGAAATGGGGGTCATCTTGCTCCAGATTATATATCGGTGGAGTTTGGAGATGGGCTGGCAGTTAAAGATCTGAGAGAATTGGCTCAGTTTGAACGTCTGAATTTCAATCGAGTGCTTGATTTGATTCATAAACATGGCATTGAATGCGGCACGATATCCAAAAATCCTCGAGGTTTGTTTGCGTTTCATGGAGATGAAGATACAGGGCTGGCGAGGAAGAATTACAAACTATTGGCTGATTCAGGCATGGATTTGAGCGATGTAACGCTCTATGACACTCAGGAAGAGGCTGAGAAACATACTGGAATCAAAGGAATTCATGGTGCTTTGAGCATTCCTTCATCGCCTGTGAATCCATATCAATTGGTCACAGGACTGTTGCACCAGGTACTGAAGGCCGGTAAAGTTAAACTTTATACGAATACGAAGGTATCGTCTGTTGATGAGGAGACTTCTGAAAAGTCTCCAAGATCGGTTGTTCGGACCGAATTGGGCAATATCGTTGCTAGTCGTGTCATATTGGCTACCAATGCATATTCCTCGAGCTTACTGGGCGACAAATTGCCTGAAAAAACCGTCTATCCTGTACGAGGGCAAGTCGCAAGATGGACTGTTCCAATAAAGGAAGCTCAGCATCTACCATTGGTGGAAAATAAGTTGAGTGTAGCTCGTGGAAAGGACTACTTTTCGGTGATTCCAGAGAAGATCAATGGAGAAGAAATGCTGTCAATTGTTCTTGGAGGAGCTAGAAAAGATACACCAGGAGCAGAGATCGGTATAGATGACGATAATGTGGTCAATTCGACGGTTTCGAAAGGTCTACAAAAAATCATGAAGGAGTCTTTTGGAATATCTGGTGAACCAGTTCAAGAATGGACAGGAATAATGGGATTTACAAGTCAACCCAGCCCATATGTTGGAAAAGTTTCGGCATCAGAACGACTATTGGCAGTCATAGGATTCATGGGACATGGAATGCCTCGTATTCATTTGTCGGCCGAGGCGTTGGTCAGGAGGTATTTTGTTGATGGAGAATGGCCGGAGTGGTTTCCGGGGTATTATAGGGGAGATTGAGGGGGAGGAGGTGCTTTTCTTCTTGGCTAGATACAGCTAAATGAGCATAAATGTAGGGGTTCAACGGTCAGGTGTCCATGGCTGTATGGCTGGCACGAAGGGTCACAATCAGCACACAACGGAAGCAAACGTTCTCTGGTTTTCTCTGGCCAAAACAGACTGTCGACGAGCATTTTCCTCGAGGGTTCAACTCAATTGAGCCGCGGTTGGCTGCATGTTCTAGAACTCATCAATAGAACAACTCCATAGAACAATACAACACAGTAAAGCTACACCCTACGTCATACTCATATTCATATTCGTATACAGAAAAAGTAAATATAATCCCGACTATAAAAACAAACACATTTCCAGAAATTCTCAAATATTTATTTTCCCTCATTTCCATTCCTTCCTTGCTTCTCCTCTCTCCATCCTCCACCCCACACAATGTTCACCTCCAGATTCTTCTCAAAACCTCTATTCAACTCCATTCCATCATATTCTCGTATTGGTTCCGGCCTCGTTCTCGGCGTCTATGGCGTCCATTTATTCCACAGACGTCCAATTGCCTGTCAAGTAGCTTCGGATGCTCAGTTGCGCTCAGTTCACTATGGAGCCATGGATAAACAGCAACCGGTGCGAAAAACACGTCTTGGAGGCAAATTGGACTATCAACAGCTGTCTACAGGGAGTTTTCTGGGGCTTTTATTGGGATATATCACCGGGAAATTATCGAAATTAATATGCTTTTTGACTTTTACCGGCATTTTAACGGTGCAGTTTCTGGAATCAAGGCATATAATAAGCTTAGCAGATGTTCCATTAACTCAACGAATATGGGGATTTTTTCGAGAAAAGCTGAATATCAAGGATTTCATGCTCGATAAGCCGTCATTTAAGTTCAGTTTTTTCTCGTCGTTTATAATTGCAGCGTTATATGCGTAGTGCTTAAGGTAATATTCACTATGGCGACATTACTGTGTTTATTTTCTATGGTAAAAGCAATAACAGGAAAATGAACAATGAGATAATACCGAATATGGTAATAATCACTGCAGGGTAATAGCGATAGACGTATCATAGCTAATAGCCATATTAGACTATCATAGCCATATTATACTCTCATAGCCATGCTATACTCTCATAGCACAGCTCAAGTATCCCCTCACCCCACCTTCAAATATACCGGCATCTTCTGCCGATGCACCTGCCGTCCTCCTTCCGTAACCATCTCAAATATACTCGTCCACTGATATTCTCCCTTGGCTATATATACAACTCCAATGTCCACCTGCACGCTTTTCCCCGGCTCAATTCGTCGAATGGGTCGCTGTAAACATCCATTATACAGCAATTTGCGTCCTATTCCATCATCGGCTGTAGGTCCTCCGTATCGCGTAGATGGAATCAATCGAAGAACTCCACGAACTGCACTATCCGACGTATTTGCAAGTGTAACTCTCACAGCAATTCCATCGTACTCCACTGGAACATACCAAACGCCGTTTTCTGCACGTATTTGAACGGCTCCAGCTTCTCCCTTAACATTTCCAACCACCTCCATGCTAATTTTAACCTCCTCCGATCGAAGAGCAGATGCCAGCTCTCCTGTCATTCGAATCCCCCTCATTTCAACTTTACCTGACCGTTGCTCCTCACTCATTACTTTCCATGTTCCATCAAGAAGACTCAGAAGTTCTTCTCTAAGCCAGAATTGCTCCAAAACCGTCTCTTTAGATTCCTTGTGTGAACTATTGACAACAAACTGTCTTCCACTCAGATTTGGTAACGGTCTCCTTAACAATGCCCGACTTAGTCCTAGCCACTTCAATGGCAACAAAAACCTTTTTGTAGTCAACGGACTCACCACTTCTGTAAGTTCGGCCAATACTTTGTCTTTATCTTCCGGATCCTTGCTCCATATCTTCATGCTCACTGGCTCCTTCCAGCTGTTTCGGAAATCCAAAACAAGTATATTATAAAGATTCCTGTCCTCAGTGATTCCATCAAAGAACTTCGCAACAGCTTCATTACCAAAATTCATTCGTTTTTGTGTAGGTACCGGAATAATACTGAAACTGGCTAATTCCATTGTGGCATTCACAGTGAAATGCAGAGGAACCGTCAACCTCCTAGTCCAAGCCAGTGATTTTTCCTCGTCGCTTTCAATGGCACGCCCATAATCAATATGTACAAATGCACTTTGCAATCCCGTCTTTCCAAGGACTTTGACAGTCAACTCCGCAGTTTGCAAAGGGCCAATTTCTGAAGCTGATGACTCATGAGACAATTCCAATGCATGCCTCTTATATAAGAAATATTCGCACTCGTACACTTCATTTGGAGGAAGATTTTTTCGTGAAAGTACTTCCTGCAGAGACTCAGTCGTCGAGTCAATAAATGCAACTTTAAGAAAATTGACAGAAACCTCGGAAAAGTTCGACAGTTGAATATTGAAAGTTCTGTTTTCCCCTTCAAACAACATCATCCATTTTTGTGCTAGACTTAGCTGTTTAAGAGCCACCACTGGTTGTTCAGGTAAGACGTCAAACTCTAAACTGAACGGAGACTTTCGTTTCGTTTGATACTGTGCAACACTAGCTCCAGCCATAACACCCGCTGATTTCACTTTGGTCTCCAGCTGAGGTATCAAATTTTTGGTGAGAAGATAATCTTTGGTGCTACAATTGGCAACTTGTACGCTAACTCCAGAAATTTTGAGCTTTCCAGTCTTTTTGGCAACGACCGGCAGTAAAACGTCAACGACTGATAACGGTGGAAGATAAACGTTATTCACCGTACACTCCAAATCCTCACCCGCCTCGTCATTGTTGGTAAGAAGACTTATTTGTGTTAGTTGGACTTCAAACTCAAAGGGGTTTTGCAGTTTAGCTAGGAAATCAGCCCTCTCATTCTGAACCAGCATTTTTTCGTAAATATTTCCATCTTTTGGTTTCACAGCAAACGGATTGTATAGAAAGACGCCATCCTCATTATTTTGTGTCGTGTCAACCTGTTGTTGTACCAAGGAACTGTTTCTTGAATCATCAGCTCTCCTAATAGATCGTAACAAAAACGGATCAAAATAATCGCCAAGTAAAATCTCGGCACCAGACTGTCTAGCCGCATCTATAGATCTGTGCATCAATGCATATAATTTGAGTTGCTCTTCTTTTGTGAGAACATCTGTGCCGATCTGGAACAACAAGCAGACGTATCGGACAACTCCTTGAAGATTATTGGTGATCTCGCAGCATCGAATAGCTGTTCTTACAAAAGAAAGTTTTAAGAGAGACCAACCACAGCCACCTAGTTGAATGTCACCAGCTCCGTATATTTTGCAGAGGCTGTCTAACTGGCCCAGAAGTCCATGTTCATAGCTTTTATCCAATTGCCCCAAATAAGTCAAACTATCAGAGGGGTCTTTTTTAGCAGCTCTAGCTTCCTCTTGATGTAAAATTACCAGAAGTTCTCGCATTACAAAAGCATGCTTTCGTGGCATATCTGCTGCTTCGTATACGCTGGCCAATCCACTGTAAACACGACATTTTTCACTAGGAGTCAACTGATCCAAATCAGAAACAAACAGCTTGTTACTCCATGCGGATATTATTGACTTGGAAGGGCTTTCAGGAGATATATTCTTGTGGAGACGAGATCCGCGTACAACAGCAGACAGAGTAGCCAAGTTCCAGCCTCCACCCAATCTGAGAATTACCAAGAGCTTAATAAATCGCAGAAGTGTTTCCGAGGTGACTATTGGAGGAACTATTTCAGCACCTTGTCCACGTGAATAATATCGTAAGACGTTTTCTGTTAGTTCGGGAAGAAATTCAATAAGTGCTGGAGAACTGCTTCCAGATGTGCTTTCAGGCAGAGAACTGGTTGACGGAGAGCTGCTACTAACACGACTACCAGAATGCGCTCCAACAGCTGCCAGAGCAGCTAAACGCGGTGTATCATCAGATGCAGGGGGTACCAACGAATGAGTAGATGAGGCATCCGAATGCAGGCTAACAGCTTTACTGACAGCAGATAAAGCAATAGGGGGAATTGTTATAGGCACTTCTAAGAATGATAATAATACCAAACAAACCCCTATAGAATCGAGACTTGAAGCATGCCATATATGATCATAGGCTTGTTTTAAAATAGATGCAGCTTCGCTGAATTCCTTCATCGCATCGGGGATTCTTCCAGCTAGTAAGTACATATTTCCAGTAAATTTATGCAGACGTCCTTTTTGTCGAGATTTTGTTCGATCAGAAATTCCAAGCGATAAAGATCCTGATTTTGTCAAGGAGCCTGAAGCCGATCTCACGCCTGAACTATGGGCCAAAGTAGGTTGTTTCACAGACGATTCAGCATCTGGCATGTCCATTTCTTTGATAGAAGGTGATTTGAAAGCACCCAATTGTCTTGATATGGTATAAACAGCCAACTCAGCCAAGAAATCGGTGGTAATATCACACATGATCGTCTCGAGACTAGTGAAACCTGGCGCTTTGGACGATAATATAGGGATTATATGCTTTGATTTGGGCATTGACGACTCGTCAGGAACCCCAAACACCAGAATCTTGTGCACAATTGAGTCGGGGTACTTTTCTTTGAGTAATTTCAGCTCGTTTTCTCCGGCGCTAAGACCCTGTTGACTGTCGCGATACGAAGCCAAACCTAACACGACAAACATGCGCCTAAAGGGCTCCATATCAAGCATAGCGAAGTTCTCGGCCTCATCATAAGCAGATAACGTGAAATCATAAATGACTTTCCCATTGGGGTATCCTAAAGGACTGAACATGGAGCGATCAGCACGACCATCGGGGGAAACATCAACTAGACGGACCTCAAAGGTACTTGCAAGTCTATCAGCATATTGAAAGAAGGAATATCTTCTGATTGAGCCTATTGGACATAATAAGGTTCTTACACGGGAGGGTTGGACGTAAGAATAGGGGTCCAAAGGCATGGGGGGTGGTGGTTAGTTGGAGAGAAGTGAGGGAGAGAGATGGGGACGAGTTAGAAGTTGGTGAAGATTACCGAAATTGGCGCTGTTTTGAAAAGCAGGGTAAGTGAGTTTATACGAGCGCATGAAATGTCGCATGAATATCAATAGGCTAAGTAGAGTGCTTGTATGAGGTGCTGATAGACTGTACAGCTAGATGGTTGTATGGCCAGTGAGCCAGTGCACGCCAAGTTAGGTCAGATATTACTAGTTCAGAGTGAAAACTCTATAATGGGAGAAATATATGTATTTATAAACCAATTAAATAATAAAATTATAACTTCAATTGTTGTTGTTGTGTTTTGGGTCTGTGTGTCTGTTTATTCTCTCTCATAGTAAGTTGACTGTCTGAGTTTCCCCATATAAACTGAGAGATATATCGAGACGTTTACAATGAAATCCTATCAAAATCCACAATGAAAGCACAAAATCGTCATAGGAGATGTTCAATGGTGTTACCCTGGAGTGTAGACATATGGCAACTCTTTAAAATAAAAATCCAAGCTCCATTCAGCCAATTCTCTCAGTTAATCCAATATCATATCCCGTATGACACCATGATCCACCTCTCTTCAGAAGTCTCCTTCTTTCCATTCCCTCAACACCAACACAAAACCACACACACAATGGCTAAAAAGTATGTAGATTCAGAAGACGAATCAGAAAACTCCGTAGACGTAAACGATGATTATGTAGAAGAAGAAGAAGAAGACGCTCTTGATTATGACGATGATGACGACGATTATGACGACGACGACGATGATTTCGAATCTGCTCCTGCTCCAACCACTACACGAAGTGGCCGTCAAACCACACGGCCCGTTCGGCACGAACCGGTTCTTGAAGAAGTTACTACACGAAGGACAAGCTCTAGGAAGCCGGCTGCTTCTGCGAAAAAACAGCCAAAATCAACCAAATCATCAGCTAAAAAGAAGACGGCTGTAGCGCCCGAAAACGATCTGGAAGATTCCGACGACGACGTTATAAAGACAATTCAGGAAGGTGATGAAGACGAAGATGACGATTATTTTGAAGATTATAATGAGCGTGCATTGCCAGCACAGGCTTCGAGGCCTCGTATGAGGACTATAGCTGTCTTACCTGGAGAACCAACGGAATTGCCGCCTGAACCGTCTAAACGAAAGATTCTCACGGAAGAAGAGCAAGCGCTACGACGAGCTGAGTTGGCCAGAAGAAGAAAAAACTTGTCTGAACGTCGATTGGAGGAGGAGAAGCAGGAGACTTTGGACAAGCTTCTCAAGAAACGAGCTGCCAAAAGTAGGAAACGTGACGATGAAGAAACAAGAACTATTGAAGAGACTGAAAGAGGTGATATTGCGGAACCTAAGAAAACTAGACTACTTCCACCGCATCCTGCTATGACTAGCTGGGTCAGTAATAAGGATGGATACTCGTTAAGTATGACGACAGAAAGAGCAGCATTGGAGAATATTGGAGTACATAAATCATCGGCATCGGGTGAAGTTGGAGCGTAGAGTCGGAGCGTAAAGTTTATAGAGCATTTTATGGGGTTCTTGGAAAGGTTTGTCGATTGGCAGAGAGGGCACATTGTCGTTCAAATGTGGGGTTCCTCGACTAAATTTCGTATTTTCTAGAAGATTCCAATATTCTAGGCCCCTAAAATCCTGGATATCGTATATTTCAGTCTTCTATGTGGTAATTGGGCTGGATTTGGCATATCATCATAGCTCTGCTGCATATCACTCAACCGAGAAAAACCGCCACAAAATATCGCCAAAAGTCGTCAAATCACACAATAACTCTGCTTATCACATCACGGACTTATCATCTGCGGCGCTTCGGCTTTAAGGATCTGTCGGATATCGCTAAGCCATCGGCTTGTAGAGCGGCCAATCACAATCGAGAATTCCCGACCCTTGGCGGCTATCAATACGACATCCCCAACTCAAACCGAGCGTATAAATAAGAGGACATGTTTCTACTGATTAGAAGCATAAAATGACTAAATCAAAACAAGTTTACTTAATAGGCGTCGATGTTGGAGGAACTAATACCGATTCGGTATTGCTTGATCCAACTCAACTAGGCTCCAGTGGAGAAGGAGTGCTAAGCTGGCATAAATTACCAACTACTGCCGATGTATCTGTTGGAATTGTTGATGCAATTAAACAGTTGTTTGTAGGAGCTCCTCATGTCGGACCCCAGGATATCACTAGTGTTACTATAGGAACCACTCATTTCATCAATGCTGTTGTTGAAAGAGATCGAAATCGCCTGGTTCCTGTAGCTGTTCTGAGATTATCGGGTCCTTATGGTATTTATACTCCTCCATTCTGTGATTTTCCTCCTTCTCTTGCAAAGATTTTGAATGGTCATATTGGTTTATTGAAGGGTGGTTTCAAGGTAGATGGAGAACTGGTGAAAGAGATTGATCCACAAGAAGTTCGAGATCATTGCAAGATTATCAGAGAAAAAGGAATTAAAAGTGTCGTCGTTATTGGCAATTTTAGTCCTTTGAACAATAGTCAGGAACAATTGGTTGCCAGTATTGTTGAAGAGGAGATTCCCGGTGCTTTTGTGGTCAAGTCGCATGAAGTCGCCAATATCGGCTTTCTTGAACGAGAAAACGCTTCGATTCTCAATGCGGCTATTCTTCCTTTTGCTCAGAAGATCGTGGCGTCTTTTGAAGGTGCTGTTAAATCTCTTGGAATCACTGCTCCGCTGCTTTTGACTCAGAATGACGGCACTGTTCTCCCTGCTGGTGCTGCTGCGAAAGTTCCTATCAGATCATTTTCTTCTGGTGCAACAAATTCCATGCGAGGAGCTTCTTTTCTGTGCTCTCATGATAAAGATCTTGCTGGTAAAAACGTCATTGTGATGGATATTGGTGGTACTACTACTGATGCTGGTATGCTTCTTGCCAATGGGTTTCCTAGGCAATCTGCCAGCTATTCGACAGTCAGTGGTGTAAGAATGAACTTTCCTATGCCATATGTCGAATCCGTTGGATTTGGTGGTGGCTCTATTGTGCGTGAAAATGGTTCCTCTTTAACAATTGGTCCTGATTCTGTCGGTGCCGATATTGTCACTCGAAGCATTGCCTTTGGTGGAGATACTGCAACTGCGACAGATGCGAAATTGGCTTCTACTCTTCTTGCAGGTGATGATTCTCTTTCGAAGGAATTCTCTGCTGAAGCCTCGTCTGTGGTTAAAGAGAAATTTTCTTCCGAATTCGTCAAGAAATTCCAAGCTAAATCTCAGGAGATTCTACAGTCTGCCTTGGAGCGAATAAAAACGTCTCCGGATCCAATTCCGGTACTTCTTGTAGGAGGTGGATCTATTTTAGCTCCTGATCATCTGGAAGGTGCTTCTAAGGTCATCAAACCGAAATATTTTGGTGTTGCCAATGCTATCGGAGCTGCCATTTCAAGAGTATCTGCAGTGATCGACAATATTGCCGAAACATCAGATACTGTTTCTATATCTGATGTCAGACATCAATCATGTCTAGCAGCAATTGATGAAGCTGTCAGAAACGGCGCGGCAAGAGAGACTGTCAGTATTGCCGAGCTTGAAAGTATACCTCTGCCTTATGTGGCTAATCGTGTACGTATTGTGGTTAAGGCTGTTGGAGATATGGATACGGAAAGAATTGCAAAGGAGTTTGCAGAACATCGTGAAGTACTGAACTCGGATGCTGCTGTTGGTGGCGAGGTGTTTAAGGACTCTGCTGCTAGTGATGGAGCCGATACGTCCACAATTGAAGACGGAACGTCTATTATGGCCTCTGTGGATGTAAAGAGTTATAAGCCTACAGTTACCAAGGATCGTGAATGGATTGTTTCTGTGGTTGATCTGGAATTCATTACACTAGGAGCTTATATTCTTGGTGCTGGTGGAGGTGGCAGTCCGTACTCTCTGTACCTCAGAATAAGAAATCTTATCAACAAAGGGAAGAAGGCCAAAGTTGTTGATATTCACGATCTCATCAAGAAGAAAAATGAAAAGGGTGTCAAAGGAGGTGTTGTCATGTGTGGAGGTGCTGGCTCTCCAACTGTATCGGTTGAACAGATCGGTGGGACTGAAATCGAGGATGCTTACGATACCTTAGTTAAGTGTACGTCAATGGATGAGCCTCCACAAGCAGTGATGTCGATTGAAATAGGAGGCGCAAACGGTCTTGAGGGATTAAATCTCAGCGCTGCTCATGATTTGGTATGTGTAGATGGAGATTTGATGGGCCGAGCATATCCCACCATCTGGCAAACTACGCCTAGTCTATATGTCAAGAAAGGTACAGTATTTGCTCCAGCTGGCTTCAGTGATGGTAATGGAAATGGAGGTATTATTACGGCTGCTGAGAGCAATCTGGTGTTTGAAAAGATGATTCGAGCGGTTCTATCTCAGTTAGGATCCATTATCGGAACAGTCAATGGTCCTATTTCTTTGGAAAATATCGAGAAATGGGCTATCCAGAGAAGTTTATCAGCAGCCTGGAGATTGGGCAGATCGGTGTTTCTGGCAAGACAGTTGAATATGATTGATGAGGTTTCAGATTTTATAATTGAAGCAGCAGGAGGACCTGAATGTGCAAAAAAGATCTTTGAGGGCAAAATTATTGAGGTTAATCGTCGTTTGGAAGGTGGATACAGTTTTGGAGAAGTTGTTATTCAATCTTCAAGAGGATCTGAGGAATTGGTGATTCCGTTCAAGAATGAGAATATTTCAGCTATATTGAGAAATCCCAAATCTGGAACGGAATCTCTTATTGCTACAGTACCTGATTTGATCTGTGTACTAGATTCGCAGAACGGTGCTAATATTGGTAATCCAGATTTCAGATATGGTATTACTGTATTTGTATTACTTATTAACTCCTGTCCTAAGTGGAAAACTCCAGAAGGCCTGGCTATTGGAGGTCCTAAAGGCTTTGATTTAAGTCATGAATATGTTTCCAATGGTGGGAATTATGTTGAGCCGACAAGTGTGATCGATGAATATGCTCCATAAAGATTATGTGCTGCGGGCCTGAGCTGCCGTGATTGAATTGGCAAGTGGGACCTGTGATGACCTTAGAGCGATGGACATTGCAGAAAGAAGATCGTTTAGTGTTTTGACAGCGTCGGCATGTGATTTTGGCGTTGTGTTGGCTTGTTGCAAGGGTTTTTCATTCTGACAAGGAGAATCACGGAATAAGCTTAGAGGAATTGGCATGATGTGAAGGGAGATTAAATATGAAGGAGAGATTATTCTGGGGGGACGCTGTCCTTTATATACTGGAGAAGAGTTGGAAAATTATGGCATGAGATGAGATGTTTTCAAATGGCCTCACATAAGATATAGAGTTAAGAGGACATAATAGATGGTTGAAGATTGCAATACTACGAATATTTCTTTTATATTGATGATTATTATGGATTTTCTCTTTAATTGACGTATTTTTTCTGTAAAAATTGGCGTAAATTGGCGTAAATTCGGCATAAATTCGGTATTAGACTCCTAAATAGGAAGTAAGTCAGAGTTACCCTGAAGTCAGAGCATGAACAGAAGAAGATATGGCTGATATTTCACAACAACGACAAGCTTTTATGCATGGGTTTTATTCTATTATTTATCTTCTAATCCATTATAATCATAATATTTCTTGCTGTGTGAAAATACCGTCTATTTGGCCAGTTTTTAACCCATTGGCTCTAGTTGCCTAATTGAGTCAACGAAGTGCCGACTTCAACAACATCACACTCGTAATTTGCATCTAAAAATATCATATATCATATTTATCGCTCTCAATTCATCATTATATCGTAAAAAATATCAAATAAATCGCTCTCTACCCCTAAATCAACATGCCTAAATCTCCTCAACTAAACTTACGTAAGCACGTACGGCTGAACCATTCTCTTTGCACATAAAAAATTCCCCAGCCAAACTTCCTTTCTTCAAATGTCATTCATGTCATGATTGCAGCAAGAACAAAACTTCCATGTTTATATGGAACTTTATGCCGTCAAATTCGATCATTTCATCAGTTTGTCCCTATTTATAAATCTCAAAGTGTGGCTAAAAGATCAACAGCTCCAGCTCAAATCACAAAAGGTCAATGGAAACTCCCTGAAATCGATGCCGCTGGCCAACTCAAATCACATGATCCCGAACAAGCAGTGATAGAGCGAGGAAATAAGGCAGGAATTCTGTTCGATAATAGGCCAAAAGTTCCTCCAGGTTGGCGTAAACAGACTGGGTTACCTCAATGGAAACGAAACCTGTACGCATTAAGAGAAAAGTACCATGGACAAAAATGGGCTCCAACTCGAAAATTGTCCCGTACTGCAATGCAGGGCATTCGATATTTGAAAAATATCGCGCCTAGTTTGACCACAAAGGAAATATCATCGCAGTTTAAGATCTCTCCAGAGGCAGTTCGAAGGATACTCAAGAGTAAATGGCAGCCAACAGATGAAGAGCAAGTCAAAGTAGAAGAAAGATGGAAGAGGCGAGGTCGACGTATTAGAGAGCAGCGTATGGCATTGGGGAAATCTGTAGGAGACGTTGAGAGTGCTGGGGAGAGGAAGAAGGGCAGTGAGGCCAGAGCACAGATCAACATAGAGCACAAAAAAAAGCGCCAGGCACCGAAAATCAAAGAGTATAAGCCGACTGGTGGAATAAAGCACAAGTCAGCGCAGAGGCAGGAAGACAGACTAGTGCATAGAACAGCACGCAACTCGCAGCATAAACCTCGGCATAATAGCATAACTCAACAGAATAGCCGCCAGAAAACCCAGTCTAACACAAATACCAAAAGGCCGAAGAAACGCAAACGAAGAGAACTCCGTAATCTTGGAGATCTGTTGTTCTGACGTCTTGTAAATAGTTTCAGTGTAAATAGCATTTGCATCAATAAATAGCATGGTATGTATTGTACCCATGGCTATGATGGTCCATGCGTACTTCTCCTCCCCCTCGATGTTTTTTCACGTATTTCATGAGTATATTGACGTCTCTCGGAGAAACTTTATCAGACCTCGGTCAAATTTCATATTCCATCAGGCACGACTATATTCCCCCTAAAAGCATGCCTTTTGTTTGTCGAACCTCATTACGCAACGTCTCCAGCAACTCCTTATGATGCTCACTTTCTACCGGTCGATGTGCTAGTTGATGTAGATATTCCATCAGATCATCACCGGAGTCCCTTAAACCCGAGAAAGCATCGTCATCCAAACATGAACTAACTTCAGCCAATTTCAAATTCAAATGACGAGCTGAATTGATCTCCTCAGTCAATTCTACTTTCTCATCGCCAGTTCTCACGCCATTAATAATGTCTGGCGTCTGGGTCTGTGCTTCAAACTGAACGGTTGTTTTATCACTCTGTTGCTTAATCATCGGCACTGTGCTGAGTAAACCGGCCAATTTAGCATTCGATTTTTCCAGCAATTTCCGCGCTAACGTCGCATAACTTGATCTGTCGGCATTTAATTGGTCTACAAGTGGGGTAACGATGAACATGGATAAAGCAGCAATTACAGCATATAGCCCACCGAAAGCATATATTATAGCCAAATATCGTTTAAATGGAAGACTCTTACGGTCAGTTGCTCGTGCAGCAAAAAGCTCAGGGCCCTCAGGAAACGAAATAGGCACAGAAGACATTGGTAAGAAGAAGAGTTGAGTTTGATAGTTGTGGAGAATAATGTGGGAAGCGGCACGTGACTTGCGGATTACGTAACATTTGGCTTACAAAAAAATCCCCCAGCGCTTAACTTCTTTCTTTCTTCCATCTTCCATCATGACAGTCGATGCTATTCATCCAGATACAAAAGGACTGCAGTTCCAGTTTGATCCGTTTCTTAAAAAAGAGTATCGATTCGGTTTAGATCCAAATAGACCTATATGCAGATACTATGTTGTGGGCCCGTGTCCTAGAGGTAAAGCATGTCCTGATAAGCATGTATATCCATCATATTCCAACAAGATTGTATGCAAGCATTGGTTACGTGGCCTTTGTAAGAAGGGAGATGCTTGTGAGTTTTTGCATGAGTATAATCTGAGAAAGATGCCTGAGTGCTCGTTCTTCTCGAAAAATGGCTTCTGTACTCAGTCTCCAGACTGCCTGTACTTACACATTGATCCAATGTCCAAAATCCAGCTTTGTCCTAATTATGAGCGAGGGTTCTGCAAACAGGGGCCGAACTGTACAAAGCGCCATGTCAAGAAGTCTATGTGTCCGTTGTATTTGACGGGATTCTGTCCTGATGGTCCTGAATGTAAGCTTGGACATCCTAAGTTTGTACAGATTAATGACAGTATGCGAATATCTCGGGATCCTACAGGGTTGCCTGAGTTTATGAAAGCGAAGGATGAGACGGCGGCGGTGGCATCGTCGTGATATCAGCATTCCAGCTCATTGCCTATCTATATCGCATACCTACATCGCTTCTCGCACATCTAGACGAAATGACGATCAACAGAAAGCCGCATCTGACCAGTCGTCTCGCCCTAATCCTGGACCTATGCCATCCTCGAAATCTATGTAGCATCATCGCCTTGGTTTTTCAACCTCCGCCTATTTATATCTTAATCTTGCATTGTACATTTGACATAACTTGCTTCCTTTTTCCGTCTTATCCAACCCGTATTGTCCTCGCTTTTATCCTCTCGTCGTAATTTAAACTCCAGCTAACATCTGACGATTCTTCGTCTGTTTCGTCCATTCCAACCAGCATGACAATCTGAGCAACTCGTACAAACTTGTCTCGTAGCTGATATCGTCCTCGAGTGACAGTTGCAATGATTCTGCTGATATCTCTGTCGAGAGCTATGGCTCCTATCTCATTAACTTTTCCTTCAAGACTCCAAATATACCTTTCTAAGCTCTGAGATACCGTTTGCGCAGCTGTAGTGAAGAGCTGACTGCAAGTTTCCGGTGACATGACATTTGAAAATTCATCAACCAAATGATGCCATCCATTGGAGAACTGCTCGCTGATATCAATGGCAGAATCAGGGCTCTGTAAGTAGTTTGCTTTGCTGAATATCGAAGTACACAGCGATTTCAACCGGTTGTTCAAAACCGAATAGAATATAAGACTAACACCGTCATTTATCAGTTCATAGCATCGAGTTTTGAGTGATTTCGATAATGTCTCGAGTATCTCGTTGACCTGTTCTGCATCATTGCCAAACGGAAGATCCTCGTCAACCTTGAGAGATTTGAATATACGGTCTGCATATCCTGGAGTCACGCTTAAATTATTCAAATAAATAAGAAAAGTTCGACACCTTTTATCATCTGCCGTGCTGAGTCCAGCCAAGACTTTAACTGGAGCATTTCCCTTGCTATTAGCACCACCAGCAGTGCTTTTATTCCTCAAACCAACAGGTGTACTGCTTCTAGATGACGCTGGACCTCCTTGTTTAGGCGAAGTATCTCGCAGTTTCCTTTGAATCATTCCAATGAAGTCCGACTCAAAGATTCGCCTAATATCTGACATCACTGCCTTGATGATAGGAACATCCCCAGATGCTAGTGTTTGCTGTAATAGCGTATTATATATGTACATGACATCGTCGACAACCGAAGTGATAAGTGGCGTTTCAACAGAATATTTTTGATAAACATTTGGAATCTCTTCAAGTTCAAATGCTTTCTCCACTGATCTTCGAAATACGAATGTAGCCAACGCCTCATATCCCGGTTTAATACGATGCTCGATTTTGTTTGAAAACCCACAATCTACCACCACAGGAGGTAAACTGAGATGCTCACTAGGTTGTATTTTATCTTTCTCTTCGAAGAATTCCCATCTGACTGCTAGGAACTTCTTATAAAGAGCCCAACGATGCATTATGAGCGATGCTTCCTGAACCAAATTGCCTATTTCTTTTAAATTCAACGTCCCTTCGTCCTCAGAATGTCTTGACAAATCAGGTGAAGCACCACGCATAGAAAAGCTGCTAACCAAGGATGGAAACGAATAGCCCTTGATATCCACCAAAACACGCTCAACACGACGTTCATCCCAAAATGTATCTATTATTAGACCTCCTTGAGAGTCAGCTTCGTCTTGAATACGCCGTAAAACTGGCACCATTTTGCCCTGGCCGTAATGACGTTCAACGACAGGAGCATGCTGACTGACTATGAGAGCAATATTCTCAAACAACCGCGACATTGCCATTGCATAAAACATATCAGCCACTCCTTCTTGTGTAGATCGATGCTGTAATAAGGTTCGCGAATGCACAGTTATAATGCCGGAGATGAATTTTGCATATAAATCCAATCCGACGTTTTCTTGACCAATGAGTGGAAATAGCTTGAAATATCGCGTAACATTCTCCATATCTTTTGTACTGGTAGCTTTAGTAAACTGCTTCACGAAAAGATCACCCAACGCCTTAGAAGTCTTCTCAATGGTCACCAAAGGGAAATCAGGAACCTCTGACGTAGGAACAGTGGCTCTAGCAAACTCCCCATCAACCAGCCCAGTAGGCAAGCTAGAGGCTTTATTGACATATCCAGCCGCTCTTTCCCAGTCTCGAGTATCCATAGCATGTTGCATGCCAAGTACACATGATTTAAGCTCGATTATATCCTGAACGTACTTGAGAGCCGTTTTGACTCTCATATGCTCACTATCTATTCCACGGACACGTGACGAGATGCGAAACGCGACCTGCGCCGCATTGGAAAGCATGTTCGACAGCTCATGTGACGTATTTAGCGCCGGAGCCAATTGAGCCTGAGAAAGCTCCAATCGATGCAGTGCCTGTTCTACCGACACCTGGCCGGAAACAACGCCGCGATCCAGGCGTTCCTCGACACCAGCCTTAACGACATGGATTTCTCCAATTACCCTCTCAAGATCCTCAGCGGTCGTACAGTCTGCCAGGCGCCGTTGCAGGTCGTTGCTGGTCAGAGTTGGCCCGTTCATGAGGAAATGGAGGAAATTTGGAGGAGTCCCAAAGAGGAAATGGGGGAGTTACCCGGGAGAGAGGAGGTAGTGTCGGAGTTTTTCTTCGTTACAAGGAATATATTGAAAATATATATAAATAATATGTTAATTTATAGCTGGTTTTATCTCCTGCCTCATTTATACTACGTTCTGTACCGCGCCGGCCGTTCGCCGTGTCAGCTCAAATGCCCGGAATCTCATTGAAAACATTTTCCTACTTCTCCCCATGGTCCCCAAGATTTTAGTGCTCATCTCAGGCTCTGGGACAAATCTACAGGCTTTAATTGATGCTTGTAAGTCAGGAACTATAGCCGGAGTTATTTCTCAGGTTGTATCTTCTTCTCCGACTGCATACGGGTTGACTAGAGCATCTCAGGCCGGTATAAAGAGCCATATTCATGATCTACAGGGCCAATATTACCAGGATATTCCAAAACAGGACAAGAAAAGACGAAAAGAAGCCCGAAACCGATTCAATGAGGATTTGGCTAAATATATCTTGGAGCCGCAAAATAAGCCTGACTTAATTGTTTGTGCTGGTTGGATGCTAATTCTTTCACCGGGCTTTTTGGCACCCCTAAAGCAACACAATGTACCGATTATAAATCTTCATCCGGCACTTCCCGGGGCATTTTCAGGCATAAATGCTATTGAACGTGCCTGGAAAGCTGGTCAAGAGGGAGAAATCTCAAAAGCTGGGGTAATGATCCACGAGGTCATAGCAGAGGTCGATGAGGGCCAACCGTTGGTGGTGAGGGAATTCGAATTGATTAAAGGCGAAAGCTTGGAAGATTACGAAGCAAGAGTGCATAAGGTTGAACATGAGGCTATAGTTGAGGGAACAAATGAGGCATTGAAGAGGCTGGGGCCGCGCACTTGATCTGCGACGATACGAAGACAATATGGTGTATATGAAACGATGAGAACGATATATTGCTGTATTTTAATGTATTCATACGTTAATTATAGCAGACTATGCGTAAACCGGCGGATAGGCGTTGAATAGGGAATATCCGTTGAATAGGGAATATCCGTTGAAATAGCAGGCACCCATCACGTGTCTTCTGTCCGCAACTCAACATCCCCGCTATAGCATATCATTCACGTACAATATCATTATATTATATTCACATTATCTCAACGCTGCTTCATCCACTAGGCGTGTCTATCTCCATGCCTTGATCTGTACTCTCAATCTCAACCACATCCACCAAATCCGTAACCTTGGTATCTGCAATCGCTGTGGTTCCCTTTCGAACCTTATAGCTTTGTGTTTTTTGTGCTCGTTGATTGGGTCTTCGAATGTTTCTATACAATCGGCTAGGTTCTCCAGTCTCCATAACACATATATCTACATTGGAACCGGAGCCAAGATCATTCCAGATACCAGCCTCAATAGCATCTCCACATAAATCCATTGCCTCTTGCCTGGTAAGACCTTTACGCCAATTTGATTCCAAAACAGCCATTGCAGCTAAAGAACCGGAGCCCAATGATAGGTAGTAGCCGACATCGGTGGATCCATGAGCCTGTACAGAATACAACTGGGGTCCCGCATGATCTAGACCGGCCACAATAAGATATGCACCAACGTAGCCTTGATATTTGAACAGATATTGCTTCAGATGCGTCAGGGCCGCCACCACTCTTGGTTGACGGTTGCTCGACAATGCTTGCAGTTCCATGTTTGAAGCCTCCAATTTGGTCACCTGATCGTTATCAGCGGCAGTTCCTGCACCTGCGCACCAGATGTTCGGGGTTATTTGATGGAGTTTTTCACAGTTTTTGTCAGCAACTATGTTGCCAGCTGTGGCTCGAGTATCGGCAGCAATCACCACGCCGTTCTCAAATATGCATCCTACAATCGTTGTACCGGTCGAAGTGGCCTTTGGAGTCGCCACGCCATGTGACGCCAGGTATTGATTGCGTAGATAATTGTCAAATGAGAGGCCAGGCATGTTGTATGAAGGAAGTTGAAAATCACAGTGTGAGTCCAAAATGGGAAATATGGAGGTTACCCGGTCGATTACATAACATTGCCGTTTTTGGACATTATCTGAAATATCTAGCGAATGATATAACAATTGCCAATAAATACTTTGATAAATGTATCTTGTATCTTCTCATCATTATCGTCTCTCTATCCTCTACCCCGAATCCCCTCCTTTCACCTCCCCCCCTGAATCTTAACCTTCTTTCTCCAAATGACTAATTGACCTATCAATCGACACTTCCCCAAGCGGAGAAACTCGCAGCGGAAAAGCGGGATATCCAAAGATAAACTCTCAACATTTTCTCCATCTTTTGAACGCTTGCCCACCTTTTGTAAACTCAAACCTTATTATATAGTTTATAAGCCCCATGCGGCCGATCCCCAAGAGTTTGCTAGCGTCCACTATTTTGACCCAGAAAATGGTACATAGGCGTAGTAAGGGCTGGTTGTTTGAGCATACAAGGTCGGTCTCGGCGCTTAATAAAGTCAAGCTGAATAGTAAGGTGGTCAATGCTGAGTATGCGGTTAGAGGACGGTTGGCCATTAGGGCCGAGGAGCTCCGAAACCAGCTCAGTACATCTCCTGGATCTCTTCCATTCAATGAGGTTATTTCATTGAATATTGGAAATCCTCAGCAATTGGATCAGAAACCAATCAGCTTTTATCGTCAAGTTCTGGCTTTGTTGCAATACCCAGATATGCTTGAGAATCCTCAGATGGCTCAGCATTTCCCTTCAGATGCCATTGACAGAGCAAAAACACTCCTACAACACATTGGGTCGGTCGGTGCTTATTCTCATTCCAAAGGTGTGCCATATATCAGGCAGCGAGTGGCGGAATTTCTCCATGAACGGGATGGGTTCATGGCTGATCCAGAGTCCATTTTTCTGACTTCTGGGGCATCTGCTGCCGTTTCGAATTTGCTCGAAGTTCTTACCTATTCTAAGAAAACTGCTTATTTGATACCTATTCCGCAATATCCATTGTACTCTGCTACCTTGACCTTGGTCGAATCAAGCCCTATACAATATTACCTGGATGAAACTCGAGGATGGGCTGCAAATGCTGCAGAAATCAAACAACTTCTCGGTAAAGCACGTGATGCTGATCTTCATGTGTCTGCAATGGTTGTCATTAATCCTGGAAATCCTACTGGTTCGTTGTTATCTCGTGACGATATGGTAGAGCTTATTGATCTGGCTGCCAAAAACAATTTTGTGCTTATTGCTGACGAAGTATATCAAGAGAACGTTTATCATGGAGAATTCTTATCTTTTAAGAAAGTTCTGAGAGAATTGCAGCTCGAGCATCATCCGGGAAAGTACGATCATGTAATGCTTGCGTCTTTGCATTCCACCTCTAAAGGAATGATTGGCGAATGTGGTCAACGAGGTGGTTATATGGAGCTTATTGGGTTTCCCACAGCTGTTGAGGAAAATATCTTGAAACTTGCCTCTATATCTCTGTGTTCAGTGGTGACAGGTCAAGCCTTGGTTGAACTCATGTTACATCCTCCTAAACCTGGGGACGCCAGCTATGAGCAATACACGGCAGAGAAAACCCATATTTACAATACTCTCAAAGAACGGGCCGAATTACTGTACAACAGTTTTACTCAAATGGAAGGAGTCAGCTGTCAAATCCCTGCAGGAGCAATGTACTTATTCCCTAAGATCACGTTGCCTGAAAAAGCCGTTGAAGCAGCTAAACACCAAGGAATGGCTGCCGACGAGTTTTACTGCATGCAATTGCTCAACGATACGGGCATTTGCATCATTCCAGGCTCAGGATTTGGCCAGGAAGAAGGGACATTTCATTTCCGAACGACGTTCTTAGCCCCAGGATCGGAATACGCACAGAGATTTGTGGATTTCCATAAGAAGTTCATGGAATATTACAAGTAATAGGGATATTTCCGGGATATTTCAGGCCAAAATTTGGGTTTCACGGCCGAAATTTGGACATTTACAGCTGAAAACGGATTTTACGTGAACTTTCGACCTTCTTACAGCTGAAGACAAACTTTTCACATCATTGTACATGTAGGTGGATTTAAACGATTTATGTCATTGTACAAATATTGGATCTTATAACTCATTTCATATAAACAGAACCGCACATCTTACACGAACCTCGTCTACAGCTGAACATCCGCAATATTATTCTCTACATTGCTTTTAATACTACAATCTGCTGATAACCTGTTCAGTGAAATGGCTAGTCGTTGCTGTACCCTTGAGATCTCCAGTTCGGTTCTCGTTTCCTGAAGCAATTGTGTCCAAAACAGCCTTTTCAATCTGTTCAGCATGCTTGGAAAGTCCCATATGCTGCAGCATCATGCATGAAGACATGAGAAGAGCAGTGGGGTTGGCCAAGTTCTTGCCAGAAATATCTGGAGCAGATCCATGAACAGCTTCGAAAATCGACACTTCGTCACCCATGTTGCCAGAAGGAGTCAATCCAAGACCTCCAATAAGACCAGAGGACAAATCAGACAAGATATCACCGTAAAGATTGGGCATAACCATGACATATTCTCTGTAAGGATCAGGATCAGCCACCAGCTTCAGACAAGTGTTGTCAATGAGTTCTGTGGCAATTTCAATGTCAGGGAACTCCTTGGCGATCTTCTGAGCCGACTCTAAGAATAAACCATCACCAAACTTCATGACGGTAGCCTTGTGGACTACCAATACCTTCTTTCTGCCCGTGGATCGAGCATACTCAAAAGCATATCTAGAGACACGTTCCGAAGCATCTCTTGTGATAAGTTTTATCGACTGTACGACACCTGGAACAACAACATGCTCAATTCCAGAGTATTCACCTTCAGTATTCTCACGAATCAGAACGGTGTCGACATTGTCATATGGAGTCTTATATCCAACAACTGACTTGCAAGGACGCACGTTTGCGAATAGATTGAAAGTCTTTCGCAGAGTCAAGTTGAGAGATCGATGTCCTTTTCCGACAGGAGTAGCCAAAGGACCCTTGAGAGCAACTTTGTTCCTGTTGATGGAGTCGATGGCCTTTTGAGGAATAGCCGTGTTACCATCGACGATAATTGGAGTAACATCGGTAGGTTCCCAGTCAATTGGCACTTTTGCAGCAGCGTAAATGTCCTTGACGGCCTGAGAAATTTCTATACCGATACCATCGCCTTCGATGAAAGAGACGGTATAATGACCATTGTCCTTTTTCTGGCCGGTGAATTTTGCGACGGAAGAAGCGTAACGCTGGGGTTAGTGGGGAGCAGTTAGGAGGGTGAGGGCCAGAGGCGGGTGTAGGTTGGCAGCAGGAGAGTTCTGGCTGTAGGGGATTGCGTATAGGTTATAGGAGATCAACCGGAGTTGTGACGGTTTGTTGAGGGAAAGCAGCTGAGAGAACAAAATTGAGCTAACGTCTGAAAATATTAAGCGAATTATTGCTGTTCTCTGGCAAGTTCTAGCTGATTTCCGTCAAGCTACGGCTAATTTCTCCAACTCTAGAGCTTTCAACCGGTAGCAAGCTCAGATTCCGCAACGGATACAGCAAACAGAGCCAATTGGATCAGTCATATAAGTTTAACTAGAAGCCACAAATGGAGTCACGTCCCCTCTAGCCGTCAAATAATCCCCATAATTATCCTATCTCTTCAAAGAACAGCAATCAATCAGTCCTCCAATCAGCACAAAGAGTTGATGAAAATCCACCAAAACCTCCGTCTACAGCCAAATAACCATCCCAGGTCAAAATATAACGTTTAATAACGTCTCTGAGGTCATTTTTCACCAATTCCCGTCATTTTATGCCTGAATTCCTTCAATCCCGGAACTCGGCACATCAATTATCATACAAAAACCCCACCAAAACACCTCTCAAAACACCTCAATCCCATTCCTATCATTCATTTATACCTACCCTTGAAACACTCAAAGGTGTTCGAATCAAAGTTCTTGCAGCAAGCATGAATAGATGGATTTTACCGGCTTGAAAGACAGTGGGAAGAAAAAGCCCAAGTGGAAAATTTCTTGATTGGGAAAAACCGGAGCCGAACCGGGTAAACTCTCGAGAGTTATTCCGAGAGAGCGTAGTTTATATACGATAAATGTCTTTAAATGTCTTTTAGATGTCTTTAAATTTCAATATCCCCCTAAATATTCGTGAATAATGCCCATACTCCCTTGAGATATTGCACTATTTCATCTCCTCCAAGCTTGGATTCTCCATAGAGTCGATCTACAAACGAAATAGGAACCTCTGCTATACTATAATTCAAAGCTTTAGCACGCACAATCATCTCCATCTGGAATACATAGCCTTTGGATTTAGTGGCCTCAATGACTTTTTCCAAAACAGGTTTCTTGTACAGTCGGAAAGAACCAGTCAAATCACTGAGGTTAGGTCTCAATACGGTAGAAGCTAGGAAATTAGCACCTCTCGACACCAATTTTCGCTTCAAGTCCCAGCCGTAAACACCCCCATCGCCCTTATATCGAGTTCCAGTAACAATATCATAGTCTTGAGTCTTTTGTTTGGCGACGAATTCCGGAATAGCTTCAGGCTGGTAAAGGTTAGCATAGAACAAATAGGCACGTGATCTCTCCTCACGTGATCTCGTCTCTCTACCTACATGATGAGAAAAATCAGCATCCATTATAATAACAAAATTGCCTGTAGCAGATTTCAATCCATGGACGTAAGCAGTGCTATCTTATTAGTCATCATTCCCGTCAATTTTCCTTGTTCTTTCTACTCACCCCAGTCCAAGTTTACCAGCTCGAGGTTTAAGCACAATATGCTTCTTTCCATAAACACCAGCCAATTGTTTTGCGATTTCTTGGGTTCCATCGGGAGAATTATCATCTACAATGACGATTTCCCAATTGAGTTTGCTGTGTATGTTAGGGTAATTTGATACTACAGGGCTGGTTCGTTCACTACATACTTCTCCTCGAACATTTTAGCTAATAACCATACTATAATAGGGAGATTCTACCATTAGATCGATATTCACGTGATATTCAATTGATATTCTCACCTTTCTCTCGTTATATGTCGGTAAAATCACGCTATATTTATCCTCACTCATGGCTTTGTTAAGTTACGTGGAAGAAAACCCATCATGACATCTTTTCCTCTTTAGGAATCCCTGCGAAAAATGACCACGCGCAATGAATACGTACAACGGGTTTTTGGGTCCGAACTCAGTAGCAATATTCATACAGTAAGTATTCGACAGGTCACTTATGTAGCTTTTTCCGCTAACTTTGGCTCCTAGGCCAAGGTTCTCATGGTTGGAGCTGGAGGCATTGGCTGTGAACTGCTCAAAAACCTCACTTTGCTGGGCGTAGGCGAAATCCATATCGTAGATCTCGATACCATTGATCTTTCCAATCTGAATCGGCAGTTTCTGTTTCGAAATGAGCACATTAAGATGCCCAAGGCTCTGGTAGCCAAGCAAACCGCCGGCGCTTTCAACCCAACCGTCAACATTGTAGCCTATCATGATAACATTAAAGATGCCAAATTCAGCGTCAATTGGTGTAAATCCTTCTCTATAGTGTTCAATGCTCTAGATAATCTGGACGCTCGTAGACATGTCAATCGGCTATGTCTGGCGGCTAATGTGCCTCTGATCGAATCTGGCACTGCTGGTTTTCAAGGCCAGGTGCAGGTGATTTTCCCGGGCAAAACAGAATGTTATGACTGTAATCCAAAGCCTGTTACCAAGACGTTTCCGGTTTGTACGATAAGATCTACGCCGTCAGCACCAATTCACTGTGTGGTATGGGCTAAGAGTTATCTGTTTTCACAACTATTTGAACCAGAATCTGAACTTGCAGATGCAGTGGAAGATGAGGATGGGAGTTCAAACGAGGAAGAACGGAAAAATCTCGCTCAGGAAGCTAATGAGCTGAAATTGCTGCGGGACAGCTTGGACAGCGATGAGAATTTCGAATCCATGCTCTTCAACAAGGTCTTTAATGCAGATATCATCCGTCTTCTTTCTATGGATTCTATGTGGAAAACTCGAAAACCTCCTAAAGCTTTGGATTATTCTGATATAAAGGCTGCGTCTGCTGACTTGAAGGCTGCCGATATCCTTGCCAAGGACCACGCCGTATGGAGCCTAGAGGAGAACTTTGTGGTTCTTATCGACTCTATTAGTCGACTAGCCAACCGTAAAAAGGAACTTAGCAGTGATTTTGGCATTTCTTTCGATAAAGACGACGAGGATACTTTGGATTTTGTGGTTGCTGCTGCTAATATTCGAAGCCATATATTTTCCATTCCCGTCAAATCAAAATTCGACATTAAACAGATCGCAGGCAACATCATTCCAGCTATTGCCACTACTAATGCTGTAATTGCTGGTGTATGTGTCGTACAATCGCTGAAAATTCTCCAAGGTGGTGATCATCTCGATGATGCAAGAATGGTATTTCTCTCCAGACAACCTGATCGAGTCTTTTCTACTGAAAAATTACAGCCTCCTAATCCAAATTGCGTCGTTTGCAGCGTTACACGTGCGATCATAAAAGCAGATACAGAAAAAACGACTCTTGGAGATATCCTGGAGTCATTACTGAAGATGGATCTTGGATATACAGATGAGTTGAGCATAGTCACGGATAAGCTCATATATGATCCTGATTTTGACGATAATTTAACGAGGACCTTGGCCGATTTGAATATCTCAGGAGGTTCATTCATCACTGTGATTGATGAAGAAGATGAAGATACTAAAGTGAACTTGGAGTTATACTTTGAGGATTCCAAAGTAGAAAATCCGGTGCTACAATCGACGCCCGAACTGAAAATCAAGCCGGCTAAGCATATTGAGCCTCCTACGAGTGCTGGTGTCAAACGTTCACTTGAAGATGAAAATGGAGGTGAAAAGCGTGCCAAATTGGATAATGGACCTCATTTGGATGATGCAAATGGCAAAGACGCTGACGAGATAGTCATTGAGGATGATGACGGCGTCATTCTTCTTGACGGAGATGACGATGTGGTGGAGATCTCATGATGACGACTTTTTGAAACTTAACGAAATCAAAACTTTTTCGACGATAATAAAGCTTATTACTCATGCAGTCTTTTGTTTGGCCGACGACGCCAAGCTGACGTTGGCTATTATCAATCCCATTAACCATGCAGGGAGCCATACGACAATGATTATTCCTCCAGTCCAAAGATCAAGACTTCTCCAACCCCAAAGGAGACCTGTGATTATAGTAGACAGCGGAGTTTTTGTATAAAGAGACAGCAAAAGCAGGCCACTCCAAGGCGAGGATAACAGCAGCAATATGTTGGAAACCAGCTGTTTCTCCGGTCGAATCCATGCAAGAGGAACTGTTAGAACGCCTATTGCCATTGCCAAAGCAAAATTGACCGTAGACAGCGTTGTTAGATAAAGGCCGTGGAATATTAACGACAATATGTGTAATCCGCGCAAATTAGGAGCATCTATGGTCAGGAATCGCAGTCCAAGCGGAGCTACAATCGTCACAAGGGCCCCAGCTACTGTTGCCGCAATTGGAGCCGCCTGTGACGGTATCCAGAGAAGCAACTGGCCGAAAAGAATACTTCCAGCGAGTGTTGAACTGCCTGCCCATACAGCAAAATATGCATTAGATAGCTGTAAGGGTTTATCGACGGCAAAGAAGTTGTAAATGGCCATCAGAGGGAAACTCTGAGCTACAGCCATTGCGGCAGGCAAGTAAACACCGATGCTAATGAAGTATTTCGGCGATAACAGCAAGTAGAAGAAGAAGGACTGGTGAAAATGCTCCAAGAGGTTATTAATAGAGCGGAACACCGACTCCACCAGCCGCCCAAACGTAGTTATATCAAAGGGCCCGGAATTTCCACGGGATGCAAATGTAATGGCGTCGATTCGCCAGCCTGAGAAGGTCTCACTTCCGGGACCAGGTAAAATTCCGGCAAAAATCATACGGAATATGCCTTGTAGAAGGGCATTCAGCCTCTCAGTGTAACGTAGGTATCCAACCTTTTCAACGCCATGCAAAATAACAGGAATTGTCTCTCTTTGAGCGGATTCGACAGCCGAATTGTACAGATCCAAATTAGGAAGTTGGCCATTGAGACCATCATAAAAGATCTCGACCTGGTCCAAATAGTCGTGACCAGTAGGATAATCCATGACAACCGCGCCTTCAATTGCACCGGCTGTGTTCTTCAATCCCATATGATACGCGCTGACCCATGATCTGAGCGCCATATGGCTATCAGTAGGTACAACAAAGATGATGTTTTTGGACCAGATGTTCCAGCGTTTGAAGTATCGAGCCAAACCGGCCACCAAAGCCACTCCACCTTCATTATATTGGCCATCTTTATTAAACCAAGGAGCAACTAGAACCATAGCTTCGGTGCTGTCGCCTCTAGGAGCATGTAGAATGCCATAAAGATTGGTCCCATTGTGGATTTCGGCGTCATGCTGATGTTGCCAGTCGTGATAGAAGACCTTGAGACCGACATCTTCGAGCCAGCCGGCCACTGTGGCTATTTTTACGTTTTCCGGCTCATTTTCCAGCAAATGGACCTCTTCTCGATATCCCCGGACCAAATTCCACTCGGATTCACGGAAATAAGTCTCTGCTTGAGCAGGCATTAGGGCATTTTCAGAGATATAAGTGCGACGATATTGGCCGTCTACAGGGAGAAAAAGCAGCCATAAGACGCCTCCAATGGCAGCTAGTAGGGATACATAGGGTAATTGGTTGATGACTTTTTTGGTTAGGCCGAATTTCTCGGCCTTTCGTTTGAGGTTCTCAAACAGAGCCATTGTGGAGGTAGGAAGACAAGATTGGGGAAATGGGACATTTATAGGGATTGGTGGTGGAGAAATGGTTGATTTGGGTTGCATAGTGGATTTAATTGGGATTTTGTGAGTTTCATTGTGTTTTTTATTGGAATTGTGGTGTGTTTTCTATGTGTTATGTGATAGAGTTCGTTACTGTCCATGATGTTCTATGATATACGAGGAGACGGTTGTAGACGTATAACGTTCGTTTTTGCCTATTAAACTTATCGTTGATAACAGGATTACAATAAGTAAGGTGGAAGAATTAAAGTTAGGCGATTTGGGAGAAAAAACGGGTAGAGTTTACTGTGTTAAACGGGAGTGCACCCATATGTCTTAGTTAGGCTCGGAACCGTTTGGTAGGGCCGCGTAGGAGTCCTTGGGAGTTGTTAGGTGATAAAGGAACAAAAGGTTCCAAGGGCCGTTCAAAAGCCCACCCAAGTCCCTTAAGTGAAGACTCCCTCCCATAAGGCTCCCTCCCATAAGCAGCAGGTGGAACCCAGAGAGTCATAGCAAGCAGCCACCAACGGCTGACAGCACCACTACACCATAATGAACAGATAATACAGACCTAAGCTGAATAATAATTATGTTGAATAATAATAATAGCAATACTAATAATAATAACAATACATATTATAAATAACAATAACACCTGTTACCCTAATGCAATCTATGGCTATCCTCAGCCGTATCTTGATAAGCAAGCTTCACCTACTTTTTACCGTTCTAGTCAAATCAGTGAAACAATAGACACAAAAGAGCAATCCCCCAAGAGCAATCCCCGAAATTGGCAATCCCCCAAGACCAATCCCCCAAAGAGCAATCCGTTCCTTTTCCCCACTGCAAATCCTCACAAATCCGTCCATCTCCCCCCTTATCCCACCAATCTCGCTTATCACCTGGATATTCCATCCACCTCATTTAATATAGCAATCAAACTAATATGCAATAAAACTTGAATCTCAACGATAATAATCCACATCTCACAAATTATCCATCAAAATATCATCATAATTCCCCTTTCCCCGTCCATCACCTCATCCCAAATGCTTTTGTACGTGTCTTACTTTCCTCCTCATCACTCCAATATTTCTTCCTTGTAGCAATGGCTTCGACCGCCCAACGCCCAGGTATTGGCGGACGTTTGATAAGTATCTCGTTAAGGTATGTATAAATGTCTGTATTTGAATGGTTGTGCTGTTCAGCCGGTAAAACTGCCCCTGAATCCGATTCTAACCGCCCCCACAGACTTACTGTTTATTATGCCATTTTCCTAGCTATTTTCAAATGCCCCGTTTATAAGCCGCTTCCCGAGGATTTCGAAGATACCTCATGTTTATCTTTGTGTACTAAATTGCATTCTGCTTATGAGTACCTGGAGCCCAAGGTCCAGCCGACTTATACCAAATATGCGGCTACTCATGTCGACAAAGCTCGGCCTTTTGTTGGTAAAGCTCACAGGGCTTATAGGGCATATTTCCAGCCTACTGTCGACTCTGTGTCGTCAAAAGGCTACGAATTTGCTAAACCTCATTTGAGTAAAGCGGCCGAAAAGGCAACCATTGTACGACCTTACTACGAAAAAGCTTCGGCTGCCGTGGTTCCGTTAGTAAGCAGAGGCTATGATTCCAGTTCTCATGCTTATAAAACCTATGGAGAGCCTATCACTAGCAATCTGGGTCCTTATGTTGTGTCTACAAAGAGCTATGTCTCTGAAAATGCATTGCCTGTAGTTTTAGAATACTCGAAATCACTCTATGAAACGCTTCTTGGCTGGATCTTGCGGCTTTGGCATTTGTTGGAGGCCAATTTTGCTCCTCAAGTCACTGGTTTTTACCATAATACCATCGAGTCGCAATTCTCAAAGATTTATCATCAAATCATAGAGCATAGCACTCTTAAGACTGAGGAACATTCTTCTAGCTTGACCTCGAACAAGCCTTCATCTACCGAAAGTCTGTTCGTCGCCGAGCCCACTACTCACTCCTCGTCTTCTTCTTCTTCTTCTGTTTCCAGTGCTTTCAAGCCAAAGGAAACTACATCTGATCTTAAAACTTGGAAAAAAATCATCGATGATACTTCCAAGGAAGCATTTGCGACTTTTCTTGACGATGCTGAACAGGAGAAGTTGAATATCTTGGAAGAAGCCAAGCCCAAGTTCACAGAACTTCTCAGAGCACTTTCCGATGCTCAGCGTGATTGTGTCAATCATCTTACTAGTGTGGTCGACTCTATTCCCACTGGAGAGAAGCCCGAGGCTGAAGAAGAGGCTGAAGGTAAGAATTTCACTCTTACCCCAGAATTGGTCAACGCCGAATTCAAGAAGAAGACGATTGAATTACGGGATGTCGCATTGACTGTTCGTAAATACGTCGAGGAGGTTGGACAGAGTATAATAGATAAGACTGAGCAGGTTCGTGCTTCCACTTTGGGTGTATTGGACGAGTTTGCCGAAGTGGCCTTGGCCGAAATGGGTCGAAATCTCGTCGCAATGGACCCCAAGTCATCAGCTCCTTCGGGATCGAAAAACTGGAAAGCTTGGAAGGAGTTTAAGACAGTCAAGGATCAGCTCGTGGACGTACGAGAAGATATTTCCGACCATGAAATCAACATGGCTGATGTTAATCAAGTACTGTTAGACGCACAAGAAACAGCTAATATTTTGACACAGGAAACAGCCCAGTACTTTAAAGGACTCAAGGGTAAGGCTGATTTCACGTTTCAACAGGCAATTGTTTATCGAAATAAGCGCCTTGAAGAGGAGGGCCTAGTGGTTGAAGAAGAGCCTAGTGATGCCATTATTTATGATGATACTGAAGACCAAATTCCACATGCATCGGGACCAGAAGATGTTGAAGTCATTATTGATGATCCATCTGCTCAAAAGGCGACAATTTTGCCTGTTGGTGAGGCCGTAGTAGGCATTCACCCCGATTATACTGAAGAGCAGGCCGAGCCACAAACTCAGGCCATTTCAGACGACCCTTCTGCTCAAACGGCTTCAATTCTTCCTGTAGGAGAGCCAGTGGTGGAAGTTTATCCAGAAGGAGAGCAATTTGAAGACGATGACGAGATAACAGAGACGACGCGAGTTTTTGTGACACGAACAGTCTATGAGACGTCAGGGCACACCAAGACGACCTCTGCAGTCGACATTAAGCATGATGAATTGTAAGCATTAAGGTTGTGAATTTCCCGCCGAATTAAAGTTAATATCAAACAAAATTCAAAATAATATGTTCTCAGCCACCACGACTTGATGATAATAGGAAAATCAATTAGGGAATCTGAATTGAAAAATCGATATACTGATCATATAATTTTTCAATTGCAGCTAATTGACGAGCGGATTTTTGATGGTTTTTGGTATATTTTTCTCCAGAGTTGAGTTAAATTATACCGTAAAGTTCCAAACAATAAGCCAAGTCTTTCAGGTATTTTATACGTTAATAGCAGATTCCATTAATGTTTTTTCTCAACTCAGAAAGTTGTTCCTTTAATGGGTTGCGGTGAATTTTAATGTTTAATGATTTGAGCAAAAATCATTATAAACAAGTTTGTACCTTTCTCCACAACCTCTGAATCGTTCATGCAATGATTCACTGGGGTCTCTTTTATCTGATTTTCCTCATAAATCCAGTATGGTCAATGTGGCCTCGCAGTTGGCTGGTTGGAGAGGCTTGTTACCATGCTGCTACTTTTGTCTTTGATAACTGTACCGTTGAAGACTTTAAATGCCTCTGTAATAGTGACAATTATATGTCGACAGTAGCAAACTGTATAGATAAACATGCAGTGAATGGTGCAACTGAAAGAGATGGTGCCTGGGATCACTTTATCTTCACCGTATGCGAAATCCATAATGCCGTTGAATCTGACAAATTATACAGCAAGGCTCAGGATTATTTAGACAGCCATGATTTGCAGAAAGCGCCGTCTGATAGTGGAGGAGAAAGTAAAGAGAAGCTTAAACATCCTGTAACAGTCGATGATCAAACGTACCAGTTGGCTTATCGATCTTCATATAACTTTCTGTACCAAAAAGATATAAGTGTCTGGCAAGGTTGTGCCATGGTCTTTTGGTGGTTACTAGTGATTGGTTTCTGCTCCTTTACCAGGTTTTGGATGTATCTCAAGTGTCGATTTAGCACTTTACAGGCTGCTTTGGCTCGTCCTTCTCGTGTCAGAATTTGGTGGCAGAAACATGTCAGCATACCAGCATGTTTCGGGTTTCGTCATATGGTAAAGCTGAAAATTATCTGCTTCAATTTAACAATACCTTTAAGAAGCGAAGTGTTGATCATTGGCATTTACTTCTGCCTCAATGTCGTATTTGCAGTGGTTCCATACACGTTTCTTCAACATGACTTGTTATATGAAACGCATTGGAAAGCCATGATGAGATATGTTAGTGATAGAACCGGAATTATTGGAGTAATTCAGCTTCCTCTGATCACGTTGTTTGCTCTGAGAAACAGTCCTCTCATATGGATGACAGGCTGGAGCTTCGCTGAGTTCAATACCTATCATCGAGCAATTACCAGAATCACATATATGAACTTCATTGTGCACAGTGTGACAAAGCATGTATTTTCCGCATCATACGGTGCATCTCTGGTCAAGTTCTTTTATCCTTTGCCATACTATCGATGGGGAGTAGCAGCCATGTTCCTGATGGCTATTATGATTGGCACTGGAGCCATTAGAGAGAAAATGTATGCCATTTTCCTGAAACTTCACATGGCCTGTGCAATTGCTGCGTATATCTGTGTTCTCTACCATCTAAATGGTCTTGGATATAAGCAAACCGTGTATGTTTCCTTTGGCCTTTGGGCTGTAGATTGGATCATTCGTCTGCTGCGTATAATATTCTTGAATTTTGCGCTCTTTTTCACTCCAAGACATGGATCTCGGTACTCGTATGCGAAAATGAGTGTTATTAACGACGATGTTGTCAATGTGAGAATCCGAACCACAGTGACCTGGAATCCTCGGCCTGGCCAATATGTCTTCATTCACGTTCAGCGACTGCGATTCTGGGAATCTCATCCATTTTCGGTCGTTGGACCTTCAAAGGACGGAGAATCGTTCCAATTATGCTGTAAAGCACGTGGAGGTATGACGAAGCGGTTCTGTCAATACTTGGCTGAGCGAGGAGGTGATGAGAAGCATCCTTTAGAGCGTCGAATACTTGTTGAAGGCCCCTATGGGCTCCATTGTCCTGTAGAACGATATGAGGACATTCTGCTAGTTGCAGGAGGTATAGGGATCACGGGAGTTTTGCCATATGTCGAATTCCTGTTGGACAGAAGGCAGATCATTCATCCTCGGATCTGGTTTGTATGGGTGATCCAAAAACAGCAAGATTGTCGATGGATCGAAGAGCGAATTGACGATATTGCCAATAAGGGCTATCTGCGGCTTGAAATATATGCCAATACGAAACATCCTCCGAAAGAATTTGCCGATATAGCTATAGCGCCGAGCCAGCAGGATCTACTGGGACGACGTCAAAGCTACACATCTTCAATAGAATCCAAGGCATTTACGGATAATTCCAGTTCATACAATGTGCCATGGAATACGTCACATATGCGAATGAGCAAGCCGAATATGGGGCGAATTCTCAAGGAGTTCTTCTCGAATGCGCTTGGAGGAGCCTGCGTATTGGCGTGTGGACCTCCAAATATGATGGATTCTGTACGACAGGGGACATGTCGGTATTTGGATTTGAATGAGAATGGGCGTGTGGATTACTTTGAGGAGGCTTACAGTTGGTGAGATGTTCAATTGGAGTGTGTTGTAGGAATGTAAGTTGGATGAGATGGTTATAAGATGATATACGGCAATTAGATACAGTAGTAAAGAATAAACAAGAATAAAGGAGTAAAAGAAAAACTAGTGAGATATTTAACTGATCTCTATAATGAATATAAATGAAAAAAAATAAAAAATATAAAGGATATAAGCGAATACAGTGGCATTGTTCGGTCAAACTGTGGTTACGTAAGCAGAGACGTTACCCAAATAGGCAATATATACAAATTTATCGACATCGCGCATGAATAATCAACGAAAATGACAGCAAACAGGCTGGAGTGCTAGCGGATCGCCTAGTCCATTGATTATTATCAGATATCCGTCTTATTTGATAAAAAATATCCCCGAACTCTCCCCAGATCCTCCTCTTCTCCAACACACATCCACACCTCACGCACGTGAAAATTTTCCCACCCACCGAAAATTTCTTTCCTTCCTCACCTCAACTTTTATCAACCATCCAATAAAAATGTCCGTTCAAAACTACAAAGTCGCCGATATTTCGCTCGCTGCTTTCGGCAGAAAGGAAATTGAGCTTGCTGAGAATGAAATGCCTGGTCTCATTGAAACTAGAAAGAAGTATGCAGACGTTCAGCCTCTAAAGGGTGCTCGAATCGCCGGATGCTTACATATGACCATTCAGACGGCTGTTCTCATTGAAACTCTTGTTGCTCTTGGCGCCGAGGTCACCTGGTCTTCTTGCAACATTTTCTCCACTCAGGATCATGCTGCTGCTGCCATTGCTGCTACTGGAGTGCCCGTGTTTGCCTGGAAGGGTGAGACCGAGGAGGAGTACATCTGGTGTATTGAGCAGCAATTGAAGGCTTTCAAGGATGGAAAGACTCTCAATTTGATTCTTGATGACGGTGGTGATCTTACTTCGCTTGTTCACGAGCGATATCCTGAGCAATTGAAGGGATGCTATGGTTTGTCTGAGGAAACCACCACTGGTGTCCATCATCTCTATAAGATGCTCAAGGATGGTTCTCTCAAGGTTCCTGCCATCAACGTCAATGATTCCGTCACCAAGTCCAAGTTTGACAACTTGTACGGTTGCCGAGAGTCGCTTGTTGATGGAATCAAGCGTGCTACCGATGTCATGATTGCCGGAAAAACTGCTGTCGTGGCAGGATTCGGTGATGTCGGCAAAGGATGCTCCATGGCTCTCCGAGGAATGGGAGCTCGTGTTTTGGTGACTGAAATCGACCCAATCAATGCTTTACAGGCTGCTGTTTCCGGATACCAGGTTGTCACTATGGATGAGGCCGCCAAGGTTGGTCAAATCTTCGTCACCACCACTGGATGCCGAGACATCATCACTGGTGAACACTTCAACTCTATGCCAAATGATGCCATTGTATGCAACATTGGTCATTTTGACATTGAAATCGACGTTGCTTGGCTCAAGAAGAATGCCAAGTCTGTTGTAAACATCAAGCCTCAGGTCGACCGATATTTGCTGCACAATGGCCACCACATCATTTTGTTGGCAGAAGGACGTCTTGTCAACTTGGGATGTGCTACTGGACACTCGTCTTTTGTCATGTCGTGCTCTTTTACCAACCAGGTGTTGGCTCAGATTGCCTTGTTCAATGCTGACAACAAGGAATTCCGAGAAAAGTACGTGGAATTCTCCAAATCAGGTCCCTTCGATATCGGAGTTCATGTTCTTCCTAAGATTTTGGATGAAACCGTGGCTCGACTTCATTTGGATCATCTTGGAGTCCAGTTGACTAAGTTGACATCTAAGCAGGGTGATTATCTTGGAATTGCTTCTGAGGGTCCTTACAAGGTTGATCACTATAGATATTAGAGAACGGGGATTTAAAAAATAAAGGCATTTTGCTTCAACAAGGCAGAATTGTTATTTCATGGCATTGCTTCAACATGGCATTTTAGTGGGATACTTTAACAGGATCCGATATATATATATATATACGCATGTAATGAATAGACCTCAACAGTTTGAAGAGAGAAAATATATGAGATTATTAACTTTAATTGAAAATATTATAAATTATTGGAATATTTGTTTTAATATCTGAGTTTATAATGGTTCTTTTGCCCGTTTCTGTATGTCACGTGACTTCTCTATGAAGTTTCCTATTTGGGGCATATTCACGGCATAACAAACAATTAACAACAAAGGAATCGTAGAAAATCCCCGTTAAATTCCCAATTATAAGATCATCAAATTGATAATTACCCTCCTTTTTCCTCCCCCTCAATTTACCCTGCTTCACGTGCTTCTTTCAGCCAAGAACTTCAACTTCCCATCTCTCCAAATTACATAACATTCAACCATCAAATCACAAGTTATCCGTAGATATATACATATTGAAGAGCAGCGTCTGGAATTTTGCTGATAGTTACCCTGAATTGGCGTATTTCACAAGTTAAGATTATATTTAGTGTTTGCAACAAGTTTATTCTGGAGCTTTGCGGTAGTTTTATCAACCTTCTATCATCCTATTGAGGTTATTCTGCCGTCATATTGCTAGCGCTTTATATTTGAAGGGCTTTGAAGACTTTTGATTGGTTGTTTATTATCATTTGAAGCGGAAATCGTATATCGACAGGAGGTTGAGTGGTATCTTCAAGCAAAGAAGTTGGATCAGCAAACGGTTGAAGCAATAGTAGATTCGCGGGATCACGATATTGGCTTTGAATTGCAAGAATAGCTGTGGATTCATCGATACATCGGCTTGAAATCGTCATATTCGCTTCGTATTGGATAATCGTCCTTATCTTATCTGGTGATCTCCTCTCAGATAACCTTCCATCTCCTTCTCAATATCAATAACGCGCATGTCCGGATCTGAATATACCGTGAAACTGCGCATTCAGCCTGCAAACGGCGGCTTGGGTTTCAGGCAGTCGGCTGAATTGTCGTCTCCTTCTGAAGCTCCTTCGGGTTTCCCCTTGCCAAGCTATCTGCGTCTAACCAATTATGGTGAGCGTTATTCGGCACTTTTGGATGCTCAAGACGGTGACTTGACTTATTCAAATTGGCTCTTGAATGCTTTTGCTAATGGCGATCAGCAAGAAGAAACCTTCGACGACCGTTCATCGCCGGCTGATTTGGTCATTCATAGCCGCCGTGTCAGTCTCGATTCCGATGCCGCTCCTCTTAATAAGGCATCTTTACTGCTTACCAATTCCAACTCCACAGTAGGAGTTGCGGGAAACTTCGCTGCCTCTGCTCAACAGGCGGTGAATGTTAACGGATCTCAATTCAAGCTTCCCCAAATCTTTTCGTCTCGTGCAACTGCCCAGCTAGACGCTTTGAACATTTGGAAGTCTGGAAATGGTGAGTTTACTGCCCGGAAAAGCCTTGCAAGTGCAAATACTTCATTGGCGGATTTGGGCGGCGTGAATCGCTCGACTAAGCGGCGAGCCCGGCCTTCTGTGGATGGAACTGCATATCCAATGTATGCACGTGTCAAATCTGAACCTAGACTGGCTGCTTCACGCGAAGAAGCCATTTTAGAAGATCATGCTACTGATGAACACGATTTGCTTCCAAGTCGTAGTGAAATCGGGCTCAAGCCTCTACCTTTTGGATGGGCCAAACGAGACGTGGAAAACTCAGTCAAATTGTCAAACTACGACTGTACAGTGGAATATATGAGTGATCAGAAGACTACAGCAGTGCATGATATTGCGGCCCTGCGGACATTGGATCCTATCCCTCCTCAGTGTGGAGTATACTACTTTGAAGTGCAGATTGAATCGTCAGCCAATGACGAGTCATTTGCTATTGGCATTTGCGATGACGACTGTTTGATGACGAAATTCCCTGGATTCGAGTCAAAGTCATGGGCATATCACGGAGATGATGGTATTATCGTGGCTTGCGGTGGAACTTCCTCAAGTTATGGCCCTCGATATGGCCAAGGAAACACCATTGGATGTGGAATTAATTTCAGAAAGAAGACTATTTTCTACACGAAGGATGGAGTTTTCCTTAACGATGCATTTGTTGACGTATCTGGAGAGAATCTATACCCCACTATCGGCATGAAGACGGGCAAGAAATCAACCACAAATTTCGGTCAAGAGGACTTTTGGTTTGACATTGAGAAATACGTCGATGATTATAAAGCGGAGATTGAGAAAGAAGTACGGGCTCAGGAGCCCAATCTCGAACAGGCTGGATTCTATTATGGTCGGGATACTAATGAGGTTGATGAGCTTGTTAAGGACGTGGTTCTGTCTTATTTTAAACATGAGGGATATCTGGACGCTGCTGGTGCATTTGAGCAGGAATGTCGTCTGGAGTCGCAGTTGCAAAGCGATGGCCGCGAATCGACTCCGGTTGGGGAGAGCGAGGAAAATGAAGAAATGGCCGATGGATTATCGGAAGAAGACCTGAATTCTCGTCGTGAGGCGGAAATCAAGCAGCAGATTCGGCTCATGATCAGAAGTGGAGATATTGATGGTGCTATAGAGCTGTTGGAGGTGCATTATCCATCGGTGTTAGAGAAGGATTCTCTTATTTATCTTGAATTATGGTGTCAGAAGTTCATTGGATTGATCCGGCCAGCAGCGGAAGAGACTTCATCTGACAGATCAGGCAGTAAAAGACGTGGCACTAAACGAAGCGCGAAAGCCAGTGTCAATACTAACCTGACGGAAGCCATAAAGTTTGGCCAGGAATTGCGGCAGAAATACAAGGATGACGAGCGGCCAATAGTCAAAAAGATGCTTCGCACAGTCTTCAGTTTGCTTGCATATGAGAATCCCTCTGATATCCCCGAGGTGTCGGATCTCTTCAACGATCAGGGCCTTGTCCCGCTAGCTAATGAGGTGAATCGAGCCATTCTGAGCGATCAAGGCAAACCGTCGGTGTCGTTTTTGGAAAAGCTTGTCCAACAGACTATCCAATTGATATGGGAATTGAGTGATCATGATTACGATGCAGCCAATTACATCAATGTTCATCGTGACTTTTTAGGATCGGGGCCAGCACCAACGACGCTGAATAAGGGGTCGTTCTTTTTATAAGTTTATAACCAATAGTCATAATTATTCGTATTCATCAGACGGTTAGTCAAGAGACATTGACGTATTAGCGGACGGTTAGTCAAGAGCATTGACGCATCTGAGCAGCAATGGCCTATTTGGCAGTATTGGCGTATTTCAGCGGGAATGGGCTGGTTGATACACATGCTACAAGTAATTACAGCAAACGTATGCCTTTCCGAAAGATAATCTTCTCATTGTGCCTATTACACCCTCTCGCACTCGGATTTCACCAGTTCTGTCATGTAATCCGACAAAATAGTCGGCCCATCACTGGTAAAAGTTCGATACATCTCATTGCTCTGATAAGTATTAGGAACAACGACACCTCGTTTAACAATGACATGACCCAGAGTGTCTTGAATATCAGGAATGCGTCCCATTGGTGGAAATGCTCTTAAATCACTGATGGGATAGTAATATTCTTCGACTTCGCTTTTAGGAGGAACCATCATAGTGATTGTTGAATCATTATGGATGTTTTTAGCGAGAGTTGAATGTAAAACCTGAATAAACGCCGGGTTTTCATTGAATTTGGCAGTTGCCGAACGAGGAAGAAGCAGCTGTTCATCGTATCCATTAATTCGTGCTTGTGCAATGGTTTTGATGTCATCCAAGAAAGACGAAGGAATAGAACCAAAGTTTACAGCGCTTGGCTTGTCAGAATATGAGATGCAACTTGAGGATTCCGATACAGGATGAGCATATAAAGGAGGCAATTTGCGTAGAACTGACAGATATCGAGATGCAGAAGGTAAATTGCGAGAGAAGTGCGGTTTCGCAGCGGAAAACTGGCGTGAAATGGACAATAGCATAGTGATCTGGGCTGAAGAGCAGAGAGAAGAGATCAAGACTAATATCCAGATTGATTTGGTTTGGTTTGGGTGTTTGTAAGTCAAAATCCCAAGTTTCTGTTCCAATAAAAACAAGTTGATGGAAAAAAGCGAAGTTGGTGATGAGGAATCCAAGAATTTATAAGGTGAGTTTTGAGGTATAAAGTGATAGATCGTATGGGGGAGGTGAGGAAGAGGGGGTTGATGGAATATATATATATAGTGGAAACAATGAAAAAAGTAATTATGAGAAGAAGATAAAATAGAACGTATCACTTATCAGTTATCATTTATCATTTTTTATTGTATTGTTATCTATTGTATTGTGTTGGCCGATATCCACATAGTATAGCACTCCTCAGCTATTGCCTGCCATTTTTCACTTTTCACTTTTAAACGTAAACTCCAACGCTATCAATGAGAAAAACACTTCCAAAACTAATAGTTAATAACGGGAATTCCACAAAAAACAACAATTAAAGCTCTTAAGCCCACTTACCCTAATGCTCCACTAGCCAACAATGTAACAACAATTGCAAAGAGAAACGTCAAAATAGACTTCTTATCTACTATGACGACCCAGCCAGATAAGGAAATGCCTAAATATTAGATAAAACCTAAATTATATAAACTATATACACTACATACCTAGACTTAATAGCACCAAAGCAAGTGTAGGTTGAGATGAAAGACTATATTCACTAGTAAAAGTAGGCGATCTTTCCCATAATTGCTGAATATATTAGAGAATTGATATTTAGTTTAATTGGCAATTGATATTTTGTCTGTTCTTACATCTAGTAGTATTAAAGATGACATGCTGGAGAGTTGTAGCAGGCACAGTAGAAGGGAGATAGTCAACGTTATAACTTTAGTCGGCTGGAGAGGTGCTGTACAGAGCTATGGGCCAACTAGCAGCAGAAATACAGCATAATTGTGGTATTCGAGCATTGCAGATTACGTAACATTCCTAGTGAGATATCCCAGCGAATTCACAACAATTGGTTGAATTGTTCACATTGCCTGCTGTGCTCTGCTCACTCAGCTAGAACTTCCAACTGCCCGCCTAAGAAAACTTCACTTCTCACCAAACTCCAACGGCTGGCGACAACAAACCAATTACTCCAAACGGTAGTATATTCCAGACGGTAGTATTCCAGACGGTATAGTTACCCTGCTGTCTCACGTCATTGCACATTCTGCTGTTTAAGTCATATAGTCATACTGTCCATAGTACCAGTTCCACGCTCGCCCCATGATTCGCTTGATTTCACGCCAACAAACTCTTCCCCTCAGATCCCCCCTCTTCAAATGCATCACAAGGAAAGCTCATAACGGTCCAACGATATCATTTTGGCCGTCCAATGATGACGACGATGACTCTTATACACTCAAGCACAAGAAGAAGCCTAACCTCCTTCATTTGGACAAAAACTGGCAAAAACTCGACATGGCTGCTCAGACCGATATAATACTCTACTTGGAGGACTTAATGAGAGGAGATTGGAGACATTTGACCGACATAGAAAAGAAAGCCATTTGGTACATCTACTATGGACCTTGGGGATCTCGATCTAACTATGAGGAACAACAAGGAAAAGGATATAACAAATTCGTTGGATTTATAGGATTAACAGCATTAGGAGTCACGGGATTCAAAGCATGGCAATGGTATGGAGTGGCCGGTAGTGAAATTACGGATGGACATTAATGGCCTCGGATCAGCCTTAACAGCATTTATACGGCTTCACCAATCAAACAGGTACTTGCAACGGATCAAACACACCTCAAATCCCCTGAATTCAATTCAACGTATTTATAACGCTCTCCTCATATCTTCATCATAACATCGTAAAGTTACAGCACATTCTCCCATGCACTTTATTGCTCGTTCTTCACCGACGAATCTTCGCCAAGAACCTTCTTCTTCATATCCAGCAAATCCGTCATATCTCGTGCCTCATTCTTCTCAACCACCAGGTTCTTGAGCCACCTGTTTTCCATCTCCAACTGCATGACTCGATCCTGCAGTGACTCCACCTTGTTTTGTAGCTCCTTGGTGTTACGTTCCATCTCCTGTTCTCGTAGCTTCTTCTTGATTCGGAATCGAGCGGATGCTGCTGTGTTACGACGTCTCTTATCTTCTTCAGCCGACACTCGAGGAGTATCGTCACTTGGACTCTCTGATAAATCCACCGGCGTGGAAACCATGGTTCTTGTAGATGCTCTTCTTCGTTTATTTGACCGTATTAGTTCGTCCACCTGAGCCGACGAGGCGTCATCCTGCTTTGCTCCTTCTGCATTGTCATTATTACGGTTTTCTGCAAGCAGATCCGACGCCAACGAAAATTGCTGCAGACTAGTAAAGTCCAAAGGCACCATTTGAATGTCAGCAGCAGACGAAGATGACGAAGAGCCGGCTCCATGAGATCCGTTATGCAAATAATGAAGCTGCTTGCCCTTTGACGAGTCCTGCAACTGTCGTTCTTGCTGCATAAGCAAATCATCGACCGAAGCGGCTATATTAGTGGATCTGCCGACATCAAAGTCAAAGAAATTGGTATTACTGAATATGCTAAGCTCCTCGTCATTGTGAGCAAGGCTGGAATTGCCACTGTCGACAGGTTCCAAAGAGTTGAGATTGGCAATAAAGTGCGAGATATCCCTGGTACTAGCCATGATTCGATTGTTTTAGCTTCTTCTTAATGTCACAAGGAACAAGTCAAAAAAAAAGAGCAAATCAGCGGTATAAAAATCGCTGACTAAATGGGCTTGGAGGAAAATTTGTAGCAAGGCGGTTAGGTAGAATGAGGTGCTTGCACGTGACTGTGCCACTACACAACGTTGTCAATAAAACATCAGCAGCAAGGCCGATTACGTGCGCAGGGCATCAATCGATCGAAGATCGGCGGGGGTCTTGGGGGAAAATAAACGGGGTCCAAGATGGAGATCTGATATATACTGAATTATGGATTTTTGCTGTAAATTTTAATAATATTTTGCTTGTATTCTGTTGTCTTTGTTTTACTTTCCCTAACCAGTAGTTTTAGCTACAACTGCCTGTTTCAAACTATTGTGCTACTATTGTGCTTGCTATTTTCAAACTAAGTTGACCCGTGTAAAAAAACTTTTCAAATCAAATAAAACACATGTGGCTTAATAAAAAGTAGTATGAACAATGTAGGAACTAAGCAGGGGGAGCAGTTGCCCAATTTGGACAGTATAGCCGGCACAAAAGTTTCATTGTTTTCAATGGGACTTTTATTAGTTTTAAAAAGCGTGTATTTGTGTTTGAATCATGCTGCAAGTGGTGCATGTGTTTGCAGGAAGTTGCAGGTGGCTATAACAGGCTGTCAAGGCTATACAGGCTGTCATAGGCTCATCGGCACAACTCAGCAAGGAATGCCGTATCGCAATGCAATATTCATAATTCGTTTATCATCTCTTTAAAATACTACTACAGAATAATCTAATAAAATATCAATAATACCGAGAATTATCAATATTTCTACTCTAATACCATATATTCAAAATCTCACAAATTGACGACAATTCGTTTTAATTTCTTTTATAGGTTTTCAATGTTCAAAAAATCAATGCCTTAGGCCGATGATCTTAAGTTGTTGCCCATCAGTTCTGGCTCAGCCTGTCTGGCCTCCTATGCTGGCCCCCAGCTTCCACTCTCCGGCAACGGATGATCATACATAAACTTGAAAAATGTGTCTTGATTTCTTGCCGAAGGAAATTTCATATGTCGGAATATTCCCTCATCTATGTCGCATGGTCCTGCACATGAAGGATCACATGTTGAATTGCCGTTGACTCCAATAACATCGGTATTATCGTCAATTACCACGAAATTCTGATCCAAATCCGGATATCTGTTGTTCAGATCTTGATAGAAATACTGTCCGGTTGTGCAGATTCCAATAATATCACAATAGTTGTGGAGATCAAGAACTGGTGTACCAAGCTCAGGATATGGGACCTGAGTGCAGGGATCCTGAGAATCTCTCCAAGGATCTGGGGCCGAATACACACTGACAGCAGCAATTCCTTCGGTGAAAAATCCATATTCAATTGCCATTGAGGCTCCATTTGACCATCCAGACAAGAATACTCGTCGGTCGTCCACGGGGACCTTGGATTTGGCCAACGCAATGGACTTGTCAATGAAATCGACATCTGCATTGAGTGTTGGAGAGCTTCGATTCAGATTTCGGTACCAATTGTCCCATCCAAGACCGGCATTATCAGGGAAAGGATATTCGTGCAGAGTGTTACGGCCAATTGGTAGCACATAGCTGAACCCAAGTCTGGTGGGATCTTCATTATTCAAAGGCTCAGTAGTCTTGACCTTATCCCATCCAGTAAATGGCCATGCGACCCAAGGAGGTGCAAGAGAAGGATGAAGCCATACAATGAGAGGTAGCGGAGCCTCTGGGGTAGAGTTGGGGTTCTCATACAGACACAGATGCCTGGTAGTCCCGTGATTATCAGTGAGTTCCAAAACGGTTCCACTGCAGATATCGATAAAAGCCGTGAGTCCATCGGGAGAAACGATATCATTGACGATATAGGCGGGAGGATCACCGTAGGGGGAACAATCCAGACCAGTTTGAACGGTGGTGATGGCAGAAGAAGTACAAACTATAGCCTTTGACAGGCCGGCCAGCTGCAGGGCAAAGATTGCAAAAGTAAAGATCATTTTGATTTGCAATTGCTGTGGGGGAATCCACCCCGCTGCAGCGTATATATAGCCATGAAGAAGCAGATCCACGGCGTCAAAGCAGAAAAAAAGCACTTCTTCAGGCCAAGCAGAAGGCCGATTTGTTGCTTCTTGTCAGTCAAATGAGGAAGCAAAGGCTCAGTCATGTGATGGCTGTTCTTCTGGATGCGGCAGTTAAGGTGGTGATCAGCGGGGTAGCCGGTGCCCAAAGCGGAAAGGGGTCCCGCAGCAAAACAACCATGATAAGGAGAATTGGCCAATAAGGACGGCTGGATGAACAATAGAATTGTTTTTTATTGAAGAAAAGTTATCCGCAAGCCACAATAATGCGGCAACGGCCTGGTTGTTTTTATCAAAGCAACAAGATAAGGTTAATAACACAGGGCTGAGGCACGTGCACATATAGACATATCAAACAACAGAATTGATATAAAAAAAACAGAATTGATATAAAATTCACGGCTTGTAGCTGTTTTTTTCTGCTCTCCAAGCGGCTCATCCAAAAGTCACTAATATTTTATTCGGCATGGCAAGCCACCCATGCCGCCAATACAATGTACCAGGGTGGTGGAAAAAGAAAGGAGAGAAAAATAAAGCAAGTAGGCATGCTCGGTGTGTCATAAACTGGGAACGGATGTCATAGACGGGAACGGATGTCATGAACTGGGAACGGACGTCATGAACTCCGAACGGATGTCATGAACTGCTAAATGTCAAGACTCGGTAACGACCTACGACGACAAACATTGACCTAAAACTAAGCATACACTAAATTCACCCATGTTTGCCTTCATGCAAGGGTCAACAGTTTCCCCGCAACCTTTCGGTCTCAACTATCGAGCTAAAACTGCCGCTTCTTCTCCGCATCGGCCCCACTACAGCAGCAAGAATCATCTCACAGACATTCCAGTCGACTTGCCTGTCAATTTCCTCATGCACTTCCCCAGCTGCCACTCTCCGGCAATGGATGTTCTCTCAAAAACGGAAATATCGTGTCCTGATTCCTCTCTGTAGGATATCGCAAATGCGCCAATGTGCCTGTCGTCAACTCACAATTGCTTTGACACATGACATCACAAGTGGCATTTCCGTTCCAGCCTTTTACGTCGGTAGAACCTGAATCAATAATCACAATGTTTTGATCCAATGACGGGTATCGGTTGTCCAAATCCTGGTAAAAATACAATCCCGTGGTACAAATGCCAATAATATCACAATAATTATGAACATCCAACGCTGGTGTAGCCACTTCGGGATACGGCACTTGAGTGCACGGGTCTTGAGAATCTCGCCAGGGATCTGGAGCTGAATATACACTGACAGGCGCAATACCTTCGGTCATAAATCCATACTGAATGGCCATTGACGCACCATTTGACCATCCTGACATGAACACACGACGACTATCCACAGCAACTTTCGATTTGGCCATTGCAATGGCTTTGTCGATGAAATCCACATCGGCATTGAGTCCCGAGGTGTTCCTGTTGTAATTTCTGTACCAATTATCCCACCCAAGACCTGTATTGTCTGGAATGGGATATTGATGTACTGTGTTTCGTCCAATCGGCAAAATATAACTGAATCCTAACCGGTTTGAATCTTCGTTGTTCAGGGGCTCCGTGGTTTTGACTTTCTCCCAGTCCGTCAAGGGCCACGCGATCCAAGGCGGAATAAGCGACGGATGAAGCCATACTACAAGAGGTAAAGGAGCATCTGTGGTAGAATTGGGGTTTGCGTAGAAACAAACATGCCTGGTGGTATTTTGGTTATCCTTCAATTCAACAATTGTCCCGCTGCAAATATCAATTAATGACAAAAGTCCGTCGGGTGAAATAATATCATTGAGTATTTGTGCAGGAGGATCACCATAAACGGTGCAGTTTTTGCCTGTTTGGACTGTGGTGACTGCTGAAGGAGGAGCTTTACCGGCTGATAGAAGCTGAGGAGCACAAAGTGGCCATTCATCAGAAGCCAAGGCAAAACCAGCAAGGTTGGCAAAAAGAATGACTAAAGAAATGAGTCTGTTATTCATTTGCAAGCGATATGGACGAACTGGATCCGAGCCACAATATAATTCCGCTCAACGGTATATATACGCCGGCACATCCATTCCATATTTGCCGATTCGTCACATTGATCATTTGATCGGAATCAAATGTTTATCTTGGATATAAGGCCGCAGACGGTTTATGAAAAAAACCAGTCATGTGAATACTTGTTAAGGCAGTTTTGGCCGATGATCTACGCCCGACGCGGCAAAAACGCCGCCTTGGCCAGACAAAAAGCGGGGTTAATGACAAAAACAGCAAAAACATGGCGATAATCATCCAGAATATAGCCCGTTTTAGTAGCAACGGCATTTTAGAGGGGTGCCGATGTTCTCCATGGAACAAATCTTCGGCTCCAATCTCCGTATTTTAGCCTCTTCAATGCGGATTAAACACATCGCATATGCATAATAAACATTTAACCATGCCTGATAAATCTTCCTTTTAACGTCATAGTAAGACTCAAGCTTTTCCACAACACTCCTAAAGCAGTCAGCACTCCGAGCAAGTAATTCCGGAAATCCAACAAGTATTCCGACCTCTTTCAGCCAAGCTTCCCCTCCTTTGACCGTTTTATTCCCGCACTGTTTATCTCTCTCCGCTGCTTGCGTTGCTGGTTTCGGTATTTCCGCTATGATGGCACGGCTGAAGCACCTTTTCCCACCAAATCCGCATCAACTGGGTTAAATTTTATATAATAACCAAGCAATGGCACGGTTGATTTTTGGCGCAAAACGCGCAGTTGGCCAATTGCCTTATAAATCCACTAGTTTTCTTCGTAGATCGTATTCCTCGTATGAGCAGCATTTGTTTGAGCCGGTCGCTGCAAAAGATGCCGTATCACCCATGCGACGGCCAGTACCTTGGATGACTGCTTTGCGCGCTAGGGAGAAGGACGTAGCCGAGTGGAAAAAGGCGCATCCCAATTCGACCGAGAAGGCTCCGCTCCGAATTCCGTTCCAGGACGTGAAAAACAGGGACCGAGTCGAGCGCGGCGTAGATCACAGCTTCACCTGTGTTTTGCTTCCATTCAAGGACGACGAATGGTTTCTGGATGCTTACATAAATTCCTCCGGACGGTTGCGAATCGGCCAGATTTTCCAGGATCTGGATGCTTTGGCCGGTGTCATTTCCTTCAAGCATTGTCTTCCTTCTACTCCTCAGGTGGCCACGGCTGCCGTGGATCGTATCTTTATGCTTAAACGCCTCGATGACCTCAGTGCTTTCAATGTCAGTCTTTCAGGCTATGTTTCATGGTCCGGACGTTCATCAATGGAGGTTGTAATTAAAGCTGCAACTCATACTGAATCAATCGATCCCAACAAAGTGTGGACAAACGACGATATCAAGGACGAGGATGTCTTTTTGACCGCCAGTTTCACCATGGTTGCCAGAGATCCTCAGACTGGTAAAGCGTTTCCTATAAATAAGCTTGTTCCTTCAAATCCTCGTGAAGAGCTGGAATTCAAACGTGCCGAGAAGTATAATGCCGCCAAGAAATTGGCTGCTAATAAGACAGGAGAAGAACTCAAGACTCCTTCAGAGGAAGAAAGCCGAATCATCCACTCCATGTGGTTGAGACAGCATCAATATGAGCTCGAACCCTCGTCAAGGCCCGCAAACGTTGTGTCAATGGCCGATTCCAAGGTCTATTCTACCTCTATCATGCAGCCCCAGTACCGTAACGCCTACAGTTACATCATTTTTGGAGGATATTTACTCAGGCAAACGTTTGAACTTGCATATGCATGTGCTGCTGCTTTTGCTCACGCTGCTCCGCGGTTTGTGTCTTTGGATAGTACCACATTCCGTAATCCTGTTCCGGTTGGATCTGTTCTCTACTTGACAGCTGTCGTTGCTCATACCAAAGATACCGCGCGAGAAATTACTGTGGATGGTCAGGTCACTAGAGTTCCGGGAGTTCTGGTTCAAGTTCGAGTCGATACTCTGGTCAAGGAGTTGGATCATGGAACTACTACGCCTACTGGCCAGTTCACATATTCATACTTCACGCAGCACGGCGATGGCAAGCCTAAGCCCGAGCTACTTCCTCAAACCTATACCGAGATGATGGAATATCTTGAGGGACGAAGGAAATGTCAATCTACTGAGGACTTTTATAGAGACAGACATCCCGGCAAGACTGACGTTGTATCTGAGTAGTTCAATTCTTCTCGTTTCTTAGCACAAACAGTTTTAACTATTCTAGCCATCATTACACTTACCTTTTGGTTTACTCCTGTCGTGGAGTTTCTTCTCTTGGAGTTTCCAATTCCAAGTCGTCCTCCTCGTCAATGTCCTCAAAAGGAACCTCCAACTCGTCTAATTCCTCCTCCGATGCTATAACTGGACCATATCTTCTTCTTCGCATTCTTTTCGGTACCCATCGTGTTAGGCCCTGAAATGCCGATTTTATCACATCTCCAACACTACTGGACTCGTCAAAATGTACAGTGCTGTTTTGATGACGATTACTCCAATATAGCAGATATCCAAGTAGAAGTACTGCTAGCACTACAACAACCAAAGCAACAGCTCCTGCCTTGTAATACGCTTTCCACGTTGCTTCGTTGATAAGCTTGTCCTTGGCTGGAGATTCGGGAATTGTCGTATCGTTTCCGTTCCAACCTTCCTTATATGCAAATGCTTGAAACATGTTTTGAGTGATTACAGGTTGGTCATATGGCGACATATGCGAAGTTCCGAATAATTTCACATGTGTGAGATTTCTGTCTGACACCACTGTGCCTACAGGTTTATCTTGTCCTGCTACTGTAAAGTTTTCCAAGCCAGATAATTCCAGGCCCTTTGCGCCACCCCATTCCATATTTTTGACCATCATATCGAGTCCCATGTAATTGCAAATGAAATCCTGATCTCCTTCAAACAGTAATACTGGCACGTTTTCCAATATCTCGGGAATATATTGGACGGAAGGAACTGATCTGGCCGCACTAAAATTCTCACCAACAGCACTATCACATTCCGTCCAGGGGGTATTTTCTCTTCCAGTCACATGCAAGGCTTCTAGAACGTCGTCCCGCGACAAATATTTGATTACATCTGTGAGATCAGGTGGCCAATTGAGTCCACATGCCGGATAACTGTCCTCCAAGCGAATGTCATACATATTAATGCATGTTTGTCCTTTTCCCTTTCCCGAGTTGGAAAGAAACCTATTGACCATATTTTCACATTCAGAGACGTGCACAGTAACATTGTCTTTGCTGACGAGATCTGAGAGTGTATTAACACATGCCAGGTGGTCTTGCTCAAACTTTTTTGCAGCATCAGACCCTTCAGGAAGAAGCCCATGCTGCTGGCTAAAAGGCAAATATGCCATATATTGTCGTAAGGGATCTATCCAAGCATTTCCCATAATAAGACCGGCCAAATTGATGAACTTTTCATCGTCCTGAGTTATCTTTTGATTCCTATCCAATATAGCTTTAGCCCAATAAGGGATGTATTGACCAGCATAAGACTCCCCAGCAATATAAAGATCGTTTCTACGCTGCTCAGGGAATATATTGAAATATTCATCAATAAATACCATGAGATCAGCAGCTGAACCGGCCAACTCATGAATATACCCATGTTCCACCTCAGAAAACCCCACTCCTACAGGTTGATCAATAAATACAAGATCAGCATGTTGATGCCATGATCCTAAGTTATATTTCAGGGTTTTTCCGTCCTTCTGGACCCGGAAAGGCCCGATTTCCATCAGCATTCCATCCATCGAGGAGCATCCAGGACCCCCATTCAGCCAAACGACGGTTTTTCGAGGATTAGTCGATGAATTGGCCTCGACATGCCAGAAAAATAGATTCCCAGCATGAATATCTCGGGTGATATTAATTGTTCCTGAATGCATGACTGGGAATTGGATGTCATGGCTATCAAGACCCGGTAAACTGGGGATATAGAAGTCTGCAGCTGACTCAGCAGAGGCTACAAAGGCCACAAAATGAGCTAGAATGACCCATGATAATAGAAGCATTGAAATGGCGGCTTTGTTGGGGGAGGGAGTGGACGTGTACTGGACAAGGTGGGCTGGCTTGTTGGACAGTTTGGAGGACAGCATGAAATTTAAAGGGACAAGAACGGAAGGTATTGGGAGTTTGGTGGGGAAAAGGGAGTTGTTGGCGGGGAAAGGGAGAAAACGGTTAAATTTTGTTGGAGAATGCATTGATTTGGAACAAAACTGGGTGGGGAGAGCCACGCGGCTCCAACGAGCTAGAAGGCAGCCATGTACGACGGCCAGGAGCTATGATATGCCGTAACTTATTATTACGATTATTATTCTTCTTTTCTATTATTATCCTTATTTCATATATTAACGTTCTTAGCTGATATTAGTTTAGATAGTGCATATCTCATAAATAGTAAATAGTACAAATAATGTGGCCGTTAGCATCTCACAGACTTGTCCTCAGACCTCCCCTCATATAAACGCTATCTCCGACGACGATTCTCTTGGAATCAACGGAACTGGCGGCCTTTCCAACTGCGGCTCAGATGGTGTACTTCCTCGCTTAGCTTTAGTGAACTCCACCAATCTCACTGTATCTCTACGAGAAGGTCCTCCGTCTTTATCTGAATCCTCTGAGGCCGTAGAAAGATCGTCGTCTTCGTAATTTTGGCCGTTAGATGCTTGTAGCCAAGTCAATTGTCCAAGTGAGTTTCGATACGCTCTAATGTTATCTTCTGACGAGCCATTCTCGTCGGTTTCTCCGCCTGATTCCGCCGTCTTATACGCAGAAAGTTCACTGTCAGATGTCGTTAATCCTCCTGTAGTAGTAGCACTACCTTTTCGATATTCTGTAGTGCTTTCACGAACTGCTGGCATCACATGGGGAGCATCTCTAGTCGTTGTGTTATCAGAACTGATACTTGACGACTGCGAATGTGCTCCAAATGAATTTATTATTCCTGAAGATGCATCTGAAGGTCGTACGGCATGCTGTCGTGAGCTATCTTGGGGTTGTTGAGGACGAGATTCATCTACGAGACGAACTGTCAATAAATCATCCGAGGCAATGCTCGCCAAGGATCCTGATGGCTCATGATCGGCTCTATGCCTGTCAGAAGATGCTGCAGTCTGACGCCAGGAGTTTCTGGGACGTGTGGCGTTTCTCGAGCTGCCTCTAGGGGTGAAATACTGGGGAATTCGATCGGTTCTCGGCATTGCTGTGGCCGTGCCCGTCTGTTCCGCTTCTCTGTCTGGTGATGGTGAAGTATCACGATTTTGTCGATATCTGGCAGGTCCAGGAGGAACTGATGGTGCTCCAATAGCTGCAACTGCTGGTGGAGCTTTGGCAGGAGAAGGACCATTTGAATCAGAAGAACTACCCTGGTAGGCTCGAGTGTCTCCAGAGTAGAAGCTTGTCTTATCATCATCTTGTCCATCATGATCCATTTGAAGATAGTTATACATGGAAGCTCGTTGAGGAGAAGTTTCAGCCCAATCTCCTTTCTTTTCATCCTCAGCCAATGATTCTCCACTAGCTGTGGATGACATGAAACCGTCAGGATCCCCTGGATTGACTATCGGTCTGCTGATATTGGGGTTTCCATTTTCTTCGATTTCCTTCGGTGTAGGAGTTCTTTGCTTTCTCTGTCGTCGTCTACAGAAGCAGAACCAAAGAATCAACAGAGCCAGAATAAAAAGAATAGGAATAACGACTCCTAGGACAATGGCAATGTCCCTATTTGAAGTGCTTGCTTTTTTGCTGCTTTTGGCTGCGGCTGCGGCTGTAGAGCTAGAAGTAGAAGTAGACGATGGTGTGGCGGAAGCTGTTGATGACGTCTTAGCTGGCTTTGTATAGCTGTCAATACGGAATTGAGCAGTATCAACGCCTCTTTTCTTTGTATTCTTCTCGGTTCCATCCAATGTGACAGTTGTTCCTGTGAAATTCTTGGGTACAAGTCCTGTAAAGGTGAAATTGCTCTCATGGAAGTCTAGCCAGTCAGCATCGGGATTATAATGAACAGCAATGTTGACATTCTGGTTATTGAGGAAACTTGAAATTGAATACTCAAAGTAATCTCCTGGAGTAGCATTGACAGGATTGAGAGAAGAACTGGTGAATATGGTGGCATTTGATCCAAGGACGTCCAGCTGCAAGGAATACGAGACTGTATCGTTGAATTCATCTGCAACAGTCACTTCAAAGTAATCAGTATTTCCTTGAAGATCACTAGGAACTGTTCCCACCAAGGAGAGCTTTGATTGGTCAACTGATATCCAATTGGTGGTGGTATTAAGAGACACCGAGGAGATATTAGCGGCCAAAGGAGCAGAACCGTCCAATGTTAAGTTCTGCAGAGGAATGGCATATTGAAAAGACGAACCTGCATCAACACTAAGAGTGTCAGAAGTGATATTTGAGGTGAATTGATGAGCTCCGACTATAATGTTGAAATTGACGTAAGCAGAAGTATATCCGGGGAAATCAGTGACTCCAAACAAGAAATAATAAGACTGAGAAGGAGCGATTTTCGAATTGACTGAAGGAGCAGTTCCTGAGAATTGCTGTTTACCCTGATCAAAGTTGACCCAAATAGGAAGTGGGGCATGAGAATTGGTCAATCCAATGCTATAATTGAAGGATCGTCCAGGGGGAGGGATGAAAAAGTCGCCTGGAAACGCAATTGAAAAGGGTTGTCCAGGACTTAGAACCAGAGAATTCGAATCAGAAGTCTGGCCTGATTGTTTTAAAACGGAATATACAGAATCAGCCGAATTGACGGTTGGTTCTGAGACATTTGTGACGACCAATTGGCATGTCAGGTTGGCCGAGCCAGAAGAATCGCTTGCAGTCAACACAAACGACGTATTTGAAGCATCTGACGTTGGTGTTCCAGAAAGCGCACGTGACGAAGGATTGAAAGAAAGCCAAGAAGGCATATCGGAGGTCGAATAAGTGATTTGATCTTGAGATACAAAGGTATCATCCTCGATCTCATAGTAGTAATAGTGGCCATTTCTTGCAACAGGAGGACTCTGAGCATAAAATGGATAAGACACAGTCGGAGTAGAATTGGCGACAGATATTGCACTAGCAAATAGCCAGGCAAGCAGTGCGAAACGCTGAAGAGTTAGAAGGAAACCAATTAGTATACCGAATTAGGCAGGTACTTACCATTAGGTCTTTTTCCAGATAAAAGAACGAAAGAAGTGGAAAAGAAAAACCTGAGGAGATGAAAATGAATGTAGAAGATTTGGAAAGAAAGAAAGGTTGGTGTGAAGGAGATATTTTTACAAGGTTGGCATTAAAGCATGTACGACGCGAATCAAGGGGTTATGCAGATTGTGGAGTTGAATGAATGAAGGGGGTGGGAGATGGGGGAGTGATGGGCTAATTGGTGTTATTGAATTATATTTATATTGGTTTTTAAAAAATATTATTATTTTATTATGTTATGTTATATTTCTTGTAGATGTCATGATTGTTGATAATCTCTAACTCTATGTCTTACCCGTCAGATCTCTGTCGTTTAATAGCTCATCTTGAATTTAATTTTTAACCGATGAAAGTCACACCCAAAAAAGCTCAAGCATCTTAAACTTTGTGGGCGCGCGTCTGGTGGTTACACGTCTTTTAGCGTTGCATATATGTGTAGAAAGGGGGTGAATCCCTTGATAAGCCACAATGGACGCGGCGGTAGGGTAATGTTGGAAAGAGCTTAATAAGAGGGAGTGTTAGATACGTACGGAAATTGTATATAGTCTGTTCATAGTTCGATAGGATATCTTTTATTGTGGTTATTCGGTGGTTATTAGGTGGTTATTCAAGTTGTTCTCTGGTTACTTCGTAGTTCTGCTAACTGCGACTCTCGGCTATTTCGATCGTGAAATTTTTAAGAAGTTTGCTAATAATGAACGGTATGATGTCATATGGATCAATAAGGGATGTACATAGTGTATTGCTTGCTGAATACGCAAACAAAGAAGTACTTTTTCATTGTCAAACCTGTATTATTTCCTTATGTAAAATATTAATCCAATTATCCTGCATTTGAGGGCATTGCTGTTGTGCATGCAGCTTTAAAACAGATTTGTTTTGCATTTTGACTGGCTGGTGTTGCAGATGTTGCACTGTTGGGCTTTTTGCGTTGCGTCGTTTGTCGTTTTAACGATATTTCTATGGACATACAGTGGATTTGCGAATTAACGATACAGAACTCACGTCAATTAGGCCGATTAAAAAGGCAACAAAGGTCGCTTTTTTAGTAAATAAAATAGATGGAATTAATCAGAACTGCATGAGAATTACAAATATCTAAAAATTAACCCTAATTATCAATGTAGTTGCCAAAATCATCTTCCTCCTTGCTCTGTTGCTCTTCCCTCGGTCCTACAGTAACCAACACACTCAACAACGTCGTATGCAACTACATGACTAACCCATCAGAATCAGCCAATAGAATCAGCCAATAGAATCAACCTATAGCATCAGCCAGCATCAGCCTATAACTCCACCAATCAGAATCATTCCCCCCTCTCATCTTCCCCATGGCTGAGCAAGTTTGCCCTGCCCATTTATCACTCTGTCTTTGTGTATTTTAACAATTATCCGAAACTAACAAACAATTATACAATAAAATCAATCAAACTTTACTTTTTCTAGCCATTTCCAATGTTTGCTTTTCTTCTATCCTTTCTTTATTATATTCAATCCCCCAACCTTGTCTTTGTTAACTCCTTGATTTCTCCGGTATCTCTTATCTGAAATTTCTCCTTGTCCCCTGAACGGCTGCTTGCACTGCCTTGAACCACCGACTTGCTCAAAGATAAAACCAAGACAAAATGTCTGAAAGATAAGACAAAAGCGGTAGGATATCAAGATATAATAACACATATAATCATTTATATTCCTTCTAATCTCTCTATCATCCCTTATATTCTCTTCTTCTCTTCCCCCTTTTAGGCACACAGCCGTGCTCTCAGGGTTAGGGGCTCCACTTTTTTCCAGCGCTAAATGGAAAAATATCCCATTTGAACTTTCATTCAACTGCATCTTGTCAAAAAGTCATGGATGTAAGTAGATTTGACACCATTTATGTAGCAATTACTGGGGGGGAGGCTCCTTCCAGCGTCTTGGCTCCGGTGTTTATTTTCCGCCTGTTTTTTGTCGCCAATTTCCTGCTTTGAACAAATCACTCAACCATTTAAAGGGCCTTCCTCACCGTCCACCCAGCCCCCTTCAACCTCCTGTTGTATTTGCATCTTCCTGCAGTACTTCAAGCTCTCCATTGGGGTTTCTTGTTGCTTTTTTTTGGTACTAACATGGGCCAGTTGCGTCCTGAAGCGTCCATTGCCAGGCAGCGGAGGTCCGCCGAATCGCCTCGAGCCCGGTCTGAGCAGCCAACCGGCGACGCGGGCTTGCTTTCTGTGGATTCGCCTCCAAATTCCGCTTCTTTGCCGAGCCCCCAATTGTCGGTGAAGATTGATTGGCCCAGTCCCGTGGACCAGAAGGCTCCAAATCTCTCGAGAAAAGCCCTTCCAATCACCCCCAGCTCTGAAGCAGAGGTCTCTTCTTTGTATAAGCCGACTTTTGAGCGCCGTTCCGATCCGGTTGCTCCCGCTAGACCTACCTCTTCTGCCTCTGAAGACCTTGTAAGCAGCGCTGTTAAGTATATCTCAGGAGGTCTCAGCCGGCGCTTCACCCGAAAGTACCCGGTTCCCAAGGTCCCTCGTTGTGTCATTCATGGCCTTTGTATATTTGCATTTTCCTTCTTATTGTACTGTGCAATCTGTTTTTTGCATGTTGACTCGCAGTCCGATGGCTCTCACTGCCAAATGCCTTATATGACCCCATCTTACGTGGAATTAGAAGGTTTCAACTCTTCGCGGACACGCTTTGCTTCAAAGTATAGGATGCAATTATATCGCGAATCTAATCTGGATAGTGAAGAGCTTGATCCTTTGACTGGTGTTCCTGTCATATTCATCCCAGGAAATGCCGGTTCTTTTCGCCAAGTGCGTTCCATTGCCTCTGAATGCTCTTATCAGTACGAAGGAGAAGGTTCCGGATCTTCTGCTGGCCATTTGGACTTTTTCTCTGCTGATTTTGGTGAAGATCTCACTGCGTTTCATGGTCAGACCCTCCTGGATCAGGCCGAGTACCTTAATGATGCCATCGCGTACATTCTGGGTCTTTATGAACAGGCTTCGGTTGAAAGGAGCCTTTCTCAGGCTGTTGTGCCTCGCAGTGTAATCCTCATTGGTCATAGTATGGGTGGAATAGTGGCTAGAACCTTATTTGTGATGCCTAATTATATCCCAGGTTCCGTGACTTCTATTGTCACTTTGGCAGCACCTCATTTACTACCCCCTTTAGCATTTGACAGAGAGCTTGTCAGTCTTTACGATCATGTGAATAGATACTGGGAAAAGAGCTTTTCAGAACAAGCTGTGGTGGGAAACCCTTTATCGCATGTGTCATTAATATCAATCGCAGGTGGGAAACTAGATCAGATGATTCCCCCTGAGCATACCTCCGTCAACTCAATAGTTCCTGATTCTAATGGGTTTACAGTATTCACATCCACAGTCCCTAATGTATGGGCTGGAGTGGATCATCAGGCCATTGTTTGGTGTGGCCAACTACGAAAAGTCATTGCATCAATGCTCTTACAGATCACGGATATTCACAATCCATCGCGGACAAAGTCTTTGACTCAGCGTATGTCAATATTTCGGCAATGGCTCTTATCGGGCCTCGAGGAGCCTGCTCGCATAGAAAATCGTCCTAATGCGGCCAGAATCGACCGAATCCTGGATGCTCCAGATACTGTTTTGGTTGGACAGCCTTCAAATGGAAATATTGTAGCTCATCAGGATGAATTACGTCTCACAGGTGATAATAAGAGCAATGGAATGTACTTTTTCCCTATAGGGCCTCATTATAACTCGACCGAGTTCAGCCTTTTGACAGATCAAAACATAATGGATGTTGAAAAGACTGAAACTTCTCATCGTTTTATGGGTCAATTTTTTGGCTTGAATGGCCATTCTGACAGTCAATATGGGCTCTATGTAATGGCATGTCGCTATCCTGTGAGATACGAGGATACAATGCTGTTGCAGACTCTTACAAACTCCGTTGAGGCAGTTCCGACTGGAAATGGATATTTACCTCGCAATATGATCTGTCATAACGCTGCAGGGGATGTCGTAAGACTTCCACGACGAGATGACGAGATTTTCGGCGACCAGACTGAACGTCGTTATTTTAATCCTAATTCTTATTCCAACTTATCCTATCTACATTATGATATGAAGGATCTGGCGCATTATGACTATATTGTTATTGTGGATCACACTAGAGGGTTGGGTGATGGGTTCATCAGAGCTAGTGTTGATCCCTACTCAAGAACACGAGTTCCTGTGAGACAAAGTCTTTGGAAAACCTTTCTTGGTCGTCCGCTTGTGGCTAAAATTAAGGGAGGAAGTCCAACGATGGTTGATGTGTCATTTGACACTGTATGGAGCAGCTTACTGGCATTTAGAGCTGAGTGGGGAGTTATCAAAGGCAGCAAGGTCAACAGAACATATACGCCGTTATTTGAGCCGATTATTCGCAAATATGTCGACGAGCTGCATGAGTCCAAGTTCTCTATAAATGCTCCTCCGGGCGATATTGGCAATATTTCTGTGCATGGTGTTGCTCCTTTCTCGCCGTTTCGGCTGCCACGGGATGGCTCTACAAAATATAATAATTTGCATTTTCAGGTATGGTCAGACGTGAGCCACGGCATGTATCTTAAATTAAGGCTTGATTTTCAAGCTACAGTAGCACGTATGGTGTTACATTATCGAGCAGTTGTTGGAGTATTTCCTCTATGTGTGGTATTTCTGGCTGTTATGATTCAGTTCCAAGCTCATGCTATAGCCGGGACATTTATTTCGTTTGATGATGCCATGAAGATATATCTTCGGACGTATCTTCCGATGTTATTGGTGGCTGTTAGTCTACTTCCCTGGGCTCTTACCAGAGCGTCGGTACTGAATCTTTTATATTTCATTGAACCTTCTTTGGATAGAACTTTAGGAGAAGGGCAAAGCACAATGTTCTCAGATACGAGGAGAAATGATTTTTTCTTGGGTCTTGAAGGTGGCCACATGTGGTTTTTGGGGCCTCTTTTTCTACTAGTTGTTTCCGGCCTTTGCTATGCATCTTACTTGTTTTTTAATTCCTTGATACGTTTTTTGGCTCAGACTTGCATTTCTCTGACTAGCATAGTGTCGAAGGAAGATATGCCACGATCAGTTAAAGGAGAGTACTTTGATACGAGTTTGACGACGGCATCATCAGGAAATCGAAGACGCCTGATACTGTTTTTCTTGGTAGGAGCAGTTGCGTTTTTTGTACCGTATCAGTTTGCTCTGTTGACGTTTTGCGTCATGTTACTCATATTAAGCATCAAGAGTCTTTATAAGAAGGAGATTGCGCTATTGATGGCTTCGTCGCGAGATAGCAGCAGTGATGGACAGCAGTTTTCACGGCTTGACGATCCTCAAATAGTCGCATTGACCAACTTTCATAACTACGCCATGTCGATATTCATGCTGGTGTTTTGGGTTCTTCCGGCAAATGTGCCTATTCTTGTGGTTTGGGCACATAATCTTTCTATACGTTGGACAATGGTATTTCATTCGCATCATAATCTAATATCTATAATACCCACGCTGTTTGTGGTGGAATACATTGCTGCGGGGAAGATGATACCTCGAATGCATTGGGTGAGTCAGCAGTTATTCACTCGAGTTATGTTGTTGTACAGTGCTTTCTATACGTTGATATTTGGTGTTCAGAGGGCATTTTGGTTGCATCATTTGGTGAATTGTTTTGCGGCTTGGTTGGTGGTTGCATATTTTGGGTATGAGCCGGTGGTGGTAGAGGAAGAGAAGAATGAGCAGCATGAGGAGACGAAGTCGACGATTATCAAGGAGTAGGGGATTTACCAGCATTAGGAGATGATTTACCAGCATTAGATGATGGTCGTGTTTGCACATTAGATGACGGTCGTGTGTACGCGATATTCTGTATAATAGTATGAATTTGCCGAAATGGGCGATTTTTCAGTCTAATAAGAGATTTATTTCGAGATTACGATGATATTTTCATGACGACGAGTGTTTTCATAGATGATATTTGTATTTTTTATGGTTTATGAACAGCTGAAGGTGGTATTTAGATGATCATCGACGGTATTTACGAGATCATCGACGGTATTTACGAGATTACTGACGGTATTTACGAGATTATTGACGGTATTTTTCAACAGAAAACAACACATTTTTCACTAAGACTTTTCACTAAGAATTTCACTACAAGATTTTTCACTAAAATTCAACTTGTAAAGTCAAAATTATCTAAACATACAGCCATGGTATCAATGTCTGAATTGTCCTAAACAATCAAATCAAACGTGCTCTTATCCGAAGATAAAGGCACCTCCCTCATAGAATCAGGTCCACTATACAAACTGGTATTTGTACTAATTGGAATGAAATTCTTGGTAGAAATGTCCGGAGCCATGATTTGGAATCGGGCCCACATGCCAGCCAGTGGCAGAAAAGTCACGACTATGAGAGGAGAAAGCGTTGCGAAATACTTTGGAACAGTTGCAGGAGTCGCAAAGTCCAGAATGGTGAAAATCAGGGGAATGACCATGGTCTGTGCACTCATGACGAACAGAATCTGATATGCGTCAAACTGACGTAAGCCCAGGCAATGACGTCTCCAGATGGCAAAGCCCAGTTTCCCACAATTAAACACTGAAAAAGCAGCTACTGACGCCGTTAGCATTGGAGGAGCAACTGTTGCTGGCCAGGTAGGCAAAGTCAGCGTTTTGATAGGATTAACTACACCTTGAGATGCGACCACACAGAGATACAGATATACAACCAGAGTAGGAACGACAGCCAGAAGGAGCATTGCCAATAAAATGAAGGTCCTAAGAAGCATAGAGTGAAGACCCTCCAGCATGATAAACAGGTGGAATAATAAACAAGATAAAACCAACAAAACAATCAGAATCTGCATGACATTGCCTGCAACACTAGCAGCAACAGCAGAAGAAGTGACATTGGCATAAGAGCCAGTTAATTTAGATCCAAAGGAGGAAAATGGGCCATGGATATATACCAATTCCAAGGTAGCATGTACAATGATAAGAACCAGTCCTATTAGGTACATATATCTTAGAGGAGTATGCTTTTTATCCAAAGCCAAAAGAGCCAAGATTACCATCACTGCAGTAGCAATGCAAACGCCCTGGAATATAGCAAAGTCGGCCAAGGTATGAGCCCAGCTATCGAGATCCCCAAAGGAATAGTCGACAGTGACATTACCCATGGCCACTATAGGCAGAGTCTGCAAGAGCAACTGAGGAGGAAAAATGTCGTAAGAAGAAAGCATAATTTACAGAAAATTTCAACAAGCTACTATGCCGGTGTTAGGGGCTGGTCTGGGTTTTTTTGCACATTTTTATACACTTTTGTCTTTGGTGTGGATATCCACATAGAGCCTCATATATGTCAAGCCTGAAGCATTGAATTTCCTCATTGTTAGCCCATCCAAATTAGGAAATATGCTGTCACAGATAACAGTGTGGCTCCTGTTGATATGATAGCCTCAAAAGGTTGGAGGAGAGGGGGGGATGGCCTGATGACGTCGGACAACTTGAGGGATTTTACTTCGGAAGCCAACGGATATTTATAACAGAAAGTGGCATGTTTTTACTTGTATCTATATCCTTGGTACATGAATCGCCTGATTGCTTTGCTCCAATGAAATTCTGCCTAGCAAACCACCCAACAACCCACACACGACATGATATATTATTTCGGATTGCCTGATTGGGAATTATGATGCAGATTGATGCAGATTTATTGCCGTAAAAGCCCAATTAGGAATTGTTTGGAGACCTGGGGAAATCACGTGAGGCCCACGTGATGACCCTAGATTACAATTGATGGATTCAGGGGGAGAAAACTCGCTAGTATATTTACTAAGAGAGTATCTGATGAATCTTTCAGGTATATTCCCGCTAAGCTATTTATTTCCAGCTACGTCCATCCCCCCGTGTTCACGTGCATGTACTACAATTCCTGTCCTTTGTTCTTAATTCGGTCGATCCGATAACCACTCCACTTTATACGAACTGATCGTCGGTTTTTCTGGATATATAAGAATTGAGGAGTTTCTGCGGATCTTTAGCTTATCTTTTCTATCATGTCTGATCACGGGTTTTCGTCTCCCATATTCCCTTCAAGTCCCTCGTTTGGCTTGGATTCCGGCTCAATTGATGAGCCAGTCAAATCTCAACTCCGGCATCGTCGAGCTCTTTCAGGAATCACTCCAAGAGAGCTCAGAAGCATTGAAGCGGTTGTTCCGTTGAAAAGCAGAGAGCAATGGAAGAAGCACTCAATCAAGGAATTCACCACCACTGAGGGCTTCGAGGCCGAATTGGTTAGAAACGTCGAGACTACTTTGGCCCGTTCATTGTACAATTGCGATGATTTGGCTGCTTACTCTGCTTCTGCAATTGCTATTCGAGATCGTCTTGTGGTCGGCTGGAACAGGACTCAGCAGCATCATACCGTCGTTGATCCCAAAAGAGTCTACTACTTCTCAGTAGAATTCCTCATGGGAAGAGCTATGGACAATGCCATCATCAATATTGGCCATAGAGACACTGTTAGTGCCGGGTTGGGTGACTTTGGGTTCCGCTTGGAGGACATTTTGGAGCAGGAGCCCGATGCTGCACTCGGAAACGGCGGTTTGGGTCGCTTAGCAGCTTGTTTTGTGGATTCTTTGACTACCTGTGATTATCCTGCGTGGGGTTATGGAATTCGATATCAATATGGTATTTTTAAACAGAAGATCATTGACGGGTTCCAGGTAGAACAGCCTGATTATTGGTTAGAATACGCCAATCCTTGGGAAATCGCTCGTCATGAAATATCTGTTGATATTATGTTTTATGGTTCTAGTGAACGGTATACTGATGATAATGGTGACACAAGGCATCGCTGGACTGGAGGTGACTTGTTCAGAGCTGTTCCTCATGATATGCCTATTCCAGGTTTCAAGACCGAGAATGTCAATAACCTGCGATTATGGAGCTGTGAACCTCATGTTGAGTTTGATTTCAATAAATTCAACGAAGGCGATTATTCTTCTGCCGTTAAAAATCAAAATGAGGCTGAAACCGTATCGGCAGTGCTATACCCTAATGACAACTTCTACTCGGGCAAAGAACTACGTCTGAAACAACAATACTTTTGGGTAGCTGCTTCTTTGTCTGACATTGTTCGTCGTTTCAAGAAAAGTAGCCGAGCTTGGCGTGAGTTTCCCGACCAAGTTGCCATCCAGCTCAATGATACTCATCCTACACTGGCCATTGTGGAGCTAATGCGTATTTTGATTGACCGAGAACAGCTCGACTGGGATCTGGCGTGGGAAGTCACTAGAGGAACCTTTGGATATACCAATCATACGGTGCTTCCTGAAGCTTTGGAGAAATGGCCGGTGGATGTCCTGGGTCATCTTCTTCCAAGGCATTTGGAGCTTATTTACGATATCAATTACTTTTTCCTCAAAGAGGTCGAGAAAAAGTTCCCCCATGATCGTGAGCTTTTATCGCGAGTTTCATTGATCGAGGAGACCCAGCCTAAGCAGGTTCGTATGGCTTATTTGGCCATCATTGGATCCCATCGAGTCAACGGTGTAGCTGAATTGCACTCTGAGCTGATTCGGACGACGATTTTCAAGGATTTCGTGGCTATTTTTGGAATTGACCGCTTTATAAACGTCACCAACGGTATTACTCCTCGCCGATGGTTGCTTCAATGCAATACGAAGTTGGCTCAGCTGATTTCTCAGGCTTTGGGTGATGTTGAGTATGATTTCATGAGGAATCTCGGCAAATTGAAAGGCTTGGAGAAATATGCTCATGATGTGGAATTCCAGAAGAAATGGCAAGCTATTAAGGTTGAGAACAAGGCTCGTTTGGCCCAGTTGATCAAGAAACAGAGCGGAGTGTCTCTCAACGAGCATGCTCTGTTCGATATTCAAGTCAAACGAATCCATGAATACAAGCGTCAACAATTGAACATTTTTGGAGTGATATACCGATATTTGGCCCTCAAGTCTATGAGTCCTGAACAGCGTAGCAAGGTTGTACCGAGAGTGACTATCATTGGTGGTAAATCTGCTCCTGGTTACTATATGGCTAAAGTGGTCATCAAGCTGATCAATAGCGTATCTACAGTAGTCAACAATGATCCTGAGATGCAAGGCTTACTTCAAGTAAGCTTTGTGGAAGACTATTGTGTATCTAAGGCGGAGATTATTGTTCCTGCATCTGATGTCAGTGAGCATATTTCCACTGCTGGTACTGAGGCTTCGGGAACTTCCAACATGAAGTTTGTCCTTAACGGTGGTCTTATCATTGGAACAGTTGATGGTGCCAATATTGAGATCACTCGGGAAATTGGAGAAGAGAATATGTTCCTGTTTGGACATTTGTCAGAGGCAGTTGATGATATTCGATATAACCACACATATCGAGGAAATCCTATCAATCCTAAGCTCAGAAGGGTCTTTGAAGCGATTCGACGGGGAACTTTTGGAGACCCCAAACATTTCACCAACTTGGTGTCGTCTATTGAGGATGGAGGAGACTATTACTTGATTAACGATGACTTTGAGTCATATTTGGAAGCACAGGATCGTGTAGATCAGGCGTTTAAGGACAGAGATACGTGGGTATCTAAGAGTATTCTTGCAGTTGCAAATATGGGATTCTTCAGCTCTGATCGATGTGTGGACGAGTATGCAGAGGAGATTTGGAACGTGGAGCCTGTGAGAGTGAATAAGCCGGATCCGGAGGAGTCTTATTGAGGAGAGGAGAGTATTGAGTAGAGTATAGATACTGTACAAGATATTTAAGGGGTAGTTATATAGGTGAACATAGTATAGTTGAGTATCACGTGATTTTTGAGAGTGAGACGAGTTACGTTAGGCCAAGCAGTAGAAGATATATTGGTATAAAGCGGTGATAGATAGAAATTATAGGGAAATGTGAATACTCGTTGTTTTATAAACGCAGAATTAATGGCATTGGTCTAGCTGATAGACAAAGACGGCATCTCTCCAGTCAAGCACAGCATCTATTATAATATCAATAATCTCTAATTAATCCTTACATAAGCTCAATATTCTTATCATATCGTGGTCGTACATACACAATCGCACAGTTCAATTCAAGCGAGACAAAATCCATCTTTCGTCCTTGCTATTCACTTGCCTTCTCTGGCCGTTTTCCTCGGCGAGCACCTACCATTTGCATCGCCAGCACGTGAGGAAAAAATGAATTTGCCTCTGCCGTGCTTGCAGGGAATGTGTCATCTTGTGACTTAGGGCAATTTTGACGAGGGTGTTTTTAGTTCAACCTATTGAACATGGGTGGGAAAAAGCTTTTAATTCAACACATGATGCATGGTTTTATAAAATATACCGATGGCATAGCTTGTAGAACGATGTAGAACTATGCAAATATTATAGAATCATAAGAATTTTGTAGTTATTTAAAATACTTGTGAATATTTTGTGCAAAAAAAATATGACAAGGGGGTTCTTTATTAAATAGTCAAGGGCTAACAGCACACGCTGATCACTGCTATTTTCGTTTACATCCTACTTTGCTTGCTATCATTGCTTTCTCCGTTACTGCATTTCTTGGATGTATATATTAGTGTAGCTTTACACTGTTTCTTTATAATCTGAGACAACATTGACTTATATAGTACTATCAGTATCCCAACTGTTAAACACAGTCACAATAACTCATCAATCGTCACTTGCACTTCACAATCAAACATATTCTACCACCTATTAAACTACACATTATATCGGCTAGACATGTTGTACTGGCAAATATGTATCTTCTCATATCTAATCTACTGCACATTTTCCTACGAACTAAGGCTGACAAACGTAAATAACTCAATTGCAAGTGTAGAGTCAACTGATTTTGCACAAATAAAGCAATTCATTGAGAATCATGGAAACACAACTAAGATGCAGTTCTATGATAGAGATATAAACAATTCGACAATAATTGATTTATCTTGGGAAACAGTTACGGCATATGCTCAGGAAAAATGGGATGTTGGCGCAACTGCACTAGTCACTGTTGCTAATTTGGTATATACAATAATTAAAAGTCAGCAAAGCTCTGGCCCAACAGTCTACAATTTACCTAATGGCAAAGGTTATTACAAAATAGAACGAGGTTCGCTAAGAGATGACGCAAACAATTGTATTGAAAATGCTTTTTCTTCATTAGGTGTGGCTAACTATAACTCTATTTGTATAGAAGTCCATACTTCATTTGGCCAAGATATATTGATAAATGTTGGCTCGAACTACGATGCTGTTGCAAATACTGGTTGTGGTACCCTTAGTAATCCTCAATCATACCAATGCTGCTCATCAGGTTGTACTTCTAATTATATCACTGACAGGGACTCAGCAATAGAATCTATATACAATTATATAAGAAACAACGCAGTTTAACTTTTTTTATAGTCTGTCAAAACTTTGTTTAACAAATGTTATACAGAGAAGCCTCTTAGAGCCGGTGTGGATTCTCCCAATATATATCATTCTATTCTGACTTATATTTCTTCGATATATATCTGTGTGTGTGCGTTTATAAGTGTCTGTATATTTGCATTTTCTTCATCATTCTTTCGCATTCATTCTTCTTGCATACAGTGTCTTCATGGTTTCCTCTCTAGGCCTATAAACACCACAAAATAATTATTTTGTGGGAATCACATGACATCAGCCCTTACACTATCGTTACTGCCATTCTTTAATATATTCTTTTGGGGTATAATAGTTTTCCTCCTGTATCTCAAGGTTTCTGTTACATCTTGTTATCAATATATTCTTTTTCGCGTAGTTTGAGAGGTTCGCAGCGTTGTCTTACCTTAACCAACTTGTGTTGAGAGTCAATTTCTGTCACCAACCTTCTTCTCACTTCTTCACAACATCACAAAAAATGGTAAGTGAAAAAACCGCATTTTGCACCTTTTTCATCCACTAATTTCTCTTAGAGCGTGCCGATTTTTGGCGACGAAGTCACTGAAGAAAGAGGCGAAAACGCCCGGCTTTCTGCCTTTGTAGGTGCCATTGCTGTTGGCGATCTGGTCAAATCGACCCTTGGACCTAAAGGCATGGATAAACTGTTACAATCGGCATCGGGGCCGCAAAGCATGGTAACCAATGATGGTGCGACGATTCTGAAGTCTATTCCATTCAATAATCCTGCTGCAAAAGTCCTGGTGAACATCTCGCAGGTCCAGGATGATGAGGTTGGCGATGGAACCACTTCCGTGACTGTTCTTGCTTCTGAACTTCTACGAGAAGCTGAAAAGCTGATTGACAAGAAAATCCATCCTCAAACTATCATTGAAGGGTATCGTCACGCTAGTCAGGTGGCTACAGCGGCGTTGAGCAAGACTGCTGTTGACAACTCGGAATCTCCTGAGGTGTTTCGAAAAGATCTTCTAGCTATTGCAAAAACTACATTATCATCAAAAATCTTGAGTCAAGATAAGGATCATTTTGCGAATTTGGCCACTGATGCCATTTTGCGACTCCGAGGAAGCACAGATCTGGCTCATATTCAGATACTGAAGAAAGCCGGTGGAAAACTCAGCGACTCGTACCTAGATGAAGGTTTCATTCTAGACAAACGATTCGGTGTCAAGCAACCCAAAAAAATCACTAATGCCAAAATCCTCATTGCCAACACTTCGATGGATACTGACAAAGTGAAGATTTTCGGTGCTAAATTCCAGGTGGACTCCACTTCCAAGCTGGCCGAGCTGGAGAAGGCTGAGAAGGACAAGATGAAACGAAAGGTGGAAAAAATCAAATCTCATGGAATCAACTGCTTCATAAACAGACAACTCATCTATAATTATCCCGAGCAGCTGTTTACTGATTCCCATATTAATACCATTGAGCATGCTGATTTCGACGGTGTTGAACGTCTGGCCCTGGTAACTGGTGGAGAAGTTGTTTCTACCTTTGATCATCCTGAGCTCGTTAAGCTGGGTCATTGCGATGTTGTAGAGGAAGTAATCATCGGCGAAGATACCTTGACGAGATTTTCAGGCGTTGCTGCTGGTGAAGCTTGTACGATTGTTCTTCGAGGTGCTACCGAGCAAGTGCTTGAAGAGGCTGAGCGATCATTGCATGATGCTCTTTCTGTTCTTTCTCAGACTACCAGGGAAACAAGAACTACACTTGGTGGAGGTTGTGCAGAGATGATTATGTCAAAGGCAGTTGACGAAGCGGCTCAGAATGAGGAGGGAAAGAAGGCCTTGGCTTTAGAATCTTTTGCCATAGCCCTAAGACAATTGCCTACAATTTTGGCTGATAATGCCGGATTTGATAGCAGTGAATTGGTAGCCAAGCTACGTGCTTCGATATATAATGGTCTAAATACCAGTGGGTTGGACCTTGAAAACGGTAAAGTGGCTGATATGCGTGCTTTGGGCATTGTTGAAAGTTTCAAGCTGAAAAAAGCAGTTGTTAGTTCTGCTTCCGAGGCAGCAGAGCTGCTTTTACGAGTAGATAACATAATTCGAGCCAAGCCGCGAACAGCAGATAGAAACCGAGGGCCTATGTAAGGACGGCGGGACATGCGGCCGAGCACCCATTTAAGGAATGGGACCCGAAGTTCATGCGAACGGTGATAAAGCCGTGCCCCATTTATGAGCAAGTAAGGATGTACAAAGAGACGTGTTAGAAAATATTACGTTGACAAACAGAAAATTATGTAAAGCATCGGGTACGTATATTTGATGAACGGCAGCGTAATTTGACTTTCTGCATTTGGTTTCTATATGTACAGGATCGGCAGGGGCTTTACCGAGTCCGTGGTTCCACCAGTCCCTGGCTTTATATGACGTTCACCGTTGGCCCTCCACGGCTTTATATGATGTTCAACTTTTGAATGAGAAAATCCTTCGGCTGGCTCTTCTTGTCGCCTTTGCCTTTAGCCAATTGGTTCTTAGTTTGAGGGTTAGCCTGGCCCTGCTGCTTCTCAAGAGCTTCCTGTAGTTGGCAAGTGGCATAGTCCAATCCTTTGAGGTCGACATTGGTATTATCACCGGCGATTTTCTGCAATTTCTTGGCACTTTCTATCAAGCTGTCGACATTAGCGCTTTCTCCGCCGCCTTCTCCGCTGCCAATTGTATCTGCGATAGCTGCAATGCTGTGAGTGACCAGCTTGACAATAGGATCAACGTAATTGTCAGTCACTTCCTTGGATTTGCCGTCGGTGGAAGATTCAAGTCCTGCTCCAATGGCGTCGGCAATCGACTCAATCATCTTCTCAACTTGTCCTGCTATCTTGCTGGTTTGATCAGCTGCAGCTTTGACATCTCCTCCACCAGACCCGCCATCTGCAGCGGCACCCTTGTCTGATCCGGAGCCGAAACCAACTTTGTTACCAAGCAAGTAGTTGGTAAGGTCGTTTATGAGCATAAAGAAGTTGCCTGAGCTGCCTGAGTTGCCTGATTTTGCTGAATCGGCTGGTTTCTTGCCTTTGGCAGGTGGTGCTTGGCCACCTGCTGCTGGTGCATGACCACCTGCTGCTGGTGCGTGGCCGCCTGCTGCTGGTGCGTGCCCACCTGCTGCTGTTGCGTGTCCGTGGCCACCGGCTCCGACTCCACCAGCACCGACTCCATGACCGCCAACTCCAAGTCCAGGACCACCGATTGAAACTTGGCCTCCATGACTACCTGCGCCTATACCAACGCCATGGGCGGGACCAGCACCAATGCCAACACCAAATCCTGCGCCGGCCTCGGGGCCTGAGCCTGAACCTGAGCCTGAGCCTGAGCCTGCACCAGAACCAGATCCTGCACCAGAGCCTGCACCAGAACCAGATCCTGCACCAGAGCCCGCTCCAGCACCTCCTCCTGCTCCTGCGCCTCCTCCTGCACCCGCACCTGCTCCAACACCGCCAAAAGAAGCAGTGTCCAATGAAGCACTGTCAGATGAACTGGCTGAAACTGGAGAATGGCCAGAAACTAAGGAGAAAGCAGTGATAGCAGTGAAAAATGTATGAATGGCAACCATGATCAAAAGTGTATGAGTTCGCTTGGATTGTTTGAAATGTTTACTGAATGGAAATAAATGGATGTTTATCAAACTTATACTCAAGGGATAATTCATTTATTTATTTCAATGGCTTTTCATTTGAAAAAAACGTCATGGGATAACTGTGTTGGATTATACAGCCGTGACATATTGGAGGAATAACCCTAAAAGTGTTAATTTACAGGTCGAATTGGCTAATTTCATTTGATTAGTCTTCCTGCAGTTATGCTGTGTTGGAAATTAATCTTCATGGTTTAGAGTTTGACGCCAAAGTTAAAGTTAAATGCGTCTTGAAGAGAAAAACAGGCGAATAAAAGCAATTTTGCGGATTTCTGCCAAGGCTCGATAATATGTTCCAGAGTGCATTCAGGTATTCTAATTGAAACAATGGCCAGATGTTGAGTTGAGAGTAATAGCTTGCGGATCCTGAATTGTTGTGATTTATACAACATGCTCAGCGTGTAGTCATGTAGCATCACAATGTGGAATTCAGCATAGCGGCAGAATAGCGTGTAGTAAGTAGCCGCAGCAACGTATAGCCTATTGTAGCAACACCTGGAGACCATCGTCGCACTATCAACAATTAAACAAATGCAATATCCTTCCAAATACCAGCTCAATTTCTAGGCGCCGGCAATCCTGGACGACTTGGAGGTGGCGGTAGACGGCGTACTGCATCTCCGAAATCACGGACTGTGACTTCACAGGTGACTTCTCGACATAGATCTCGACGTTCAGACTGAGGTAATTTGGGGAAGAAATTGACTCCCGATGCTCGTTCTATTGCTTCTATTGGAGCATAGAAGCTTTTCAGAGGCGTAGAGTTGGAAATGGGCTCGTTTGGAAGCACAAATGCACCAACGGCTACTCCTTTGGCTGGTCCCGGCAGAGACACGGGATTTTCACCAATAATGACCTTGTAGAAATGCGTTGGTACTGCAACGTTGGGCGGATTTCCTATCACTTCGTAAGATACGCGCCATTTGCCATCAGGAAACTTCTTTGGCAGGTAAAGAGGTCCTGTAATGACGCGTACAGAGTCATAAGTATGAGTCAAATCACGCACAAACATCTCCAAATGAGCCCAGTAATCCTGATTGAACCCTGGACCGACCTGAGGGCACATATTACTGAGATAAAACGTCTCGTTCATGGCATCCTGGGAGAATTTGGAGTCTGCTGCCGGTGCCATATGACCTCTATCATAGCCTGAACGGAAGTAATCCCTCAACCGGCCTCTGTAAGTCTCTGGAATGGCTTCGTCTTCAGTGAAAATGCTCTGTCTTCGGTTCCCATTGTTAAGAGAAAGGCTGTTCCGAGTGATATGCTCAATGACGAACCATGGATTTCGGTTTCTTCGGTCGAAAAAGCTGACGAATTCATTCCGAACGGCCATGTCATGAACAATGGAAGGAAATCCATACTTGGTGAAGAATTCCGTGGGATTTACTGTCGCGTTATCAGGAGGTGGAAGTCTATCAGGAACTATCAGATCTTGATTTGTAGCGCTGCCGGAGAATGCAGCACGTGGTTCATCTTTAGGAGCCGCAGGCTCATCTTTAGGACTTGACCAGAACATGAATTCCAGGTTGTTTCTGTTGGGCGTTTAAATGTTGATGGTTAAAAGGAGAAGGTGAGGATTTCCCGCGGTATTTATACTGTGGAGATTAGCCGTGCATGGCAACAAACATAGTTTAACTTTAACGATTTCAATGGGCATGTTACATTATGGGGCTAAGGGATTGTGTTTTTTGAATACTGTTTCATTTATATATATAATATAGTAACTGTGGGCTATCACGTGCGGCAGCTCTTTTTGCTTACGTAACATTCCATATTGGGCCAACTATGGAAAAATCCCAAATCTAACTTATCCTCCTACCATTATGTCCACGAAGGAACTTCAGGTTTATAGACAGCAGTTAAATGAAGTAAATGAGGGATTGTTGGATGCTCCAGAAGATACCGTTTTGTTGGAGTTGAAGGAGCAGTTGGAGGATCTCATAAGGTTGGTTGAGGAAAGTGTAGGCGAGAGGAGTACTCCAGCTGATTCTCGTGATAGTAAAAAGCAGTTAGAAACGTCAGTAGATAGTGAATCCAAGGAGGCGTCTCCAGTGACGTCGAGTGCACAGCCGCCAGCTACGTCGGGTGTACAGCCACCAGATACACAGCCGCCAGGTACACCGAAATCAACACCTCCGCCTCCTCCAAACCCCTCAGTTTATAGAGTTGGCCAAACAGTTTTAGCATATTCTTCGTCAGATCGACAATTTCAACCTGCAAAGGTGACTTTGGTTGCCGGCGCATCGCATGATCCCTCCTATACAGTTAGGTTTGTGAAGACGTCAGTAGTAGCAACGGTCAAACGACACCAAGTTAAAGATATGACTACTAACGCTAAATCGTATGTTTCAAATAGCAAAAAGTCGCATTCCGGCGGGGTTAATAAGGTAACTAAGCCGGCTAGTTCACCGGTAAGTGCAGCTCAAAGACCGTCTCAGGCCAAATTGTTGGCTGAGAGCCAGAATAAATGGCAGAAGTTCAATAAGAAGTTGAATAAAAGCAAGAAAAAGCGAGTTCTTGGGTAGGAAAGAGTTTTTGTTAAGAGAAGAACTGATGAAATAACAATAGGAGATGAGCAGCATGCGCATCAGGGTGTTAGCAGTACGCTCAGGGTGTTAGCAGTACGCTCAGGATGATTAGCAGATTATTCGGTGCAGAATGTTTCTATACTTTTCAGTGGCTCTCAATTGAGATGTGAAGCTCGTTGGCATGTTACTGGAGTGTATAGTCTGCATTGTAATGAGCTGGTCCTAAGAGCGTAGTGTTTCAAAAATCTGCATATTTTTTTCAAATAAACATTTTAATTGAATATTTAAGAAGCGTATTGTGTCATTTTTGGATTTTTATTTGTCGTAGTCTATATCTTGAGATGCTTGAAATTGTAGAGCCTATTGGTCCAGTTAGTATGAGAGCGTGAAATATTCAACAAAACACGGCTTTTATGTGTGAATTTTTTCCAGCATATGTCTTATATTGATGCTTTTTGTTGTTTTTTAGCAGACTTGTTTGACTGTTGTCACTTTTTTTGTAAATTGACGTGTTTCGTGTATAATACGCGTGCTAATTACACTGCATATGCTGCTGAGATTATCGAGACATTGAGAAATTTAGACGCAAATCTGCAAAAAAACGATGATTTTAGCAGAAAAATAGCCAATTAGCTATAGAAATATCAAAGAATGTCAATTTATTACACAATTATGGATTTCATTGGCACTTTGGTTAGACTAGTAGCAGCTAGCAGTTAGATCACAGCGAGCGAAGACTTAACGAATAAACGAAACGACTCCAAGCAAAATGACAAAAAGTGCACTGAGAAAAAAGAAAAGCAGTATATATTTTCCAATATTAATTAAAACAAATATAGGTAGTAATGCAAATTCTGACTGTATCGTAGAAATAGATACCAGCACGGGCCCATATAACTGATTGCAATACAAGTTATACAAGAGAAACAACATGCCGAGGATGATATCTCGCTGCATATGATCCAAATATATCGATTGAGCCTAGTGTTAATCAAATCAGTCGGCCTTTCTGAATAGCTGGACGACCAGGGGATATTGCCTTGTCAAAATTCGTTACCAGTCGGAGCGCACCATATCATCACAAGTATAGAAGCCAAGCTTATTTGACTTTATAAACGTTCATAGCTCTCTTTGAAGCTGAATAATGCTATATCGAGTCAACTAAGACGTTCATTAGAAGTATCAGTCTCTTGATAAGAATGTCCAACTCACGGCACAGTATCCGAGACGGCTCCAAATCCGGGTTAAACATTCTAAAGTAAACGACTTTTACATGCTGACCAGGGATGCAATAATTTAATGACAATCTACTAAAATCATAGTATACCTATTATGCAGTGATAATTACATTACACTGGCCCCTCTTTAGCAATGAACTCCTTTGCTGATCACCGAAAGCGGGGTTAAACGTCATGAAAATTAAAACAAAGCAAAAATATGCGAATGAAATTACCAAAAGAGGCAAGTATTTTATATTCTGCAACAAGGAATTTAGTGAAAACTCGGATAAATCAACAGAATGATAGACTGCCATAAGAGGAATTCCATTGCAGATCGATATACAAGATTTATAGTACATAAACCATGTAGACAAAATAATGAACATGATAAATATAATAAAATGCATTTAATCTCTAATAATTCCACGGCTTATAAATATGATGTCAGTTCTACCAATCAGCCGAGCTCTCAAACAAACAAACAAGCCGAATAAAACACCTAAAAATAAAACAAAAAGTCACGCAAACAAGGAAAAATTTGCTTTTCACAAAATGTCCAAAAACTGCGTAAAGAAAGTGGCTAGAAATGACATTGTTTGAAAACATTGAAGACCGTCATAGTCACGCTACACAGACAATAGCACAACAGAATTCGTGAAGCATACAGTGCAACTTTACACAAAAGCCCAGAATTCAAACATGCCAACCTACAGCTGATTCAAAACCATCTGTACGCCATCAAACAGCCAAACAGACTCCTATTGGCTCCAAGAAAAAGCACCAATTATGCTTATTCAAAACCAAGAAATGACCACATTAAGCCATCTCAGATCAGATTTGAGGGGTCGAAATGTGAAGCGTGGGGGTACTGAGAGGTGGAAAACGACATAGAGAAGCAGCGAGCACGTCAACATGCCCTGTAACGGTACCGAATGCACAAGCCAATCGTACAAAATAGCCGATACCAAAAGTCCCTATCTCAAAAGCTCTTCTCTACTCAAACCCAGATATCAATGACGATCCCCACTCATTCATGACCATTACCCAAACCAGCAAGCGTGGGGAACACACCACACATATCGAAAACGAACAAACCACTTGCCTCATAGTTAAATAGCCTATTTTAAGCCACTTTCTACTATCAGCTGGTTGTTCTTTGGTAAAACCCCCACGCTTAACCCCGCATTGATAACATTTACAAAAGATTGTCCCAAATAGGCAATAGCGCAAGAAACCACCTGTATACCATTTGGCTTAACTTCCTCTGGATCCAATGACTTTCTCCAGATATAACATGTCCCATATCAGACACGCTTTATCTCATCATCCCGCCTATTAAGTCGACTTTCCGTGTCCTTAAAAGCGGAATTTCAGCCTATAAAACAGCACCAAAGCGGATCATGCGGCTCAAAAACCCCACAATCCGTCCACCCCGCATTCCGCTCACCATATATAACATGATACGCGGTCGCTTTTGGTGGTTTCAAACTCACCTCTGTTAATATTTCTAATGGCAGTCCGTACTCTTGGTGGATTGCGAGGAAACCCACTTGTTTTCGCCGTCACTTTCACGTGCGGCACTGCGTTCTTATTGTTCGGATATGACAATGGCTTGTTCTCCGGACTCATTACTCTCGATGACTTCCTTAATACAATGGGTCATCCAAATTCGTCTCTTCTTGGTTTCATTGTAGCCGTGTATGAGCTTGGGTGTCTTGCGGGGGCCGTGGTAATCGCCTTTTACGGTGAAAAATTCGGCCGAAAACCCGTCACAGCATGGGGATCCTTTATTTTAATCGTCGGAACAGCAATCCAAGCTGCTGCATTTGGAAAAGCTCAAATGATCGTAGGCCGTATTGTCGCAGGCGTTGGAATGGGCTTTTTGACCTCCAGTACGCCGGTTTGGCAGGCAGAAACCGCTAAGGGAACCATGCGTGGCAGACTCATGGGATCCATGCTGAGTTTGCTTATTGTCGGTATAGTCTTATCTTACTGGGTTGACTATGCGACCAGTAAATTCCTGACGTCATTTAGCTGGAGATTCCCTATTGCTCTTCAAGCAGTGTTTGCCCTGGTGATAATAGCAGCATGCATGGTTTTACCGGAAAGTCCCCGTTGGTTAGCTACTCACGATAGGAGCGACGATGCTCTGCAAGTGGTTTGCATGCTGAGAAATGGACTTCCCGAAGATGTTGCAATCAGAGAGGAATTCGAGGAAATCGTCGAAAGCGTAGCACAAGAGCATGCCCATCAATCTACCTGGGCCGACTGCTTCAAAGACGGAGGAATCATGGGATGGCAACGTGTAGCCATTACCTGTGTAGCACAGTCTGTTCAGCAGCTCACTGGAACAAATGTCATTGTTTACTATGCTCCATATGTCATGGAAAACTCCGTCGGACTTGACGGCAACCAGGCATTGCTTTTGTCCGGTGGACTCCAACTGTGGTTTCTAGTGGCCTCATTTGTTCCATGGTTTATTAATGACAATCCCAGAGTCGGCCGTAGAAAGCTGTTTATGATGGGAAACGTGCTTCTGGGAACGTGCTTCCTCGTAGCAGGCTTTCTGATCCACGGAGGCTCTCGAAACCAAGGTATTGGAGCTGTGACCATGTTTTACTTGTATCAAAGTTTCTTCACATGGACTTGGATGAGTAACATGTGGGTATATCCTAGTGAAATTTTGCCTTTGAAACTTCGACAACGAGGAAATGCTCTTGGAGTCATCTTCCAATGGCTAGTTACCTTCTTTATAGTAGAAGTAACGCCACCAGCTATTTCAGGCATTGGCTGGAAGTGGTATACCGTTTTCTTCCCTATTAATTTCGCAACAATTCCTATTGTGTACTTCTTTTTCCCGGAAACGGCAGGAAGATCATTGGAATCGGTAGATTTTCTGTTTGAAGGAGCCAAAAGTGTCCGCGAAGTCGTCAGGAGATCAACTAGCAAAGAGTATTCAGAAGAAGCAATTCATAGGCAATTGCATGAGCATGAAGAGAAGGCTTTTGAGGAGAGAATTGAGAATGTAGGCAAGATTTGAGAATAGCAAATAAAGAATGAACTGTTTGATTCAACGCAAAAGCAAAGATTCCAGCGCAAAAGCAAACATGACAAGCGGATAAGCCATGGATATTTTTGCCAGCAGTAGTTGGTGTTTGCAAGTCATAGTTGTTGTACCAGACAGAGTATGACGATGGCCGTTGCCATGACAATCTTAGCTGTAACCAATGACATACCACACAAACAATAATAAAACAATCTATCATCTTGTTTATCATATGTTCATCATTCGCATGTTATGTTTATCATTTTTCCTCATTTGTTCATCTGGTTGTTTATCACTCGTGTTTATTGCTCAAACCGGACGAGAGGACCAACCGACAATCAACGAGGAAGTCCAAGAATGCACCACACAACTGGCCAATATCAAAGAAAATACCAATTGAGTGTCCGCTTGTAATAAAATCACCTTCCAAAAGCATACGAGCATTGGAATGGTGTATCCCCAGAATGGTAGTTGAATCCACCACCAGAACGGATATTCGCTCAAAGTGGATATATCCCATAGCATAGCATAGCGAATCCAATAAAATGGCCGAGATGAACCAAACACCCGATTTCCATTGAAAAAGCGCCGAGTTGAAAATTAGGGGGTATATTGCTAAATTAAGCATTCAACCCCCCTGAAAGCTTACCAGCTTCCAAGACTTAAAAATAACCCTCAAATAAGCTGATAATTATGTTGCATCAATCAATTGTCTCCTGCGGTGAATCCGCCTTCTATTTTTGTCTTTTTAATACTCCATTCGGTAGATATCGTGATAAGTTTTACCGAAGTAGAAATAATCGAGACAATATATTATTTCCGCTTTGGGAAGTGGTTAGGCACGGCTCTGGTTTGTTTTCGGTAATAGGGTTTCCTCGGTTGCGGGATAAGCAAAAAAAAGGGGTGAAAAAATGTCTTGGAAAATGCCATTCATGTCAATTCCACCGTGTAATAGCAAATCCATTCGAAATCCAAGCCAATTGTCTTCCAGTCAAATCTTTCAATCCGTCCTGTAGTCACCCCACTAGCGTCCTGTACAAAGAGCGGCGACACTGCTAGATCTAATTTAGGTTGACGTAAGGACCGGTAAGCCGCACCAGACATTTTTGAATGTTTTTTCCCCTAATTGAGAACCGTGGTTTATTTTTCAGGGAGAATTGACGTCGTAAACAGACGGGACCATCAAAACATCAATGTCTCAGTAAAAGCAAGAAAAGAGCCTTTTCGAAGTCTTAGAATACAATAATTGACTTCCAGATTTGTGTCCCCGGATAAATGGCTATTTTTATCCCGACATTAGTCTTGTTTCATCTTTCGATTGGTTGCAGTGCAGTTTTCCGGGGAACGATCTTCCGAAAGAGTGGGTGGACCACGACATGCCAAAATAAACGTGTCTTGTGCACCTAGTTGGTGCTATTTTGCCTAATTGAGTTATCGGAATAGGATATGAAAAATTTGTCTATTCCTGATAATATTCAATTGACACCCATAATAGGTCCTTGTTCAAATAGGGGATGGGCTCAGATACCACCATGAGTACAAATTACAAGGGTCTAATAGAGTCTAGACGAATTTCATGCAGCTTAATTGCACCGAATGCCTCTGAGCTGAAACATCGGCATTGCTGCAGTGTTTCATCGGAAAGCATAAGCTGTTGAAAATTGGTCCCCGATCGACCGCAGTTCTACCAATAATATGGCGCCGTACGTTCATCAAAAACTCTTTCGGGAATCTCAAGGAATTTCTAAAAAATTTAAAGCCCAAATTGCTTTTGTAGACATGCATGCAAAAGCAATCCTGTGAAAAAGCAAATGCCCCAGAGCGTATTTTCCGCGACTTATAAGAACTGGTCATGCGCTCCCCAATTTTAGATCAAGATTAGCCTCTGTCAATCTCGAGTCAATCGTTCTAGTCACTCGCTAAATATCAATGCGGTTCGTCACACTCGTTTCTTCAGTTGCCGTTCTGCTGGGTGCTGCTTCGGCTCAAGCCTCAGAAAACCAAACTGTCACGGTTACCGCTACTGCAACTATTGCTGCTCCTTGTGAATGCACTTGTATCGTCTCTACTGCCACTGTTACTGCCACTGTTACTAGCTCTGCAAGCCTTGCCGATGGCACATGCTCAGTTCCTGGCAGTGTAGCCGATGCCACCAGTCCCGGCGGTGGATCATCTCCTGAGGTCACCAGCCCTGGTGGTGGTTCTGGATCCGGACCCTCTCCTTCTGGTCCTGCTGGCTCTGAACCCACTACCCCTGGCGGAGGATCTGGTCCTTCCCCACCCTCAGGCAACGGTGGTACTTCTCCTGCTCCTGCTGGAGGATCCGAACCTACTAGTCCCGCTGGAGGATCCAACCCCTCTGGCGGATCTGGACCTGGCCCTGCTCCAGGCTCTGGCAATGGTGGCTCTACTGGCGTTCCAGGTGGAAACTCTGGAGCTACAACTTCTGTCCCAGGTGAAGGAGGCGCCACTGCTCCAGGCGGTGGATCTGGTGCTACTTCCTTGCCAGGCGGTGGCGCAGGTACTTCTCCCGCAGGTGGTTCAGGCGCTACATCCTCGCCCGGTGGTGGAGCAGGTACTTCTCCAGGCGGTGGATCTGGTGCTACTTCCACTCCAGGCGGTGGATCTGGTGCTACTTCCACTCCAGGCGGTGGAGCCGGTACTTCTCCAGGAGGTGGAGCTGGTGCTACTTCTAGTCCAGGCGGTGGAGCGGGTGCCACTTCTACTCCAGGTGGTGGATCAGGCGGAAGCTCCTTGCCTGTTGGTGGATTTGGCAACAGCAGCACTACCACCATTGGATCTTCCAGCTCTCTTGCTACAAGTGGTGCAATCAGCAGCGGTGCCTACTCTGGATCTGCCTCTTCTGGTGTGCTTACCTCTGGCGCTGTCTCGTCTGGTGCAGCCTCTTCCGGTGCTGCATCCTCTGGCGCATACTCTTCTGGTCTCGTTACTTCAGGCGCAGCCTCTTCAGGAGCAGCCTCTTCAGGAGCCGCTTCCTCTGGCCCTGCTTCCTCTGGTGCAGCCTCCTCAGGATTGTCAGGAGCATCTTCGTCTGCAGTTTCGTCTGGCGCAGCCTCGTCTGGAGCCGTCTCGTCCGGTGCAGCCTCTTCTGGCGCCGCATCCTCGGGAGCAGCATCATCCGGTGCAGCCTCATCAGGAGCAGCTAGCTCTGGTGCTGCTTCGTCCGGTGCCTCATCTGGTGCCGTCTCCTCTGGCGCTGCCTCCTCCACAAGCTCATCTGGCAGCACTATTACTAGCGCTCCTTCCAGTTCTTCCGCTGGTGCAAGCTCTGTTGCTGCCAGCAGCTCTATTCCTATCACAAGCAGCCCCTCTAGCAGTTATGCCAGCTCTAGTGCCACACCGACAGCATCGTTATGCCAGATCCTCAGTCTTGGTGTCGCTGCAACACTGGGTATTGATGCTGATGCAAACTCTTATATCCAACATGGACAAGCAATGGCCACGACTGCTGGTTTGCAAGCTCTTGCAACCACTTCACCGACCTTCACTCTGCTGTCGGTCGGCGCAACTCAGAAGGCTAGTCTCCAACTGCCAACTGGAGGTGTTGAAGCTGTTGCAAACTGTAACGGTGCAGCACTTCTGTTAGGAGGATGCTCATTGTTCCCAGATCGACAGGCCTGTTACAATGTCATTCGAAGCAACCCCGTTCTGGTCGGTTGCAAGGTCTATGCAGGACAACTTGCTGCCATGAAACCAGCAACTAGCGCATCTCAGACCGGTTCTCAGGACCTCACCATCAGTGTGCTTGCTCAGCTCGCTGTCCAAGTTGCAGATGCTTTGGACTTGGATGAGAGTGTCGGCGCTACTCTTGACTTGACATGCTTGATTCGAGCCATTGTCGCACTTACACAGGCAATTATCCAGATATTGGAAGGTGTTCTAGGTGACGTTCTTGGCGCTGTAGGAGAAGTTGCTGGCGGTGTTGCCGGAGCTGTAGGCGGACTTCTTAGCGCACTAGCCGGTATCTTGTAGATTGGACCGATTTAATACCAAATATTAATATATAATAACTGAATTTTTTTTGTCAGAAGTGAGTTTTCAGTGGTTTTTCAGCAATTTTTCCATATGAAAAGGCCATAAAATCTACTTTTCCAGTGGTAAATCTGCCCTCAGGGACCTCATTTCACCGTTAAAAAGCCCAGAAACGCAGCAAAAAATATAGTAAAAACCGTAAAACACGCCATTTCAGTCAATTAAACGCCCTGAATTCCGTATTATGCCCTTTCCACCGTGTCCTTGCTGCTAATTGTTGCCTTTTTACAGGGTAAAATCTAAAGTCAAGTTGTTTTTTGAAACATGGCAGTTACTAAATCGGGTAAAAGTTACGAAAAAGGGGGATAACAGAAAAATTTCGACTTTTGTTTATAAATTATAAATAGAAAAGAATCGCGTTGGAAATCGATTTTTATTAATATAATTTCAGTATATTTATAGCAATTGACTCATCTCTTTGGTGCTGTCATACGATTCGTATTTTTGTCAGATTTTCGTATTTTTCTATTCCTACATGAAAAGACATGAGAGAAAGCAGAAAATTCAGAATTTATCGCGAAGTTTGCGGTAAAATCGGCGCAAAACAGGTAGAAAACGCTTCAAAAGAGGGCAAAAATGCTTTAAAACCAGCAAAAACGCTCCAAAAACTGGAAAAATACGACCTTACTACACCTAAAACGCCATCCCTTCAGCACCGAGAGTCTTCTTTAAAGCTACATAATTCCTCACCTGTCAGCATTTCAAATACCTCAAAATACCTTCTCAAGCAAGTCATTTACATATGTCGTCAACTTCGATTGCCATTCATCAAATGTGCAAGAAGCTCCTGACTATTCTGAGCATTCGATCCATACAGAGTCTTAGCAGTGTTTCCTAACTGCGCCGGAATAGCACTTGTCATAAACGACTGCTGTTGTTGTTTCTGTTGCTCATTTTCAGTCCTGTCAGTATTGCTGAGATTTCCAAAAAACTCCGCAAATTGATTCAACGACGTTTTTGCAGCTTCCCGATCATCGGAAGCCTTTGAAAATGCAAAAAATGTTGGCATTCCACTAGAATTGTGCAGCTCTTCTTCTTTGATAAGATTCGACGAGAACACAAACTCATAATTACCATTAGCCAACGAATCCAGAGCTCCATTGAACAGAGCCAATGACTTATCAATAAACAAAAGCGAAGAATCGGCACGTGGATCCCCATACGCTGACTCAGAAGCCCCTCTAAGATCATTGAGACTCTTTTTGGAGCCCAGATTCTTGTTCAAAGGATGAAGCTTCTTATTGATAGCCGGTGGAGATGCCTTTTGAGCCCATGAAACTCCAGGAGGAAGTGCTGATTCATGGTCAACAGTACTAGCAGCAGTAGCAGCAGGAGCAGTCGGCGCATTGTTGACGCCGTTTGCACCACCTGGCGCTACAGGCACAGTTCCACTGGCAGTTCGTACAGGACTAGGTCTCAATCCCTGTCTAGCAGCATGGCGAATAGTGCTGAGATCCTGACGAGTATAACTATCAGTTTCTTCACCAGGCTCATGGAGAAACATGCAATTGGGGTTTGGACAAGGATTTCCTCTCAAATACGACGAGCAGTACTTGGTGGTTCCGTATGCAGCACGCAAATACCGGCCATCATTCAGACTGCCATCCACAGCAGCAATGCAACGAGCAGCGTCCTCTTTAGTAACATAGGTCACATAAACGCCCAAGCCGACATTTCCATTGGCGTTACTGCGACGATTGATGACGATCTTCTGGATTTTGCCATACTGACCAAAAAACCGGTCACCACGCAACGTCTCGTGCAAATCATCAGTTGGAATGTCAGGATTCAAGCCAATAACGTAAACCAAATTCTTCTGAATGACTCGCATGCCGGCCAGATGTTTACGAGAGCTCTGTTCAGTCTCTTTGCGCTCCCGTTCCCGCTGTTTTCGCTCCTTTTCTTTCCGAGTTTGTCGCATATGATCCTGCTTCCACTCCTCTTGCGTAACCATTCGATATTCCACCAGTTCATCATTGTAAGGTCTACGACAAGCTGGGCAACGGCCATTCAGCTCTGGATTCTCCCTGATGTTGTTATAGCAGAACTGACAAACCTGATATCCACAAGGACAAGGCTTGAAGTTTTTATCGGAAAGGTCCATTTCCTCTACGCATAGTGGGCTGTTTGATGGTTAGATAGGATTCTAATAGACGCTAGATTGATAATACGTACCATAACTCCTCTTCTCCATCGGAGATAAAACTATCACCATGATTTTGATAAACCATATTTCGAATGCAATAAACTATTTAATGTATTTTAAGTTTCATTCAAGCAGAAGAAAACAAAAGGAAGTTAAGTTGAAAAAATATCGTGGAAGGAAGAAAAAGAAGTGGAGGGTTTGGGGATTAGGGAAGAAAAATTGGAAAGCGGTCACGTGAGGGATTACCTAAACCGGTAATTATGTACGGATGTTGAAAACAGGGAGAGATGATGATATGGGGATGGGATTTTTTCTTATTATGTTAGAGATTAGATAAATAATGAATGGGAGTAGAATAATTCGTCTATTTGATGTCATTTGTCATGATATGGTGTGGTAGTTTGATTGATATTTGTTCTGTACCGTACAACTCTACATTAAAGTTATAACAAACATACGATTTGAATGATTCTGGAAAATAGAAAAAACCCGAATAGAAACCTTATAAAATTCATATCTCTCCAGAATACCGAATAAATATAAGAAAGGACGATATATTTCAGAATAGTTGAGTACTAGCATTTATAGCCATGCAATGTGAAACAGGCTTGTCTCAAGCATTGGCTTCGGCAGCTTTTCTGGAGAATCCCCAGAACAATGCCAAAATCGCATCTTACGGTTTAGCTCCTGAAACCATGCCAATATTGAGCGTTCAGGACTGAGAACAGCACCTACACCCCCTAAACAGTACGAACAGGTTGTACAACATGCTGGCCCAATGCCTTATCCTTAGTCAACGAGTTACTGCACGTCTTCGTCCTTATGTATTCCTCGAGATTTCGCAGCGTTGTTTCGGCAATCTCGCTCAGAGCCTCTTCTGTGAAAAATGCCTGATGCCCACAAACAATGACATTATGAAACGTTATTAGCCTCATAAGAACATCGTCATGGATAATTTCCCCAGAATGGTCATCGTAGAACAAGGAACCTTCGCCTTCGTATACGTCTAATGCCAGACCTCCAATCTGCCTGCTCTTCAGACCCTTAATGACAGCTCTGGTATCCACAAGTCCTCCACGAGAAGTATTGACAATCATGACGCCTTTCTTCATCTTGGAAATGGTATCAATGTTTATTATGTGTTTAGTTTTGTCAGTCAGTGGACAATGAAGACTAATGATGTCACACTCAGGCAGCAGTTCGTCCAAACTTTTGTATTCACCCAATTCCTTTAAAGCCGGCGAAGGATACACATCAAAGGCTAGAAGACGACATCCAAATCCTTTCATGATACGAGCAGTTGCAATGCCGATTTTGCCTGTTCCGATGATCCCCACAGTCTTGCCGTGCAGCGTGCGGCCCAACAGACCATCCAGTGCAAAATTCCCCTCACGAACTCGATTGTATGCACGATGAGTGTTTCTGTTAAGCGTTTGGATCAATGCTACAGCAAACTCAGCCACCGCTTCAGGAGAATACGACGGCACATTGGCAACCATTATCCCGTGCTTCTCAGCAGCCAACAAGTCCACGTGATTGAAACCTGCACATCGTAGAAGAATCGCTTTGACTCCATTAGCAGCCAAGGAATCGACGACTGAAGCAGGCAATGAATCGTTGACGAATACACAAACGGCATCTGTGTCTTTGGTCAATGACACCGTCTCCTGATCCAACGGTACTTCATGGTAAGTCAATTCGATGCCAGAGTTCTTCTTGGCACTATAAGCAGCATTCAAGTATGTTTTATCATAAGGTTTTGTGCTGAAAACGGCGAGTTTTATCATGGTCGAGGCTTATCGGCTAGGGGGTTATTTCAGTCAATTGATTAAGAAAAACCGCTCCGGGAAAAATGGAATCAATGATTTATATAAGAAGCTAAGTTTAAAAGAATAATAAAAGTAATTTAACTATTTTAATCAGATAGAAACAAACAAAGGGAGTTTGGGGGGAGACCGATCGGAGTGGGGATTGCCCGATTAGGAAGGAGGCGCAGGGGAATACAATAGATAAGATAGCCAATAAGAGGAAATAATTGAAATATGACTGTAAAATCATTAAACTCCCCTGTATTTTATCCTCATTGTCGACTAATTTAATCCTCTGAACCCGCTTACCTAATCACCACACTCAGCCCTTACTAATCACGCTCCCACCCAATCAAACTGCTTTTAAATCCTCTCTTTTCCTCCATCAACCAACCAACACAATGCACTCGTTGGTCACGCGATCATTGCGGGCATTGCCACGTTCTGCTTCAGTATCGTTGAGGTCTGCGGCTTTCCATAGCTCGTCTCGGCGTTTAAATCCGATCCAGGAAGCTCCAGAAGGGCTCAAGGACGTACGAAGTCTTCCTCGAGTGGACCCCGGGGAACTTCACGCTGATTTGTACAATGTTGCTGACAAATACCTTGAGCATTCGGAATCTCTTCACAAATATGGCCAATATCTGGTCTCAGTTTTGCCCAAATACATCCAGGAATTCACTGTTTGGAAGGATGAATTGGCATTACTTGTTGCCCCATCGGCAATTCCGCCTGTTTTGGAGTTTCTAAAGCTTCATACAGCTGCTCAATATAAAAGCGTCATGGACGTTACTGCAGTGGATTACCCTACACGAGAACATCGGTTTGAAGTCATTTACAATCTTCTCAGTGTTCGATACAATGCACGAATCAGAGTCAAAACATATGCCAGTGAAACCACGCCAGTTCCAAGCATTGCACGCCTATTTGAAGGTGCCAATTGGTTCGAAAGAGAAACTTACGACATGTTTGGTGTGTTTTTTGAGGGACATCCCGACTTGCGTCGAATTCTTACCGACTACGGCTTTGAAGGACATCCACTACGAAAAGACTTTCCTTTGACAGGATATACAGAAGTTCGATATGACGAGGAGAAGAAACGAGTTGTCTATGAGCCTTTGGAACTTACACAGGCATTCCGAAACTTCAGCGCTGGATCTACAGCATGGGAGCCGGTTGGAGAGGGCCGAGACGATCGTCCAGAAAGTTTCAAGCTTCCTACGCCGAAACCAGAGGAGAAGGAGGAAGAACAAAAGAAATAATAGCATGATTAGGAGCATGGAGCTGTAGAGGTAAAAATAATAGCGTCACGTGAGCCGTTCTTCAAAAAATTCAAATAGAACCTTTAAATATCTTACATTGGAGAAACCGACAAGCTCGTATTCCATCACGCTGCTCCAATTTGCCGTTTTAACTGCTCCAGTTGGCTTCTTGAGCGTTCTTCATGCTCCTGTAAGCTTTTCACCTGCTCTGAAATCAACAGGAGTTCTTCTGAAGATTCGGCATCAAGACCACCTGATGCACTGCCAGTTTGACCTGATTCCAATTTACGTAGCTGGTCTTGTTTGTATTGCAGCAATTGTTCCAGCTGCCTTCCAACCAAAGCGGCCGTAGATGATCCATGCTGTTCAATGCCGTTTTTGCGTCGATCTGCTGCAGCTTCTGCGTCTTTGATCATGTTGTTCAAATCGTTTAATTTACGCTTCAGACGGACTTCTTCCCAGTCGGTGTCTTTTGTTGACGAGAAATCCGTGCCTGATTTAGGAAATGCCGATCTAGCACCAAGCCCCAATCTGTCCAGATAGCCTTCGGCAAAAGCGCCCTTTTTGGACGTCGTAGGAGGTCGTGAGATGTTAGCTTGCTTGGAAGTCAAACTATATTCTGGCTTTGCTTTTTCAAAGGTTGCTCTTAGAGATGCAGGAACCATTCTAGGCACTCTAATACCTCTGGATCTGCTATTCAAAATGTGCAAGAACACCAAAGTTTGCTCACGTTCAATCTTCTCATCGGATCGAGGATTCACCAGGTTCCAAGCTGATCGAATATCGGTCTCAGGGACATTACTTAGCGACTGGTACAATTCCGTGAGAGAATCAAAGCTAATTAAACCACGATGATCAACGTTTGCAGAATAAATAGCATTATAGGAATTTCGATCTTCAGGCGATATATACCAATCGAAATCGGTATTTAGACCAACCTCCTCTTCTTCTGACGAATCATAGTCAGCAGAAGGGCTTGAGCCATACTTGACAGCATTATTAGCAGTCACCAGGTGCGATTTACTGGCTGGAACAAGCCATGGCGGTAAACTATCAGGCACCTGTGTCGTATTTCCATTGATTAGGTCATAGATGAGTCGCATTGCGATACAGAACTCCTCAAAGTCGAGGTTTCCATCGGAATCGACGTCGGCAATATCCCATATTTTCTCCAGCTGAGAGTCGGGAAGCTGGCTGTTTTTGAATACAGGAGCCACTTTATCGCCAGAAAGAACATTATTTACAGGATTTAACCCGGTGAAGATTTCCCAGTACCGGTTGACTTCCCATTCTTCGATTTTGGACATGTTGGAGTGGTGGGAAGGAAGGAGAGTTATAAATGGACGAAGAAGACTGATGAAGATGCGTAAATTTGAGCATGGACGGATATATATGAGAATAGGACAAGGAGGGAATATATTTAGATGCTTATCACGTGAATTGTGTGCTTTTTACATTGAGCTTCATGTCTTATAACGTGGAAATTTGGCTGGGTGGGAGGTTACCCGGAAGTGGATTACCCAATACGGTAATACATGGTTCAACCGATAAAACGGTGAAAAACCGATAAAATAATGGATAAAACATATAGATATAGATATAGATATAATATGGTTATATCTAAATCAACCTGACAACCTACTTATATTACCTTTTGTTGTGTGCGTCAGTCTCCATCCATCCCCCAAGCACATGTTATATTCAAAATCGGGCTATGAAAGTTAAGAATATTACGTCTCGAAACAAGGGACCATGCTTTTGCGCCTTTAAGTTCTCTTCTTAATGTTTGTAGCCAACCACTCCAAACCTTCATACAATCCGTCTCCTGAAGTTGCACAAGTGGCCTGAATATACCACGCTCGTTGACGCAAAGAATGCAGTCCCAGTTTCTCAGTAATTTCTGCAGCATTCATGGCATTGGGCAAGTCCTGTTTGTTGGCAAACACAAGAAGCAAAGCGTCCCGAAGCTCATCTTCATTCAGCATTCGCTGCAACTCTTCTCGAGCCTCTCCAATACGGTCTCGATCATTACTGTCAACAACAAAAATGATACCTTGCGTGTTGTGGAAATAATGACGCCACAAGGGTCGAATCTTGTCTTGTCCACCCACATCCCACACTGTAAATGAGATATTCTTATACTCTACAGTTTCCACATTAAAACCAATGGTAGGAATAGTAGTGACAATTTCACCTAGTTTCAACTTGTAGAGAATGGTGGTTTTACCGGCAGCATCCAATCCTACCATGAGGATTCGCATTTCCTTTCGACCAAAGAGGCCCTGAAGAAGTTTTGAAATTGACAAACCCATCTAGAATGTTAGAGAATAGTTATATAAATGAATGATTGGTGAAGGAAGCAGGGTGATATGGAAGAAATTCCAGATAGTAGTAAACGGAGGAGCTAAACGAGAGAAAGAGCAAGAGTGAGAAAGATAGCGATAGAGGGGCTCAAGAGAGTGAAAACGGCTGAAAAGAACAATAAAACTCCACTATCATTAAAAGCAATAGGAATAGCAAAGAAGAAAACAACAAAGATAACAAAATCCTCGGTGTAGGTGTTTCCAAGCTCCTGAGTGGCCAAATTATCAAATCAAACATCAAAAAGACCGGCAAATATCAAGCTTGATGAATCCGATAATCACTCCAACGTCATTTCATAACGAATATCAATGACAATTTCCCATGATTGATCTTATCGTTTGTTTGATGACTCCCTTGATAAATTTTTCAACTGTTATTTTCAGCAGCAACAACAATATAACAGCCCTATCAGCAACCGAACGATTCCAATTTGCTTCCAAATACGAAATTGGCCATCGTGAAAACAGGAATATTCGCATAAAACACACAAATAAACGCAAACGCCCGAGGCCAAAAACCAGGTTGAAACGCGGTCGAAAAAGCCATTCAGCCATCAATTATCATAGCAATCAACCAAACGCAAGCATCCATATGCATTTGAAACATCCAATTAAAGCCATTTATGGCCATTTAAACGCCCAAATTCCCGTTCAACTTGGACTCAGCCGCCAAAAACGCCCTATCGCTAACCCCTATGTGCCTTTTTATCCTCTTTAAACTACAATCTATCGTGCAACTAGCCCCTACCTCAGCCTTCCGATCCCAATACTTGCACAATTACCATATCAAACCGAATTCCATCGCGTTGGTACCGTTCTACTTACCGTATGCTTGTACTCTAATTTGCAATATTGGAGTTGTTAAAAGTGGTGTTGTGGGATTGTGAGGTGGCATTATGATGGAATGGGCAGTTACCCGGGGAGATTAGGGTGGGAGCCCTAAAGGGGGCAGAGAGACAGGAGGTGACGGGAACACGGGTTTAGAGGGGGGATTTTGAGATGGATAGGGGAATTAGGAAAGAAAGAGGAGATAATTGAATGAATTTATAAATATGTTTTTTGTTTTTTTGGTTGTTGTTGTTGTTGTTGTTTAAGATAAGATAAGATTAGAAGGACCGGTTAATAACCTATTAATTTAAGCTTGGAGGGAGGATATCAGCAAATGATATGCAGAAAATGATAGGTTAGATATGAGATTATAGATAAATACGTTGTAGATAAACATGTAGTAGCTAAATACGTGCTAGCCAGACTTGGTACACAAACCGAGAACGTCGTAGTGCCATCTCATAACACGACTGTCTGTAGGTCAGCCCGTAAAGTTGCCGATATAACATGAGGGTAATTAGCCATCAGCCTAGATGACCACCGACATGTTTATGATGAACGGCCATGTCTTGTTGGTAGGGGAAGGCTAGTGTGTGGATCAGCCAGAGACGTGGCTCTGCAGCGCCGCTTACGGGGACAACTAACTCGCCGAGTACCAGAGACGGACATATGCTGACTGGCAGGACCAAATCTGGCGAACATACGCGACAATATTACACCACTACATAATAGGCCTGTATATCTACTAGCACGAATCCCCATTACCTACACACGTGACATCCACTTTCAAAGTATATATATACTCTCTATATCTCACAACTTCACACCCGTAGTAAGCCTGTAGTTCAATGCCGACAACAACTGGTGTATAACGTCCAATTGTGGTGTAGGCACCTTCTTCTCTCTAGCCAGACCAAGAGCATTGCCCAAAATAGCATCAACCTCCAATGGTTTGCCCTTACGAACATCCTGTAAAGTGCTTGGAATAAAGGCACTTGCGCTGCTGAAAGCCTTTCCACTGGCAAGTACTGCCTCTACTCGTTCATGGGGAATCTCCCGCTCTTTAGGAAGCTGGCTATTAGCAATGGCCAAAATTTCATCTAGAATAGTAGCAAATAGAGTCTCATATCCCAGCTCAAAGAGCGAAGACAGTGGAAGCTGAGTCAGAGCAGCTACAGTGTTGAAAGTAGCGTTATAAAACAGCTTTTCCCACCGATCTGCCTCAATATGCTCGGAGACGTTGAATGTCACAGGTGTATCTTCACAGAGATTTTCAAGAAGATGGAAATTTTTAGATGCTCCGTCCTTGTCGGCGCTTACAATGCCGGCTGTGAGGGAAATTCCCGGATTATAGTGATTCAAGGTGGTTCCTTCGACATGAGAAGCCACTAAAACCACTGCGCTGGCCACGTGATGCGTAGGGTACTTTTTAAGATATGGTTTATCGATATTAATACCGTTTTGAGCCAAGATGATCAACGTATCGGGGCCCAAGAATCGATCCAGATCAACCGGCTTATCATCGACAACCTTTGTAGCCACAATTATTATATCGTAAGGAGCATGTCCAACAGCTGTCAGATCGCCGTCTCTAATAAGATGGTCCGGCTTGAAGGTATGTTCATTTCCCCGTGCAATGACGCGGACTCCGTTGGCCTTGATTTCGTCATAGTTTGACCGAGCCACCAGACTGGTCTTTACGGGCTTTCCATGCCAATTGTACGCCAAGGTGAGGCCAACAGCGCCTGCACCTACAATTAGAATCGATGGTTCCGACATGATATTGGAAAGGATGTCAAGTTTGTTTTTTGATGGGGGGAATGTGGTGAGGTGATGAGACAATAGTTAGTGAGTAAGATGAAATGAGAGATAAAGGACGCGATAAGATAAGCAGACAACTATGAAGAATGTGTGGATGGATGTGAATTTGGAATCGTAGTATTGTATTTTGATATTAAATATGAATTGGCTATTATTTCTTGTAAAATCCATTGTTTCTGAGCTCCTCGTATAGCTTCTTCCGTCATTAACCGTGTTTAACCTTTATTAGCCGTGGTACGTGCTTAGTCATTTGAAAAGTCCGCCCCGCCTTCTGGATGGGGTAACTCACTTTTGGCTGTGGTTTATAGGCCTTTAATCTATACTCAGATATACACTCAAGATACCTCTACTATTGTACCAGACAACAGTACCAGAGTTCAGTAAAGGAATAACATGTTTAGCACTGAGTACTTGATTTAGAGGTTTGTTTGTTTAGAAGAATAATTGATAATAATCTATATACGCTACATGCTATATTTATACTTCAAATAATCCAGGGTAACTAGTTACCTAATTTGGGATTCTTGGGAATTCTCAGAATCCACATGGCTTTAATTGGTGCTATATATGGACAGACAAGATGACAATATGCAGCTTCTACAGATCCCCCAACCAGCAAAATGATTTCACTGTATCATGACTACTTGAAATCTTATTCATGATACAATGAAATCTTATATGTATGTAGTGCTATAATATATGAAGAAATTGATACTGCATTGAAATGGTGACAACTCTTCTGTTCAGCTCTTTACCCTCTTCTTTAAAAACTTATCTTTAAGCTTTTTAACCCAAATTCTACTTGATTTAATTCTCTATTGTGTGATTCTTCGAGCAAAATTGGATCTAATACAGGTGTCATATGATCATCCGGCTAATGCCTTGTATTAAAGGTATTCAAACCTGCCAATTGATTGATTCTCCAAACTGCATCATGTTCTAAAGAATCATTTGATGATGAACTTCTAGTTTGACTATCACTAAGATCTGTAGCTCTAACTCTGTAAGTAGCACTGAAGGGTAACTACTGACGAGAGTCGTTGGTATCGAGTCAATCCAACTAAATAGACTTAACCGGTTTTAGTGACCACAGTTGATACTAAAGAGACAGCTAAGGGTTTCACTGATTAAAAGGCAGACAATAGAAAATGCTCCTTGTAACTTGGTGAGAGGTCTCAGCAAAGAGGTTACTTCAAGATAGACAAACAGTCTGACAAAACTTCGTAGGAAAGAATTGATATAAAATTGTATTGTAATAAAAGATGTTGTAAGTGAATGATAATGAAAAAAAACTCTATAAACACATAAGTAGCCAGGGGTATTCAGGGTTAGATAACGATAGAAGCTACCCTACTGAATCAATTCTGCAAGATACAAGGTCAGGATCATGAGACCTTAGTTCGGTATTTATCGAACTATGACGTACGTCGAGATCTTATGGTGCCCATGACTAGCTTACAAGGTGTCTGAACCAGGTGATGTCACTTAAGTCCTATAAGTCCACTTCAACAAATAGATTATTATATTCTGAGGGATTTTTTCCCCCCACATGGAATGTCCACAAATGAATATCAGTATGTAAGTCTGGCTCGAATTTATCTCAGACCCCTGTTAAAACAAAGAACTTTCGGTCATGTGGTTTAAAATTACTCGATAAGTTCATTCCACGGCGTCAAGCGATTTCGCTTGTACGTCATAGTCCCTGGCCGAAATTGGTATTCCTTAATAAATCAAAACATATCATTGAAAACTGTTATCTGATGTTTTTAGACTCACATATTTCTTATTCTTAGAAATATCGATCTGTTTTTTTCCGTGGATATCATAATTTTGTAGCAGATTCTCCATATGTCCTTGCATATATCATAGTATGACATGAAATTGGCTCATTCATACATGAGAATAATTTGGATAATGTCTGTTGTTTTTGTGCTACTCAGTTGAATTTTCGTAGATATGTTCGATCATGGGTACGTCACAGTGGCTAGAATGAATCATTCATACGTCCACACTTACATGTGTTCATTGATCTACAAGCCGCTTACAGTAAGTCGATAGCAAAAAAAAAAAAAAAAAAAAAATACGGCAATAGATCTGCGAGGGAAATAATTTCCACTGGACTCAAATGGAAGATAATTATTAGTTACGGTGATTGAATCCATTATTCTGCTCGTTAATTACCTGCAAATTCTCGAGAGATGGATGCCATTGAATCCGCTTAGCTGATGAATTGTTATTTATCTTTCAGTATGTTATTTTTTAAAGTTTTTTTTATTTCTTTTTGTTGAGAGGAAGGTGTAAACATAATATCAATAGCCACTGCTACCTATGACTCAGGGGCGCTTACCCCTGCCCTCTGTTACTCCTTCCATTTGGTTTTATGCTTTCATCTTATACAGAAATGAATTTTTATAATTTATTATGACAGGAAGATCTTTGTCTTTCTTCTCAATTTGCTTGTCCGTTGATTGCTTAAGTCTTCAGTACAGTAGCTCAGGATCGAACCAAAAGAAAAAAAAATCTCTTATCTTCAGTAAAGTTGCTCAGGATCGAACAAAAAAATATCTCTTCTGCTTTTGTATAAAAAAATACACAACATTTCGTAAAGTCAGGTCATGCAAGCAAGCATTGGTGCATATCAAGCGAAAATTAGAAGCAACATTTTCTCGCTCCTCGAGAATATAAGAAGGCGAAGAATCATTCAATGGTTTTTCCTTGACCATCTAATTTTTCTGCAAATTAAAACGCTTATCTCATCTATATTGGTGAATTGTTATCTCATTGCAGTCTCGAGTCTTTTGTGAAACCCTGTTGTATTCATCAGGTTATCATGTTTTTTTTGCTTTCAATTTTTGCAGCTCTCTCTAAGCAGGCTGTCGGATTGTACTGGAGAGCTAACACTGCTGTTATGACAGCCTCCATAACTGCGGTCGGCATTGCTTGTGCGACCGGCATGGTGGCTAATTGTGCCATAGTTGCGGCTGCAGCGATTTTGATTTCTATCTCATCTAGTATAGGTAGTGGAGATCCAGCAGGATTAACACCTTCTTCGACCGCTGGACTTGTGCAGTGGGGTAATGGCACAGTGCCTCACACTTTTCATAGCAATACAGTATACACGAGGTTAGGCGATGGTAACTGGTACGATAATGTAACGCACCACTATTTCACAGATGAACCTGTTGAGCAAGTCTCTAACTTGGGTTATACTTATGCTTCAAAGACGAATGGAAGAGTTAAGATCACAGCCTACGGAGGCGGACTTCGAAAGGACAAATATTTGGCTTTGTATAACGCTAGTATCGTCGGATTATCGGCCGATTCTGCTCCGACTTTCCAAAGTATGGACGGCTATTTTGACGAAACGACAGGTGACGCTTGGAATGATCTAACGGAAAGTGATGCTCAATCACTGGCTTCTGAGACTTTTCCAAATGATCCCGATCCAGCTCAATACTGCTCATGTATCAGCAGCAGTGATGGAAGTGGAACAATAAATGAAGTCGATATCGGTTGGGGTATTAATTCAAGCGATGGTTCTGAAGAGGCTCCGACTTGCTGTACTTGTTCCAGCGATTGTTGATAATAAGAAATTGTAGTGTTTAGTGTAGTTCTGGTCAAATATGTGTGACATTCTTTTGACTGATTTTCTTATAGATTTATTGACTACTATTATGTATTTTCGTGTTACTTGATAGTCAATTCGTATTACCTATCATTTCCAGCCATATATCATGCCTTTGCCCAGATCAGTGGAGATTATTGGAATTCGGCTGGATATGAAAATTCTTGCCATGAGCATCTGATACAACTCATTGCTTCTTTCCTCCTCTCCATATGGCCCGTTTAAACAACTTTATATTTAAGAAAACAGAGGAAACCATGTTTCGATTGCGGGAAACATTTTGCGGAATCAAATCGCAGTCTGTTGAAATTTCTTTTTTTCAACTCCACATCATTACCATAAAAGGTTATATTACGTAATATGCACATAAAAACTCTTAGGGCACAACCCCAACAACAGTCCCGCACACTACCCAAACTTCCACTCAAAACTTCCAACACCACACAAAATTTCATATCATCACATAACATCGGCATTGCAATGGTAAGTGAAAGAGAATGTTTAGGAGGGGATATTAAGGGGGATTTCAAAGAGGAGAGAGAATAGTCGGCAGAATGTAAAAGAAGCAGGGTGTTTTAAGAAGGAGATATTGGGGGATCTAGGGCTGGTGGAGTCTGAGCATCATTCTTCCTTGTATGCTCATATCTCTGTGTTTTTACACATTTCTTTCAGTTGCATCTTCATCAAACTCTGCTCTGATTTGTATTCCTAATTTTATCCCTTTTTACTGTTTTTTAACCGTCTCTAACTCATTTCTCAGGCTAAAGTAAAAACAGTCGAACTCCGAAAGAAGACCAAGAGCCAACTTGACGAACAGCTCGTTGACCTCAAGAAGGAACTTGCCAAACTTAGAGTTCAGCAGGTGTCCAACTCGCTACGAGACAACCGAATCAACCATGTTCGAAAGTCCATTGCTCGAGTCTTGACCGTCATCAACCTTACCCAGCGAGACCAGCTGCGAGAATTCTACAAAAACAAGAAGTTCGTTCCAAAGGATCTCCGAGCTCAACAGACACGAGCCATTCGACGAAAGTTGACGAAGCATGAAGCCGGCCTGGTGACTTTGCGAACTCGAAAGCAACAGATTGCTTTTCCTCAGCGAAAATATGCTATCAAGGCTTAGGGAAAAAAACACAAAGTAATATATAAAATATGTCATGATGTCAGATAATTTGTGGAGGCGTGGACCGTTTGGAGATGGCAGTCCGTTCGAGACATGTAGTCCATTGTGGTCCATTAGACATGTCTGTTCCATTCCAGTTTCTCGTCGTAGGTCATTCATGTTCTTCCGGACTGAATAGAGAGCGTATATTATTGAAGCCAATGCTATTTCTCGAATATCCACCGTAAATGCTCTCATGAAGCCACCAGCATAATCATTGATTGCCCAAATAGGCAAAACTTGACCTGTTACCCGGAAGGGCCCAAGGATTCACCTGATATACCAGCGAAAATCAAATATAAAAGATAAATTACACTCTTATAGTATCTCATAAGCCCTTATCTTCTCACTAAATGTACTTCAGCACTAACTACTCTTGCTCTACTTACGTCTTACCCTGTCCTGTTGCTCCTCTATCTTCTCTCCCTCTCAGCCCTCAACTTCCCAACCACCTTTTGCTTCCATTGGCCAACCTCTTGCACTGGCAATTAAACGGTACGCAGTAAGAACGTAAAGTATTTGTTGGATTTGACTGCATTGATTAAAGATGGTATGTATCAATTGATTGGTTGATGTATTGTGTTGCTTTACTGACCGGGCAGGCTGGTGCTTTGGAAAACGCTCGTAAGGAGCTCAAGAATTTGTCATTGGATGCTCCTGAGTCTGAATATGGTAAGTATAATGGGATTAGCAGTGATTAGTATGGTACTTCTGTTGTTTTTGATTGTTTTGTATGGCTTTTGATGGTTGTTCTGCTGGGTTTGATGGCAATTGTACGGGCTTAGATAGCAGTCCCGAGGCGAATAACACAGTTCCGAAGCAAATAGAACCGGCCCATCTACCAACAAGGCCATTATAAACATCAGTGATCATCAAGAATGCCATATCAAGTATAAAAATCCGCCCCACGCTGTCTTGCTAACTCCTCAGGTCACATCTACTCAGTCTCCGGTCCCGTAGTAGTGGCTGAAAACATGACTGGCTGTGCCATGTATGAACTTGTCAAAGTCGGCCATGATTCCCTAGTTGGAGAAGTCATTCGTATCGAAACAGACAAAGCGACCATTCAGGTGTATGAAGAAACTTCTGGTGTTACTGTCGGAGATCCCGTGCTTCGTACCGGTAAGCCTTTATCGGTGGAATTGGGCCCTGGTTTGATGGAGACCATTTACGATGGAATTCAAAGACCTCTTAAAGCCATCAAGGACAATTCTCAGAGTATTTATATTCCTCGTGGTGTGAATGCTCCTGCTCTTTCCCGTGACGTCAAGTACGATTTTACTCCTGGCTCTTTAAAGGTCGGCGACCATATCACTGGAGGCGATATTTTCGGTCAGGTCTTTGAAAATTCTTTGCTAAACGATCATAAAATTCTGCTTCCTCCTCGTGCCAGAGGTACGATTGTGTCGATTGCAGAGCCTGGTTCGTATTCGGTAGATGAAGACATTCTCGAGGTGGAATTTGATGGCAAGAAACACAAGTACTCCATGTATCATACATGGCCTGTACGTGTACCCAGACCTGTCACTGAAAAGCTCAGTGCTGACTATCCTCTTTTGACCGGTCAAAGAGTGCTTGATTCTTTGTTTCCTTGCGTCCAAGGTGGTACTACTTGTATTCCTGGAGCATTTGGATGTGGAAAGACTGTCATTTCTCAATCCCTTTCCAAGTATTCCAACTCTGATGTCATTATCTATGTAGGATGTGGTGAACGTGGAAATGAGATGGCAGAAGTTCTTATGGAATTTCCAGAACTGTTTACTGAGGTTAATGGCAAGAAGGAACCCATTATGAAGAGAACTACCTTGGTAGCAAATACTTCCAACATGCCTGTGGCTGCACGAGAAGCCTCAATTTACACCGGTATCACCTTGTCAGAGTACTTCCGAGACCAAGGTAAGCATGTAGCCATGATTGCTGATTCGTCATCTCGATGGGCTGAAGCTCTGCGAGAAATCTCTGGTCGTCTTGGTGAGATGCCTGCCGATCAAGGTTTCCCTGCATATTTGGGTGCGAAGTTGGCTTCATTCTATGAACGAGCTGGTAAAGCAGTTGTTCTTGGTAACCCACAACGTCAAGCCTCGGTTTCTATTGTTGCGGCCGTTTCTCCTGCCGGTGGAGATCTTTCCGATCCAGTTACTACGTCTACTTTGGGTATTACACAGGTGTTTTGGGGTCTTGATAAGAAGTTGGCACAGAGAAAACACTTTCCATCGGTAAACACGTCGATTTCTTACTCCAAATATACACCAGTATTGGACAAATACTACGAGGCTAACCATGCTGGATTCGGCAGTTTTCGAGATAAAATCAAGGAGATATTGTCGACTTCAGAGGAATTGGAGCAGGTTGTCCAACTGGTAGGTAAGACGGCATTGAGTGACAGCGATAAGATCACGCTAGATGTTTCAAACCTGATCAAAGAAGACTTTTTGCAGCAGAATGGATATTCCACCTATGATGCCTTCTGCCCTATTTGGAAGACAGCCGGTATGATGAAAGCGTTTGTTACCTACTATGAGGAAGCTCAGAAGGCTGTTTCTGCCGGAGGATCATGGAATAAGCTCAGCGAATCCACTGGTCAAATCAAACACGCCCTTCAGAGCAGCAAGTTCTTTGAACCTAGCCGAGGAGAGGAGCAGTGTGACCAGGAGTTTGACAAGCTGATTACCAGTATAATTGATGGATTTGGAGAGGCTTCAGAGTAATTTAGAAAATCTAAATATTCACATACAATAGGATTATTGCCAAGCTTAATTTCGAGCCACTCCACAGGAAAACCATCCTTGTAGCGTATTTCTAGAAGTTAGTTTTGAGCTCAAATGTAATGGTCAAGGAATTGAAATTTACATGATTGAAGTCCACCATGAAGTGCCGTTAGAGTCATCCGTATTGGAGACAGGATCGGGATTCGAAACACTCAATATACGATCTTGGTAATACGGATGCTCGGTTTCTGGCGTATAGGAATAATGGGTGGAATGAGATCGGCTGGCAATGATGGCGGGTTTCGAGCCTAAACAATTAGAAATATTCCGAGAAAGAAAACAGCAAAGTTCACATGCCCTTGGATTTCTCAACAATTCGACTCTTCGGTCGGAGAGGGTAGAAGGAGTCGAAACGGGGATCAGATCGATCGATATTGTCTGGAGATGCTGAAAGCGGTAAGCGCCTGCCTAAAGTATTGATTGGAACCGGGTAGTCAAAGCCGGCCCACGATATGGAATCTACAGTACGTTGGGTCGAAGCGTTGGAGGAGGATTTGGAAGACGGAGAGGTATGTTTTGTAGACATGAGGTTGGAGGAGGGAGAGATTGATGAGAGTGATAGTCCCAATTAGGAAATTTCGGATATGGTGAACTGACGGGGGAGGAGATGAACAGGGAAGGTCTGTGGTGTTTTAGAGAGGAGATATGCTGTCTAGCTATATATGGGATATGAGATATTTAGTTTTTTTTTCTTTTTCTTTGCTGTTGAGTTAGTTTGCTATGGTCGACTCTCAGTCGCATGATGAAGTAATTTCTCTACTGGATAGACATCATAATGAGATGGCTAAATTAGAAGCGAAACAGATTAAACATGAATAATGCAAGTGAGAATCACAGATAATACCCGTTACAGCCATTCCAATCATTTATTTGTTAATTTTTCAACCTTCTGACTGAAATTGACCATGTCACGTGATATATCCTCTATCTTCAACATGACACTCTAACCAAACAGCAGCCAACAAAGCCAACTAAAACCCAATATAAACCCAATAAAACCCAATAAAACCCAATATTCAAACAAAATCTTCCTCCCATCGTATCCTATCCCAACTCCTCCTCTCCCTTCATTCCCCCCTCCTCCATAACCTTCAATCCCAAACCACCCAAAGAAAAAAAACCCGCCGTATAATTGTTTACAGCAATCGACTCATAAAACGGCACCTTCATCCTTTTAGACAATAACCGCCATGAACATCGACCCGGACGTACAAATGCGAGATGCAATTCCTGAGGACGCCATGGAAATAGAAGCCGAGGAATACGAGCCTTCAGTATATATAGCTGGAAGCCAGGTTCCAACTGTCACTCCAAAGGAAATCACTCGACAGACATTGGATCAATTGGATGAATGGCTTGAAAGATTACAGAATTGTCAGCCTCTGACTGAACAGGAGGTATCGTTGCTATGTGAGATGGCAAAGGGAATATTGCAATATGAGGAAAACGTCCACCCGGTATCGGCTCCAGTAACCATTTGTGGAGACGTGCATGGACAATTTCACGATCTAATGGAGCTTTTTAAGATCGGAGGACAGTGTCCCGATACTAATTATCTTTTCATGGGCGATTATGTTGATCGAGGGTATTATTCGGTAGAAAGCGTGTCATATCTGGTGACCATGAAGGTACGACATCCGCAACGGATTACAATTCTTCGGGGAAATCACGAGTCTCGCCAAATCACCCAGGTGTATGGATTCTATGATGAATGCTTGAGGAAATATGGCAGTGCTGAGGTCTGGAAGATTTTTACCGACCTGTTTGATTATCTTCCAATCACCGCCTTGGTTGAAAACAAAATCTTCTGTCTTCACGGTGGTCTTTCTCCTCAAATCGAGACCATTGATAATATCAGAGAGCTTAATAGGTTTCAGGAAATCCCGCATGATGGTCCAATGTGTGACCTGCTTTGGAGTGACCCCGACGAAGAAAAGGCCAGCTGGGGTATTAGTCCTCGAGGCGCTGGTTATACATTTGGCCCTGATATTTCGGAAAAATTCAATCATCTTAATGGACTATCACTGGTTGCACGGGCTCATCAGCTTATGATGGAAGGTTATGCTTGGTCTCATGAACAGCAGGTGGTTACTATATTTAGTGCCCCTAACTATTGTTATAGATGTGGAAATCAAGCTGCAATCATGGAAGTCGATGAGCAATTGAATACTGCCTTTTTGCAGTATGATCCTTGTCCGAGACCGGGCGAGCCAAGTGTTAGCAGGAAGACACCGGATTATTTCCTGTAATAAGGCTCGGTGCTGCTGCTGTCAGAACACTAATATTCATTGCTCGTTTTCATCTGTATATGGCTGCATACATGAGATATTTAATTGTTGGTGGTACCTTTCGTTGCACGATCAAGTGCAATATCACACATTGCCTATTGTTAGTACAAGGAGCGTGGGAGTCAAACGTACCCCCTACTTACCTCCAAAGCTTCTTTTTTCTCCATCTTTATATCTCCTCTATGTATTCGTCGTTTCATGTCTTCCATTATGACGTCTCGACTCCTTCCATTGACAAACACCACATACCGTAATCCCGGAAACACCCGTTCGTACTCCTTATTGAGATGTTGCAGTATTTGACGCTGTTCTTCTGTTTGTTGCTGTAAACTCGCCTGTTCTGCTGCTGAATGTTTGCTGGAGATATCGGCCTTCTGAGCTCCAAGCCTTGGATGGGCAGCAATTATCTCGTATAATCTGGGGTCATTTTGATCATTTTTCAGCACTTGAAGCAGCTTTTGACGAATTACCGAAATCAACTCTATATAGCTATTGTAGTGAATGTTTAATAAAGGAATTACTAGATCTACGAGAGTATGGCATTTCTCGAACAATTGCGTCAAGACGTCTGTTTGGACCTCTTTAGACAATTGTGATATGTCAGAAGCAGCCGGAAGCATGATACGAGTATGAAATATAGTTTAAGGGCGCTTTGGTGGTGAAATGGTTGCAAGAACGGAGATGGCCGAAGGTCGAGAGATAACGAAGAAAACACGAAAAAAGAATATAAAACGTCAAAAATTGAAATACGAAGCTCAGAAATCAATCCAATTCCAATTTATTCACAAAACAAATAGTATTGTTCTGTTGCGCATCACGTGACTATTCCCATTGCCGTTTTCAGCACTGTCCGCAAAAAAAAACATTTGATCTTCAAATTTTCATCATTTTTTCACTCAACATGGCTCCTTCAACGACAGCCGTAGTGCTAGGAACCGGTGCAGTTGCTGCAGGTAAGTAGATTGGTGCTGGAATTCGATGGGGATGTCGAAATGGCGGATTTAAGAGGTGATACGGTCAAAAGATGGCATTGTATTCAGGGGTGGATGAGCTGAGGAATATGTCATGACGGGACGATTATTTCCGGGGTTTATTTCGGTCTCATTTTGATATTTTGGATGGATTGCGCTGTTCTGCTTATGGAATTCGAGGGGTTTTCTTGAAGAATGTGATGATGAATGAAAATAAGCGCCGGGATTGAAAGCAAGCCGATGCCGTTTGATTTCAGCAACCATCTTCTATGACATCGGATGCTTTATTTCCTTTATACGAGTAATTGTTTATTCTAAGGGTGTTATTTTCTTCAAAAATGGTGGTTTACAAGATATTTACCGGGTTGTTGCTTAGGGCCGAGATCTGATTGCTTGTGCATCCGCATTTTCCTTATCGAAATCATTTATTTTCGCAAATCTCTAACTTTACAGTGTCATACTTGATTTATTTCGACTATATGCGTCGTCATCAGCCTGATTTCCGTAAAAAGCTCCGAAAAACCGCAAAGGCACATCAGAAACAGCAGGAGAAAGCAGCCGAGGCAGGCAAAAAGGAATTCAGAGACAAATTGCGTCAGTTGATCAAAGATAGTCTTGCTAGTGAACCTTTGCCGACTGATCTCAAGGCCCAAGAACAGGTGTTTGTAGCAGAAGTTGCCAAAGCAGATGAACTTGCTAATTCTTCGGATGATTCTCAGCTTCAAAAGGCAGCCTTGGGTTTTTATAGAGCTCTTCGAGTATATCCGAATCCAGTTGATTTGCTGAGCATCTACGACAAGAGTCTGAAGAAGCCTGTTTTGGAATACTTGAGGATGATGATTGTTATAGAGCCTCCTCCAGCATTGTCTAGTGTTTTGAGCTCTTCATCGTCGAGTATCAGTGGACTTGATGAGGTTGACATTTAACAAAGAGAGCATTAAACATAGAAAAGAAAATCTATCATGAGAAGGAAGATGTAATAACAAGTGATTCTTCAAACTGAACTGAACCGAAATGTACATATGGCTGTAGCAGGAACTAGACATTATGTAGAATGATAAATGTCGAATGGCGGAGGATTATCTTTAAATAAATATAGTTGAGATAGACAGGAGGTGAGAAACAGAAGGGGTGCTTTGAGCGTGAGGGTCCTGTCAATTGGCCGCGATCAACGTTCAATGGCTAGCAGCATTATTAGCAGGTTGTTTTAGCGGTAGAAGTTTTTCCCAAGTCGTTTTTCCAGGCTGTTTTGTGCTGAATGGCCGGTTTTGGCTGCTGAAATTCTTCCATGATTTCCGGAACAGTCGAGGCCCTGATAAGATCAGCGAGATCAGCGAGACTTCAATGAGATTCAAGATATACACATAATATAGTTGCTATTTCCATCTGTCAATTGAGACATAGTTACCCTCATGCGGTCAATTATGCCTAATTTGGAGATTCGCAAAGAGCTTATTTGGAACTTAAACCTGCAGGTCACCACTAATGCCATTCAACGTGTAATTCGTACTTGCTTCTTCGGTTTCAAACAAGAGCAGCTATATCTTCGTATAGTGCCTGCTGCCTAGGAAGTTTTGTGGGGAAATTACCGATATAATCAGCCTACGCTTAACCATGCTGCTTAATGAGTGAGGATCAAGACGTGAAGATGATGCTTCAAGTGACCTACATAGAAAGCAGAGCATGCAGCTAGCCGAGCATTACAACGGCACGTACAATTGCAGCAGTAGCAGTTAGAATGACAGCGTCATGCAGCACAGTACTCGTACTAGTCGTATAAATCACATCTCAGCCAATGTTTTAACGCCACATTGTAACGCCACATTTCACGCCAATTTCTCCTAAAAACCCCTTCGAAATCATTCCATTTTCTCATTTCACATGTTATTGTTTGAGTGGCGTGGGGCGAAGTCTAATTTGGTAATGCGGGGTTCATCGGCAGAAAGAAATAATGGTTTTGAAGCCAAATTTAATTTTAATATTTATCTTATAATTATTAAGATATAATTCTTTATAGATAGTCATTTATTTCTTTATCTGTTTCATACGCTCTATCCTGGTTGTGGCTAGTCATCCAATTACTCGGTTCGGCTTAAAACGCCTTCTAAAGTTCAATGTCACATCTCATTTGGCCACCGAATCCCAGAGCTTATTTATATAAATAAATGAGATGAGTCGTTTTCACACAAGTAATACAGATTTCAGTCAAACAAGCAATTTAATTGTCGTAATCACTCGTCATGACTGATACCGATACTGAGAAACCCCATGTAGAAATCCTACGCGTATCTATATGCATAAAAGGCCAGAAACCTTATCATATTACAAAAGAAACTATGGAAGAATTCTCAAGGACTCCATTTGAAATAGTTGAAAAGTCCTCATATAGTACCAAGGTCACGTTTCGAGTTAATCATAAAACAGTCAAGGGATTTCGATATATGATGACGACTAAGAAGGCTGGAGTAGTTGTACATAAAGTGGATCAGGCGTTAGGGGACTTTGAGCCAAATACCGAGGAGAATCTTGAATACACGGTGGATTTGCCCGATGAACAAGTTCCAGGAGGTTGGGTATATCGTGGAAAACATCCTCAATTGTCTGTTTATCTGGATGAGGAAGGAACGGTACATCAGGAGCTGCCATGGATAGTGTGGGTTACGAAGGGATAGGAGGGAGACAGGAGGAAGTTAATTTATGGATGAGAAGCAAATAATTTATGGATGAGAAGCAAATAATTTATTGGATGAGAGATCAATTGTTTATACAAGTAGTTCATTTATAGCTAAGAAGAAGAAATAATAATTTGGTTGTAAGAAGCTCATATTACCGTATATGGGTCGGACTGAGGCTGTAGATGGCAGTGGCCTGACAAAACCGGCTTAAATTACAGATTTTTACACTTTTTTAACTATAAACTTGCAATTATTCCCAAATAGGTGAAATTAACAAAAATTCCCCTCAAAAACGCCACTTTTATACCTTAAAACCCTGAAGCTTTGCCCTCTTCACAGTTTACCTCGGAGCTTCACGGCATCTTGCGGCTCAGACCACCAGAACTCCACTGACAATGGAACAATGAAAAGGTATAAATATACGGAGAAATTCCAATTATTCTCCTTATGACAAGGAATATCCGTTTATTCAGCCAAATTTTCTTCTTTTCTTCTTTCAATCGGCCGTTAAATGACGACATTGCCCCACTTGATACCATAAAAACCCCGCATATCCCCACATATTTTGCCTTTACGACATCCACTTTTAAATCAGCAAAAAACTCCAGAAATTTGATTTTATATTTTCAACATGTCCGAGTAAGTAGTAGAGATAATCTTGCCGATCTTATGTTTCCTAACTCTTCCGACAGTTCCTCAGATCAGCAGCATGTCAAGATCGTCGGAGTCACTATTTTCGTCGAAGGAAAAGAACCCAAGTACGTGAGCAGAGATATTCCGGGAAGTTTCGAAGAGTTCAGCACTACGCCATTTCCTATTCCGGCCGGTGCAAAGTATCATACTCAGGTGAAATTTCAAGTCAAGGGAAAGCCGGTCAAAGGACTGAGAAGCATAGTATCAACCAAGCGATATGGTCTTGTTGTTAATAAGGTTGATGATTTGATAGGCGATTTTGAGCCTAATACGGAGGAAACTCCGGTTTATACTGTTGATTTGCCGGATAAAACCGCTCCAGCTGCATGGCTCCTAACTGGACAATACGATGCTTCAACAGTATATGTGGATGAAGAAGGCACTGTACACAGTGAATCTTCATGGACTGTAGACATTAAATCCTAAGTCAGCTGATTTGAGGGGACATTGAAGCTTTAGGTTGCCAAGAAGCCGATCTGACAAGCACCAGCTTAGAAGCTCGTCTGTAGCTTAGAAGACATTTAAATAGATTGTTTTGATATTAAATTAAACCATTTAAAGATGATGTAATTCGTCGTCTAAGTACATGTATAATAATAAGTCCGGTTGTAGTTTTGTGATGCGTGGTATCGAAGGAGCCATATACTTCAGGTAGGATATGGAGTATGATGGCGTATGATGGCGTATGAGATGCCCAACGTGTGGGATGGCTTGCGTATAAAATGGCCATAATTCACGTGTGAAGTGCGCGTATCCTTATCTATCACTCCTTTGACCGGATCCCGGAGTAAAAGACGCATACGGAGCCGCAGGGTAATTCGTGTATAATGCAACTGAAGGGATAAACGCACTCCGTCGATACGCTGGATCGGCGTGATATGATGCAGGTAGTTGGACCTCTGGTTCGTGTGATTCCTCTTCATCGTCTGATCCTTGGAATATCATTTTTCGGGCTTCTTCGTATTGGGCCATTTTGGCAGCCAACTTCTCATCTGCAGACGGTGGAGAAGTCGTAGAAGCTGAATTATCAAGAGTGACATCAGAAGAAGATGCCGACAATCCAGAGCTGGGCGCAGACTGAGTCTGAGGGCGACTGTCTTTTGCAGGACGACGACGACTTCTGTTCAAACCACGCTCGGAATTTCGACCTTTTGAGTCCTCATTCCGCTTAAGTATCAACGTGGATGATGTTCGATCAGTATCGTTAGACACGGCTTTAGTTTCGTCAAGTTCTATAAGGGAACTAAGCCTCTGACTAGGTAAAGTGACGACATGATTCCTGTATATGACAACAGAACGGCCATCTGAGCTAGATATATGCCCCATCATGTAGTAATCAGAAACTTTATGAGCAATAAGTCGATGGAAGGAGTTCATAGGATCCAAAACAACCGAAGGGTTTTTTGATTTGAGTAATCCAATGATGGATTTCTCGACCCTCAACACCACCATTCTGTTCTTGACATCATTGAGCGCGTCCATAAGAACGGGATCAATGTTAGATGCCATGGCGGATTTCTGTTGAGGTTCCATTGTGTTTAAATAGAAGAAACGGCGTGTCTTTGAGGGGGGTATAATGTCCCCGAAACCAGCCTAAAAACACTCTCTAAGGTGATTCTAATGCGTCTAATTCTATCATATATTTCCAACTAAAACAAATAATACCCTTGGCGTCCGAAAACCCCTGTTAGTTGGGCCGATTTCTCCGGTCTTGGTTTGATTTAGTGAGTGATTCTCCCCAACTAAGAAGTTTTTTTCCCACAGGGCATTTTAAACTTCCCAGCCGAGAAAAAGAGCAGAAGTCCACCAAGAAAAACGCCAAAAGTCCCAAAAACGCACAGAAAACCGCCAAAAGTCGCAGAAGTCCCAATGGGCTCAATGGTTTTTCTTCGGTTTTCTCCCAGCAAACGCCTCATTTTCCCCATTCATTTTAACATTTTCCCACCCACTTCAACTTAAACTCCCATTTTATTCATCATAATCAATAAGATATGGATGACAAAGCCGATGAGGTATGTAGTAAGGCAACAAACAGAAAAAGTCAATGTTGGAAATGGAGACTAACAGAATTGCAGATTCGAAGGAAAAGACTGGAACGTCTATCCAGGGTTCCTACCGGCGAAAGTGTGGGGGAAAACGACGGATCGGCTGCCAATCCCGCTACCCGTTCGTCTTCATCATTGGATAGTTTGAATGATACGCAGGGCAAAAAGGAGCTCAAGAAGGAAGATAGACAGGCGAAAGAGCAGAATAATCAAGGAAATGGAAAGCGGAATGGTCCTGTGTTGCGTAGTGCATCGAAGAATGGCGAATCACAGAATGAAGGCAAGGCAACAAATTCACAGGGAGATAGCAAAACATCAGATGACATATCACGAGGCGCTACGTCTCAAAGTGACAAATCCCAGAGTGCTTCTCCTCATGCTGCTGTCCAGAACTCCTCTAAGTCTCATGTCTCATTTGCTGACTGGCAGAATGACATCATCAAAAAAATCCTCCTCGTCACTCTCGATCAACATGATAAGCCCTCTTACGCTCATCTAGAATCTCTTGTGGAAGAAGTTCAGGAAGAAACAGGGTCATTAAAGCTTACCGCCGACTTGCTGGACCGCCTGTTATGGGCACGGCTGACTGAGCATAGCAATACCGAAATATCTCCATTTGATTATCTGCTGGAAATATGGAGAAAAGCTGATAATCTCGCTCGTAAGAGACCGATTACCGCTGATAAAGTGTCTGTTTTGGACAAGATCAAGTCTAGGGCTGTTGATTTCGCCGTCATTTGCTGTACAAGCGACATCACCGACTCGGACGGAGCCGTAAATCTCGGCGAACGAGTCCTTAAGCTATCCACTAGCGGTGATGCTAGTCTGTATGATTTCATGGATGAGTTGATGACTCATGCCGAGGAACAGGAAATGCTGTTTGAAATACTTAATCCCTTTTTTGCATATCTCAGAGATAGCCTGACCGAAGCAACTTATTCCGGTGACTATCGATCTCATTTTTTGGTTCTGGAGCGCATTTTATCATTTGGCAAGGTTGCAGCCGTATTTTCACAACTCGACGGCTTTGCCATAGGCGAAAACACCACTGCTTCTACAGTGGCATCGACAACTCTTTTGGGCCCATTTTTAGGAATATCTCCGCTTGACGGAACTGGTCCAACGGCAAATTTCCCAGATGCAGATCTCATTATGCCGGCTGAAAAGCATAGAATCTCCAACGACATTCTCGCCGAGCTGCGTGTTATTCAACAGCGCCTGTTCAATATATGCAACTTGATAGTTAGAGGTTCAACTAAGTCACGACGAGATCTTCTGGAATATTTTGGCAAAATAGTAGATATGAATCACAGACGGCTGGCAATGCAGGTGGATGCCAAACTCATCACCCCAGATGGATTTATGTTGAATGTCACTCATGTTCTGATCAAACTTTGCGGACCGTTCACGGACTTCTACGGTTCGAAAATCGATAAAATCGACTTGCATTATTTTCAGGGCCAACATGCATTGTTTGACATTTCGGACGAAACAAAAGTCTTCTCTGACAATGCCTCATCAGCAGCTTTTTACAAAGACAATGCCATTGCTGGTGACGACCCCAATTTCATTACTCATGTCTACTTTTTGACTGTTGCATATTTACAATATGGTCTCTGGGCTTCTGTTCAATCCATGGGCAGAATGAAGCGTGTGGTTGATGAACTTCGAGTAAACTATGCTCGATTCGAAGCCGAAAGAGCACGGTACAATGGCTCAAACATGCCTTCGCTTATGGCAAATACGTTTGAGTTGCTGAAGAGCCAGTTAAAACGGGCAGAAGGCGTCAGGCAGACGTTGGAGGCTATTTTCAGGAGCGATTCTTATATGAGTACATATGTGGATTTTGCCATATTTCACACGATGGTAATGGTAAGAGCTGCTGAAGATGGTGATTTCCCATATCGTGGTAAATATAGTCAGCTCAAACTTCCGCTAGCTGATTCTCCACCACAGTATTTTGCAAACTATCCTGAATACTTCATGGAAGTGGCAGTATCACTGCTTATAGAAGTTTCCCGCTTCATACCCGCTCTCATGCTCAACAATAATAATGCTCCTTTGGTGGTTTTTGCTGTGACCTTTTTACGCAACAGTAACTATGTCAAGAATCCATATGTGAAGAGCAAGATCATCGAATTACTGTTTTTTGGGTCAATTGAGCTACCTAACGGCCGTAACGGCTATTTTGTGACGATATTTGATACTGAAGAACTGTGTCTCGAGCACTTATTTCATGCCCTTATGAGTTTTTATATTGAGATGGAGCAAACAGGACGAAGCTCGCAGTTTTATGATAAATTCAATACTCGATACTACATCAGCCAAATCATTCGAGCAATTTGGGCCAACAATGTTTATAGACAAAAGCTGGAGAAAGAAAGCAAGGAAGATGGAGACTTTTTTGTTCAGTTTGTGGCATTATTACTGAATGATAGCACCTATCTGATGGATGAAAGTTTGACCAAGTTGGCGCAAATACATAATTTACAGAAGGAACTGGCTCCTTACGGCCCTCCGAATCCCGCTGAAGATCGTCAGATTCAGGAAAAACGCACCAATTTGAGCGAGGCTGAGCGACAGGCACACAGCTACATGCAGTTAGCTAATCAGACTGTTTTGCTGCTCAAACTATTCACCTATGCAGTTCCCAAGGCATTTGTTACACCAGAAATTGTTGATCGTTTGGCAGCAATGCTCAACTATAATGTTGGTGCATTAGTAGGGCCAAAATGCAGAGAATTGAAGGTGCAGAACCCGGAGAAGTATGCATTTAATCCTCGAGAGCTTTTGTCACAACTCACAGAGGTGTATGTGAATCTTCATAATGAGCCGAATTTCACCCATGGTGTGGCTAGAGATGGTCGATCGTTCCATATTGCGAATTTTAATCGAGCAACGGATATTCTTTCTCGATGGGGATGGAAGTCAGCAGATACTTTGTCTCAATTTTCCAACTTTATTGCCGAAGCAGAAAGACTGCGACTTGAAGATGAGCAAGGAGAGCAAGATCTGGGAGAAATCCCTGACGAATATCTTGATCCTCTTATGTATACGCTGATGGAAAATCCAGTGACTTTGCCATCAAGTAAGGTGAATATTGATCTGGGGACCATCAAGCAGCATCTATTGAGTGATCCAAAAGACCCGTTTAATCGCTCGCCTTTAACCATTGACCAGGTTGTTCCAAATGCGGAACTGAAGAAGGAAATTGAGGATTGGAAGGCGAAGAAGAGACAGGAAGCAGCAGCAGCACGGCAGACGAAGATGGAGGTTGATGGATAAGAGGCAGGGTTTTCGTTGCATCTGTTGAATTTTTATAACTCAGCAATCAGTAAATAGAAATTAGAGCTGCTATCAGGCCGATGTCATGTTTCTCCGCTCAACTCCTCAACTCCGTCCACGTACGTCACTGGCAAATTACAATCCTTTTCTGACACTTTTCCTACTCGTCCAGGGCCCAATGATATCAATTTTTCAACGTCTTTCTGCTGATTCAAGTACCGTATACAACCTAGCCAATCAACGGGTTCCGTCAGAGTGTTTACTATGCTTGATTTGATTTCTTCGAGAGATTTGAATGGTTTGGCAGTGATATTCGACAAGATCTGAGCATTTGGTGGCCATGAGAAGGAGATTGATCTGTCGGCTTTACCGTCCAAGATCTGCTGCATAATCGGCTTGGCAGATTCCATTAAAGGACTATGAAATGGACCAGATACAGCCAGAGGTACTGAACGGACTCTGCGGTTCATTTCACTACTCAATTGCGTCAGAAGCTGTTGAATATCGGAGGTTAGACCGGAAACTACCACTTGTTTGGTCGAATTTATGTTTGCAATTGCCAAAGTCGACGGACTGAGGGCTGTATATTTGCGTATGAGCTCGAAAAGAGTATCATATTGGCCATCAGGGATTGCAATTGCGTTCATACTGGTTGGAAGTCCAAGGTGTTGAGATGCCTGAGCCATGGCTTTTCCTCGTTCTCGAACTAACCAAACAGCATCATAATATGGAATGACACCAGCTATAGTCCATGCGGTATATTCCCCAAGACTGTGGCCAAAGACGTATTTGAATTGTGGAGCTTTTATAGTCATGTAGGTTGTGTATAGAGCATAGCTGGTAATCAACAGCATAGGTTGAGCGTTTTGAGTCAAATTGACAGTTTGAGGATCCGTCAAAGTGTCCAAAAGGTAGTTTGAAATAGGAAAATTTAGCGATTCATCGGCTTGTTTTAGTAGTGGATCAACAATGTGGGGATATTTGGCTTGTAGAGGTTTAAGCATGCCTGGTTTCTGATATCCTTGACCGGGAAGACATAATGCTAAGTGAGAGGAGGCTGAGGAATGATGAAACAGGCGAATTGAAGGTTTAAGGAGATTTGTGGGGAGGGGCATGGGGGGAGCGTGAAGACGGAGACACTATGGGACAGTGAGGGACACTATGGGACACTATGGGACACTATGGGACACTATGGGACACTATGGGACACTATGAGGGAAGATCTAGTGGAACAACAGGGAAGAGAGTGTATAGAAAAAAGGGTCAAATACCGCATTGAGATGAACTACTTCCGGGTAACTATGATGAATGGAGGATTTTAATTGAGAAATCAATGAGAACTGCAGCTGCTGACGTTGAGTGGTTGTTTCAGCTTTTGTTGTTCGATGCTCAGCTTGGCAGAAGTCATCATAGAACAACATGATATACTGCGACAACGGCGACATCTGCAACAATGAACGAGTTTCACGCCTGTATTTCACGTATTATGCCATATTTGAGGTGTTATTTCATATACAAGAGCTTTTTATCTACCTTTTTCAACCCCTTTCTTCCGATTCATCCCCCCTTTCTTCCCCCTTGCTAGCATCGCCATAGAACATTACAGCCTACGATTAGACAACTGCCGTCTACTTAAACAACCAAGCATCCAAACCAATAGAATAAACAGACTATAACCCCCGTGTAAACAATCTCCGTCCCATCATGTGTTTATCTCCTTTGTTGAGATCTCACTTTTGCTCCATGTGATGATTCTTCCTAATTAGGAAAGTAAACCAACAACCCCTATATAAACCACCAAGTCGCACAAAAGTAACCCATCTTTTTCAAAATCAACTGGCGTCAATTACCCGGGACAGAACGAATATCTGAACAAGACAAAACGTGACTTTTATTTGTTCATTCCGTTTTTGTCCCCCACCTTCGCTGATATCCTACCGCTATTTTTAGCGCCTTGTTTTATCTTTTTTCAGCCTTTTATTTGTTTCACAACCACTTCCATTCTTCGCATCTTACTCTCACAATGGGCTTGAAAGATCTCGATTTCATATGCCATAGAGTATCTGTACCAGTATGCTATTTATTAAGGGCGAGTTCCAATAGTCAGACGGTGGAGAATCAGCTCAATATCGGCATTCTCCCCACGTGCTATCCTCGCACCGTTGATCTAGCAAATACCGTCATTCTTAGTATAGGAAATGATTTCATGCATATAATGGGTCTAACGGTGGTGATGCTTGTTTTATTTAATGTCAAGGCCAAAATAACCGCCGTTGGCCGTGTAGGCATGCTTCATTTATTCGTCATCTATGGATGTTTGACGTTTGTTAGCTTGGTGGTTGATTCCGGCGTCACTGCACCCGGTACAAATACTTATCCGTATTTGGTTTCTGTACAAAATGGCTTGGCCAGTGCTACATGTACAAGTTTGGCCTTGAATGCGTTTTGGGGCTTTGACTTCTTTGCCGATGATAGTAGATTGACTATTTTTATACATCGAGCATTAGCACTATTTGCCTTTGCCCTTAGTTTTGTTGTAACTTTGCTTACTGTGCGAGGTTGGGGTGGTTCGGCCTTTTCTCCTACTAATGCTACTGGATTGTTTGTGGTTGTTTATATCGGCTGCTTTGTATTAATAGCTACCTATGTGGTATTTCAGCTCATACTTTCACTGTTTGTTTTGCATGATTATTGGTCTTTTGGTGCCATTATACTTGGTGGTTTCACCTTTGTTTCTGGGCAGATTCTTATGTATGTCTTTTCATCGGAAATCTGTGACAGTGTAAAACATTATCTGGATGGAGTATTCTTCGCTACAATGTGCAATTTGTTTGGAATGATGATGGTTTATAAGTACTGGGATATGATCACTTCTGAAGACTTGGAATTCAGTGTATCCAATGCACCAAATGCTTGGGATGTCAAGGAATTGCTTGATGAAGGACCTGATGATGATTATAGTCAATATGCGGGGTCGTCATTTGCATTTAACCAAGGAAATCAGCATATAGAGTGAAGGGGACAGAATGGCAGCGTCGAGTCACTGTTAATCGGCTGCCAGATGCTATTCAACCACTAACGCTAGCTCTTCCTCGTCAACTGCAAAGCAGTTCTTATCTTGTGAAACGCCTGATTCTCCCAAAAAAAGAAATATCTTCCAAATGATAACAATTAGTGTATTGCTGCATGAAACGGATAAGGCGACCAATCAGGAACTCAGGAAGTCATGTGATTCGACATGATTGGAAAAGATAAAAGTTTTGATAGTATAAAAGCATGGATTTAAATAAAATAGAATTAATAAAATGTAAGATGATGGATAACGGAAATATATTAATGACATATGAGTCAAACGATGTTCCTGGATTATCTACTTAACGCTACAGATTTCAGATATTACCCTTCTTTAGCCTTATCTTTTTCCCCTCGATATAATGTAACGGTTACATCAAACGCTATGATATGATTTTTAAAGTTATAGGATAATGCCGATCATTTCCTAAATAGGCTATAATTGTCGCGTATCTTATCTATTCCCCTTAAATACTAGATAAACAACGAGAAATACTTCGACAATATCTCAAATATGCATAATCAAGCATCGAAATTCCATAGCAGATGGATGCTATTTCTTATTTCTTTGGTAGCCGTAGTAAATTCGGCTACAAATGGCTTCGACGGTTCCATGATGAACAATTTCCTCAGTTTACCCTACTATGTCTCGTACTTTGATCTTACTACCAGTACTATGGCTTTAAATAATGCCATAATTAACGTCGGTGCTTTTATTGCTTTTGTTTATTCTGGTTGGATATCGGACCGTTGGGGTAGAAAGATCGGCATGGCTGCTGGAGCTCTGATGACTATTCTGGGAGTCATTTTACAATCTGCTGCAGTTCATGAAGCAATGTTTTGCTTAGGTCGATTTTTCATCGGTAATGGAATGACAATTACTGCCGTGGCTGCTCCTACGTACATTGCGGAGATTGCTCATCCTGCCTACCGAGGAACAAGCACCTCTATATACAATTCCGCTTGGTATGTTGGATCTCTTATTGTAGGTGCAGTTACGATTGGAACTGTTAAATTGACCAATACATGGTCATGGCGTATTCCATCGATTTTGCAGCTGGTTCCTTCGTTCCTGTGCATTTTATTCTTGTTTTTTATCCCTGAATCTCCTCGTTGGTTAGTTCAGCATGATCGTGTACTCGAAGCAAAAGAGATCCTTGTTAAATATCATGCAAACGGTGACGAAGACGATCCGATACTCCTTGCAGAGTTCCAGGAAATTCAAGATACTATAGCTTATGAGAACGAACAGCAACATACCCGATGGAAAGCTCTCATTAGCACTCCAGGAAATCGATGGAGACTTTGGATAAATTTTTCAACAGGTTTCCTTGGCTCTTTTATCGGCAATAATATTGCTTCGTATTATCTTGTCTACATATTGGATGGGGCTGGATATCGAGATCCTCATAGTCAACTGGTCATTAACACCATGTTGAGCTTTTCAAATCTGTGCTGTTGCGTCATTGGAATCCTTGCTGTCGACAGAATCGGACGGCGTGTGTTGTTTTTAGCTAGCACTAGTTCAATGACAGTTTGGATCATTCTCATTGGAGTCTTGACCCATTTCTATGGCCAACCGCAAGATGCACTGACAGGAAGCAGGGTCTCAGTATCTCATAGTGCAGGATCTAAGACCACTGTAGCATGCGTGTTTCTGTTTATGGCAAGTTATTCAGCAGCATGGACGCCATTGTCGGTTTTATATCCAGTGGAAACTATGGGATATTCCATTCGAGCCAAAGGAATGGCTATTAATGCGGCTTTTCTATTTGCCGCAGCGTTTATCAATACTTACGTCATTCCTTATGCGTTTAACGGCATTGGCTGGAAATTTTATCTGATTACTGGAGCAATTTGTGTACTCATGATAGTGAATATCTATTTCACGTATCCCGAGACAAAAGGAAGGACATTGGAAGAATTGGACGAGATATTTGATGGCATTAAACATTCAGATGTGCCTAATTTGGCAGAATTGAATACGGCGTTGGATAAGGAGAAGGTGGTAATAGATGTTGAAGAGATTTAGGGTGTTGTGATAAACGGTATAAGTGATATGAGGGTTATGATACGAGGTATATGATATAAAGCAAAAAATACATAAAACGGGTCCTACAGTTCTGTTGGGTTTCCGAGACTTGGCACTTTTGTTGTGTCAGCGCGTGCTTTAAAGAGCTAAACACGACCCGTAAACGAATAAAACCACCTGAGTCAATAATGAACCAATCCTTTACCGATAATAATTCAATAAATGCAGCAAATATTTTGTTTCTTCACGGGAATTGAATGATCGGCCTGCCGGCGTGATCGACAGCCGAGTTACCCAAATAGGAACTCAAATTACTAATACTAACTTTTTGACAAAACAGCGATGGAAAAACTTACAAATTTGCTTCTTTATTTGGGAATTCTACTGATTTTTATACTGAATAAAATTACCTAATGATCGACATGGAAAAAGAAAATAAATTAGTAAAGCTGATTATCAATAGGATTGCCTAATTGAGGCATATTACGAGACGTATAAACAGAGTCCGAATTGTCTATAAATATGGCTTGTAGGACGCCCCAAAAAATATTATTCATTGGATATAAATATTCAGCTTAAATCATTGAAATTTCTACTATGTCTACTATCAAGACCGTTTTTATCACTGGAGGTACAGGCTTTGTTGGTTCTGCCCTCGTTAGACAGCTTGTTGCCAAAGGCTATAAAGTTACTGGATTGGCCAGAAGCGACAAAAGTGCTGAAATTTTGAAAAAGGCAGGAGTTGCCCCTGTACGGGGATCTCTGGAAGATATTGACATTGTCAGGAAGTATGCTCTTGAATCCGATGCCACAATCCACTTGGCGTTTGATCCTGACTTTTCAGTGTTTGCTAACTCCATTGAAACTGAGAAAAACCTAACTCTTTCTCTTTTAGAAGGCTTTGCTGATACTGGCAAGACATTTATCTTCACCAATGGGGTCTTGGCTAAGTTGAGTCCTCCAGGTACCCCCGGAAGAACTCGGTCTGATCTTGGTGAGACTGTGAGAAGTTACAGCACTAAAGGTGTTCGTGCAATTGAGATAGTTTTGCCCCATATTCATGGAGATGAAGACACGAAATTTACTGCTGGTCTCGTTCAACTGGCCAAGAAGAACCAGGTCTCAAAGTACGTTGGTGATGGATCTAACGTTTGGTCTGCTGCTCATCTTGAAGATGCTGCTGCTCTTTATGCGTTGGTGCTTGAGAAAGGCGTTTCTGGTAAGGAGTACGTTGCTGTAGCGGAAACTAGCGTCAAGACTAAGGATATTGCTTCTGCAATTGCTGAAAAAGAGCACGTTCCTTTGGAGTCAATTAGCTCTGAGGATGCAGGAGAATATTTTGGGCTTTTGGTTCTAGCCATTGCCAGCGATTGTGGCAATTCCTCTACTGAAGCGAAAGAATTAGGTTGGGTTCCTAAACACAAGACTTTATTGCAAGATATCAAGTCAAATTCGTATTAGTCATAGTTTCAGCTGGTCTTTTAGGTATTCATCTACTATTGTCGTTTTATAAATGTTAAAATGTACTTCCGTAATTAGGTAGAAACTTTGTGTATAATTTGTTCTCCCTGCAAACTTAAAATCCTCAATGAACCCTGAGTAAGAAGACTATGACTATTTTTTTGAAATTATCAGACTGCCTGCAATTTCGGTGTTCTGCTCAAATGTCAGGAAATGCCCGGTGCAGTTTTGGCATACTTGATCCTCTCCCTGCTCTATGCAGTATTCATGCCATCAGTACGATTCAAAACTTTCCCGAATTTTTTAGTCCATATGAGCTACATATAGAGGCGGATTAAATAGATTCAGTAAGCCACTAGAAACGAGTTGTAATGGTTAAGGGCTAGAAATCTAGCTGGTGTCACTTTCTCGACAATAAGCAAGAAAATCTACAGAAATTCAGTTCCTGCCAAAAAAAATTGTTTATGGTGTAGTATAAAATAAACCAAGTTGCAAAATATCGACTTGTCAATAAATGACGCAAAACAATTCGAATGTCAAAAAGTAACAGGTCATGTAAACTGAAGATGCAAAAGCATAAGCTTATAATATTATATATAAAAAATTGTGAGAAAAATCAATTTGCAAATTTTGAAACCAGTACAATACAATTTTTTTTTTCGTGATTTTTTTGCCTTCGGCAACATCGTCCGGAACGCTTCCACAGCCTCATCTGCTTCCTTGTGGGCCCTCTGTCTATGCTCTTCTCGCTTTTTCTTTGCTTCCTCTTATTTCTCCATTCCCACTTCCGACTCACTCTTTGGCGCTTCACGACCCTTCAATGCCTTGTCCAACCTCCTTTCTGCCACTTTACGTTCATTTATCGCCTCTTCACGATCCTTCAATGCCTTCTCTAACCTCGCCTTTGCCTCTTTAAGTTCATTTGTCACCTCTTTACGATCCTTCAATGCCTTCTCCGACCTCCTCTTGGCCTCATTACGTTTATTTGTCGCCTCTTCAAGTTCCTTCAATGCCTCCTCCAACCTCCTGTCTGCTTCTTTGCGTTCATTCGTCGCCTCTTCACGATCCTTCAATGCCTCCTCCAACCCCCTGTCTGCCTCTTTGCGTTCATTTGTCGCCTCTTCAAGTTCCTTCAATGCCTCCTCCAACCTCTTGTCTGCTTCTTTGCGTTCATTTATCGCTTCTTCACGTTCCTTCAATGCCTCCTCCAGCCTCCTATCTGCTTCTTTACGTTCTTTTGTCGCCTGTTCACGATCCTTCATTGCCTTCTCCCTCCTCTTCCTTGCCTCTTTCCGTTCCTTCATTGCCTCTTCACGATCCTTTCTTGCCTCTTCACGATCCTTCAACGCTTTCTCCAACCTCCTATCTGCCTCTTTACGTTTATTTATCATCTCTTCACGATACTTCATTGCCTTCTCCGTCCTCTTCTCTGCCTCTTCCAGCATCTTGCATGCCTTCTCAATCATGATTTGAGTTTTTACCCGCGCTGTCACTTTAACTTGCGGATCCAATTTTTTTATTCCTCGTTCTACTTCTCGTTCTAGTATTACTGCAAGCAAAATTTCTTCTAACTCTTTATTCGGCACTATCTTCTCTCCAGCAAAATCCTTCGCTTCCTCACCGGATTTTCCGAAAAGCGCATCTTCCACTCGATCATGAGGACGATCTTGAACTTGGTTATGCCAGTCTTGATTTTCGTCAACATAACTGTTTAGAGAATTGCCTGGGGTAATGCGAGTATAATTAGTACGTGAATGCATAGTTGCTATTTGTGTTAACGACGTGTTGGGTGGTAGCCACAATACATATAGAGCCACAAAGTGACGCATAAACTTAATCCAGTTTGAGGCCATTGTGGGTTAACCAAATTAGGCACTGCATGAGGGTAACTAACTGGTGACCCATGTGACTAATTAGGATTCTTGGGAATTCTCAGATTCCTAATTAGGTAATAATTAGTGTGTTACATATTTATCAACAAATTTCATCAATCATTGTTATATGCCATTTTGTGTACTTCTGTAGTTATAAAGACTCGCTCTAAGCGGTCAAGTTCATGGAAAGATTGTGCCGAGTGGCAGCGACGTGCGTCAGGATAACACTACCAGAACAGAAAAGAATATATCGTGTGGGGTAAAAATATAGAAATATATCAATTTATATATCCTGAGAAACATATATGACGTATATTCACGTTTGCGGCTCTGGTAACTCACAGACTACTTGGAAACCCCAACCCTCAGTGGGGTAGTAATTTGTAATATAGTATTTTGAGTGTAGTATTTGGATTGTAACATCCGATTGTTGACATACATCTTAGACGGACTTTCAAGCACTCCACATTAGGGCTTTTATTCGTAGATCCATCTTTCGATATTCTTTAGTCAGGCACGAGATATCGCTACGTTCCACTAAACACTTTAGTCAACTCAGTAGATACGCGTTAGCTAGCGCTCTAGAAATTCTGTTTGAGGCATCGCAAGGTCGTTTCAAAGACCTATTCCTTTTTGACCCATGAACTGCGATGTTCTTTTGCGGCGATTGGCATGGGTATTCGTAAGCGGCTTCTCATCTACAACAACCCATTGCTCGTCGTTCTCCGTATATATCTTTTGGAGCATTTGATCTAATTTCCTTTTAATCCCTACGTTTTTAGTTCGTAGAGTCGTCGTCAGATTTACTCATATTACTGCCTGGCATACCCTTTATATTTTCAAATTTTGCTTTACAGTTATATGAGATTAAAAAAAATTCTATATGTGATGAAAAAGGCCCAGTAGTTGCTAAGCGAAAAAGGTGGAATGAATAAGAGGGCCTGCCAGTAAAGCGCCAAATATAAAGTATTTGGTGCTATTTGAGCCGCAGCCAGATGCCTCGAAAGTTGCCATGTTCGTAGTCTGAATATGCAAAATATAATATTACAGTATTTTGCTACAAGCTGTAATATGAAATGCATCAATTTGCAAGGAGATAATGAAGTGGAACATTTGAGACAAAACTTAGGGATCGGGTAGTATTCATAAACTGGAAATACCAAGCATAAGCATATATAATATTCCGCTATGAAACTATGGAATAACCCAATTTGCAAATTTGATACCGGTAGAATATTATTTTTTGGCTTTTCGGGAATTCTTTCTCTTCTTGGGAAACGTGTCCCGGAACGCTTCCACAGCCTCATCGGCTTCATTGTAGGCCCTCTGTCTATGCTCTTCTCGCTTTTTCTTTGCTTCCTCTTATTTCTCCATTCCCACTTCCGATTCACTCTTTGGCACTCCACGGCCCTTCAATGCCTTGTCCAACATCCTTTCTGCCACTTTACGTTCATTTATCGCCTCTTCACGATCCTTCAATGCCTTCTCTAACCTCGCCTTTGCCTCTTTAAGTTCATTTGTCACCTTTATACGATCCTTCAATGCCTTCTCCGACCTCGTCTTTGCCTCATTACGTTTATTTGTCGCCTCTTCAAGTTCCTTCAATGCCTCCTCCAACCTCCTATCTGCTTCTTTGCGTTCATTCGTCGCCTCTTCACGTTCCTTCAATGCCTCCTCCAACCTCCTGTCTGCCTCTTTACGTTCTTTTATCGCCTGTTCACGATCCTTCATTGCCTTCTCCCTCCTCTTCCTTGCCTCTTTCCGTTCCTTCATTGCCTCTTCACGATCCTTCCTTGCCTCTTCACGATCCTTCAACGCTTTCTCCAACCTCCTATCTGCCTCTTTACGTTTATTTATCATCTCTTCACGATACTTCATTGCTTTCTCCGTCCTCTTCTCTGCCTCTTCCAGCATCTTGCATGCCTTCTCAAACATGATTTGAGTTTTTACCCGCGCTGTCACTTTAACCTGCGGATCCAATTTTTTTATTCCTCGTTCTACTTCTCGTTCTAGTATTACTGCAAGCAAAATTTCTTCTAACTCTTTATTCGGCACTATCTTCTCTCCAGCAAGTTCCTTCGCTTCCTCACCGGATTTTCTGAAAAGCGCATCTTCCACTCGATCATGAGGATGAACTTGAACTTGGTTATGCCAGTCTTGACTTTCGTCAACATAACTGTTTAGAGTATTGTCTGGGGTAATGCGAGTATAATTAGTACCTGAATGCATATTTGCTCTTTGTGTTAACGATGTGTTGGGTGGTAGCCACAATATATATAGCCAGAGAGTGACGCATAAACTTCATCCAGTTTGAGGCCATTGTGGGTTAACCAAATTAGACACTTGCATAAGGGTAACCGGTGGCATGAGACAGTTGTGGATTCTGTGGATTGTTCCCAATTAGGATTCTAAGACATTTGTTACCCTCTGGATGGTATGAATATACATATATACCTCATTCTTCTTATTATTTTTGATTAAGTCTAAATATATATGTGTGTGTGTCTGTTATAAATATTGTCTATTGCATTTCCCTTCATTTGCATTTATCATCATTTTGCATACAGTGTTAATCTGTTTCTCTAATGGCCTAGAAACCACAAGTTAGGATATGTGATCACGAAGGGTTTCAGGATTCGATAAGACAATAGTGAAGCTCCAGAAACCTATAGTCTGAACAAAGTAATCCAAAAGAATAGTATGTTAACCTATATACTAATAGAAAACACACAAATACGAAGCTTAGAGAATCTATACTCCAAGCAGCCACATATATATATATAGTTGTAAAGAATGTCACGTGAGTCACCATATCTCAATTGGGACTCTCCAATTCCAACACCACAATTCTGAGAATTCCCAAGAATCCTAATTAGATAATAGCTAGTTACCCTGGATCATTTGAAGTATAAATATGTAGCGTATATAGATAATCAACAATTATTTACTCAAAACCTTTACAAACAAGCAAGTACTCAGTGCTAAACAATTATTCCTTGATTGAACTCTGGTACTGTTGTCTGCTACAATAGTAGAAGTATCTTGAGTGTATATCTGAGTATAGATTAACGGCCTATAAACGACGACGTTCATTTCATCGTATGTGGATTCTTCCAAACGGGATAATATACTGGCGTTGCCCTCCTATGGTTATTATTATATATATCTTTCTACTTCTTATATTATATTTAACAGCATTCAATTATAAAAAAATTATATTAAACTGTGTGCAATAAGTCACTTACTTATAACCGTTATTTATTTAATTATGCCGTTTTTTAAGCATAACAATTACACTGTACATGTACATATTTATCAACAAATTCTACCAATCATCATTTTGTTATATGCCATTTTCTGTACTTCTGTAGTTATAAAGGCTCGCTCTAAGCAGTCAAGTTCATGGAAGGATTGTGCCGAAGAATATCAGCGACGTGCGTCAGGATAACACTACTAGAACAGAAAAGAACACATCGTATGGGATGAAAATATAGAAATATATCAATTTATATATCCTGAGAAACATATATGACGTATGTTCACATTTGCGGCTCTGGTAACTCACAGACTACTTGGATACCCCAACCCTCAGTGGGGTAGTAATTTGTAATATAGTATTTGGATTGTAACATCCGATTGTTAACATACATCTTAGACAGACTTTCAAGCACTCCATGTTAGGGCATTTACTCGTAGATCCCTCTGTCTATGCTCTTCCCGCATTTTCTTTGCTTCCTCTTATTTCTCCATTGCGACTTCCGGCTCACTCTTTGGCTCTTCACTCAAGTGTGCCTCTTCGCGATCCTTCAATGCCTTCTCTAACCTCGCCCTTGCCTCTTTAAGTTCATTTTTCAACTCTTTAAGTTCATTTGTCAACTCTTCATGATCCTTCAATGCCTTCTCCAACCTCGTATTTGCCTCTTCACGTTTATTTGTCGCCTCTTCAAGTTCCTTGAATGCCTCCTCCAACCTCCTATCTGCCTCTTCGCGTTCATTTGTCGCCTGTTCACGATTCTTCAATACCTTCTCCAACCTCGTCTTTGCCTCTTTGCGTTCATTTATCGCCTCTTCACGTCCCTTCAATGCCTCTTCCAACCTCCTATCTGCTTCTTTGCGTTCATTCGTCGCCTCTTCACGTTCCTTCAATGCCTCCTCCAACCTCCTATCTGCTTCTTTACGTTCATTTGTCGCCTCTTTCCGTTCCTTCATTGCCTCTTCATGATCCTTCAACGCTTTCTCCAACCTCCTATCTGCCTCTTTACGTTTATTTATCATCTCTTCACAATACTTCATTGTCTTTTCCGTCCTCTGCTCTGTCTCTTCCAGCATCTCGCATGCCTTCTCAGTCATGATTTGAGTTTTTACCCGCGCTGTCACTTTAACCTGCGGATCCAATTTTTTTATTCCTCGTTCTACTTCTCGTTCTAGTATTACTGCAAGCAAAATTTCTTCTAACTCTTTATTCGGCACTATCTTCTCTCCAGCAAGTTCCTTCGCTTCCTCACCGGATTTTCTGAAAAGCGCATCTTCCACTCGATCATGAGGATGAACTTGAACTTGGTTATGCCAGTCTTGACTTTCGTCAACATAACTGTTTAGAGTATTGTCTGGGGTAATGCGAGTATAATTAGTACGTGAATGCATAGTTGCTCTTTGTGTTAACATGTGTTGGGTGGTAGCCACAATATATATAGAGCCACAAAGTGACGCATAAACTTAATCCAGCGACTGAGTTTTTACACTTGCAGCGAATTTTTCCCCAAAAGCTTTTCTCTAAATTGGAGCAGATGACATTGGATAAATAGGAAAGTGCAGATAATTACCCTATGTAGATATGTAAGTCCTTTTAGACACAGTCGGGACGATAATAAAGACAAACAACTTAATCCAGTTTGAGGCCATTATGGGTTAACCAAATTAGGCACTGCATGAGGGTAACTGGTTGTGATTTGTAGGCCTTAGAAATAACTCTCTTCTTCAGAACTAATGGTACCTATGTGATAACACACACTTAGCTAGATACAGGATAGTTCAAAGAAAATAGAAATAATTGGTTATTCATATAAGAAGAAGATACGATGTGTATATGTGAATTGTAGGCATCCGGGTAAAGATGTACTTCCTAGTTGGGATTCTCCCAAGACACAACTAGAGAATCCACATGGTGACCCATGTGACTAATTAGGATTCTGAGAATTCCCAAGAATCCTAATTAGGTAATAACTAGTTTGTGCATATTTATCAACAAATTTTATCAATCATCGTTATGTTATATACCATTTTGTGTACTTCTGTAGTTATGAAGGCTCGCTCTAAGCGGTCAAGTTCATGGAAGGATTGTGCCGAGTAGCAGCGACGTGCGTGAGGATAACACTACTAGAACAGAAAGGAATATATCGTATGGGGTAAAAATATAGAAATATATCAATTTATATATCCTGAGAAATATATGACGTATATTCACGTTTGCGGCTCTGGTAACTCACAGACTACTTGGGTACCCCAACCCTCAGTGCGATAGTACTTTGTAATATAGTATTTGGATTGTAACATCCGATTATTAACATACATCTTAGACAGACTTTCAAGCACTCCATGTTAGGGCATTTACTCGTAGATCCGTCTTTCGATATTCTTTAGTTGGACACGAGATATCGCTACGTTCCACTAAACACTTTAGTCAACTCAGTAGATACGCGTTAGCTAGCGCTCTAGAAATTCTGTTTGAGGCATCGCCAGGTCGTTTAAAATACCTATTCCTTTTGGAGCTATGAACTGCGATCTTCTTTTGCGGCGATTGGCAGGGGTATTCGTAAGCGGCTTCCCATTCTACAACAATCCATTGCTTGTCGTTCTCTGTATATATCTTTTGGAGCATTTGATCTAATTGGCCTTTTAATCCCTAAGTTTTTGGTTCGTAGAGTCGCCGTCAGATTTACTCATATTACTGCCTGGCATACCCTTTATATTTTCAAATTTTGCTTCACAGTTATATGAGATTAATAAAATTCTATACGTGATGAAAAAGACTCAGTAGTTTGCTAAGCGCAAAACGTCGAATGAATAAGAGGGCCCGCCAGTAAACTTGAGCCGCGGCCGGGTGCCTCGAAAGTTGCCATGTTCGTAGACTGAATATGCAAAATATAATATTACAGTATTTTGCTATAAGCTGTAATATGAAATGGATCAATTTGCAAGGAGATAATGAAGTGAAACATTTGAGACTCAAAATTTAGGGATCGGGTAGCATTCGTAAACTGGAAATACAAAGCATAAGCATATAATATTCTGCTATGAAACTATGGAATAACCCAATTTGCGAATTTGATACCAGTAGAATATTATTTTTTGGTTTTTCGGAAATTCTCCCGGAACGCTTCCAAAGCCTCATCGGCTTCCTTGTATGCCTTCTGTCTATGCTCTTCTCGCTTTTTCTTTGCTTCCTGCAATTTCTTCATTACGGTCTCCGTCTCGCTCTTTGCCTCTGCCAAATTCTTCGCTGCTTTCGCCAAGTCTTCCTTCGCAACTTCGGCTTTCTTCTGTGCGGCCCGCGATATTCTTGTTGCCTCTTCACGTTCCTTCAGTGCCCTCTCCAAGCGCCTTTCTGCCTCTTCACGTTCCTTTATCGCTTCTTCACGTTCCTTCAACGCCTTCTCCAACATTCTATCTGCCGCTGTACCTTCATGTGTCGCCTCTTCACGATACTTCATTGCCTTCTCCGTCCTCTTCTTTGCCTCTTCCAGCATCTTTCGTGCCTTTTCAACCACCATTTGAGTTTTTTCCCCGGCTGTCACTTTAACTTGCGGATCCAATTTTTTTATTTCTCGTTCCACATCTCCTTCTAGTTCAACCAAAAGTTCTTCTAACTCTTTAACCGGCACTCTCATTTCACCAGCCATTTCCTTCGTTTCCTCAACGGATTCTCTGAAGAGCGCATCTTCCACTCGATCAACAGGAACTTGGTTACGTCGGTCCTGATCACGACCGCCTGAGGTATTGTCAGTAGAATTAGAATTTGAAGACATAGTTTCTCTGGTGTTAGCACCAACGGTAAGGTGTACGGCTTAGGGCTTAGTGGCTGTAGCCATAATCTATATAGCCAAAAGTTACGCATTAACTTGATAACTTTGGGGCTCCAAATTGGGCAGGGACACTCGTAAATTATGCCACTATTTTAGACATAACAACCACATTATATATTCAAATCTTACTCACTGCATATAATGTGTAGTGTGGTAGCTTTAATAGCTTATTCCGAGATATAAAAGAATGGCGACCATAATTTAAAGGCATTTATATGTGATTTGTGGCGTGGAATCCAGTTAACATTATAAAAAGTGCAAATTAAATTTTCTTAGTAAGGAAACACAAGAGGGTAACTCAGATAGTAGTCCATAATCCGTCGTTCCATCCATAAAAACTCACATAGTACTTTTTTATACCATAAGATACAAACTTATAGCTATAATATAGAAACATAAAAAAAGCATAACATGCATGTCATAATTATGAATGCCTGTTGTACATGAGTAGCAGCATATTTAACATGTTTGGCCGGGGTTACCCTCATGTAATGGTGCCTAGTTCGGATTTTTTCTCCAGAATAAGTAGGCACTGGAGGGTAACTACTAGGCAAAAGTACCGATACCTACCTATGTTATAGCCAAGTAACAAAAAGCACTATAATGGAGTGAATCAAGAGATAGATAGTAAAATATGCGATATATAGAGAGAAGGTGGTTGTCATTCGATTCTATATTCGATGTTCTTATGTGTCTAGATAATTGTCTAGATAATTCACGGTAAATCATGCCGCGAGGATAGAAAGGCACGCTTCTATGCACGAATGCATAACCACAGCCAGCAGTTAGAATAAAATAACGACCAGACACGGCTGGCGGACTCATGATCCTATTCTATAGTCTTCGGCTGAAATTTCTTGCGGTAGTGACTTTTATTTATCTACTTGCCTTAGGCTCTTAATGCTGCTACGGTAGACCTTAGAAAGATTAAGGCGCTCTGTATTGGCATTTATCATATATGTCATACTTTTAGCTTCTGTTTCACAATCGTATCCTAAAGTATAAAAAGCCGTAATTTATATTGACCTTTGGGTTCGATGGCAATGTCTCCAGGCTCTAGAATAACACAATATATTGTGGATTGTTGCCAAGAAGATAATCTCGGCTGAGGCCGATTTCCGGGCAGATATGTTTTTATGTCCAATATGATATGCCACTGAACCAGAGTATAGTAGATAGTCACTTTAAAAGTTTGGTAGAAACCAGTTTATATTTTAGTGAATAATAATGAAGATAGTTGTATAGATGCACGTCCGTACTTCGATGGCACTGTATGATTGGTCACGTGAACGGTGTGAAGAATCAATATCGATCTTAAATCTTTCGTCATTCCTCCCTTGCTAACACCCCTATGATAAATTATGCCTATTGATCCAACGTTACTTGTAAATCTTCAGAGTCATCCTGAATCTCTTAGGAATATCTGTATTCTTGCTCATGTAGATCATGGTAAAACGTCGCTCTCTGACTGTCTTTTAGCCAGTAACGGAGTTATCAGCCAATCAATGCAGGGGAAGATCCGATATCTTGATTCGAGGCCCGATGAACAATTAAGAGGAATCACCATGGAAAGTAGCGCTATTTCCTTGTATTTTAAGGTGATGAAGGCTCAAAATAAGGCCGAATCAGTGCCTGAACCTCATGAATATCTCATAAATCTCATAGATTCTCCCGGTCATATAGATTTCTCCTCCGAGGTAAGCACGGCGTCAAGACTGTGTGATGGCTCAATTGTCGTAGTAGACGTAGTAGAAGGCGTATGCTCACAAACAGTGACAGTTCTCAGACAGACGTGGACGGAGAAGATTAAGCCGATCCTTCTACTCAACAAGATAGATAGGCTTATAACCGAGCTGCAGCTGAGTCCTTCTGAAGCATATAATCATTTATCTAAAGTCGTGGAACAGATCAATGCCGTTGTGGGGTCGTTTTTTATGGGACAGAGAATGGAGGATGATTTGAAATGGAGAGAATTACTGGAGAAAAATGGCGATGACGGTGGTTCATTCAGTGAGAAATCTGACGACGATCTTTACTTTGCTCCTGAAAAGAACAATGTTGTTTTTGGTAGCGCAGTTGACGGCTGGGGCTTCAATATCTCACAGTTCGCTGCCATGTATCAGAAAAAGCTAGGGATAAATCGCGAGAAACTGGAGCGTGTACTATGGGGAGATTATTTTTTCGATTCTAAGACTAAAAAGGTTGTTACCGGAAGTAATTTACGAAAAAGTGGTGCTTCAGCAGATCGTTTAGCTCGTCCATTGTTTGTCCAACTGGTTCTAGAGAACATATGGGCTATCTATAAGTCTACAGAAGCTAAAGAACATGAAAAATTGATGAAAATTGTGAATGCGCTTGGTCTCAAGGTTAGCGAGCGAGATATCAAATCGAAAGATAGTCGAGGGCTTTTGACGAGCATCTTTTCTCAGTGGATCCCTATGAGTAGAGCCGTTCTACTTAGTGTCATTGACTTAATTCCCTCACCAAAAGAAGCACAAAAGGAACGAATTCCATTTATTTTAGAGACCACTCCTGGAAGTGGCAGTATAAATGAGCAGGTAAAACTGGGAATGCTGGATTGTGACCATACAGGGCCTCCAGTGGCATTTATATCGAAAGTTCTTTCTGTTCGCAAGGGCGACATTCCGAGCGAAGCACCCAAAAGTGGTAAAAAGGCGACTTTGGAAGAGCTTCGGAATCGTAGTCAAAGAATACGCGAAATGGCAGCAGGTGAAGACCCCGATGCTCTCACCGACAGGACAAATGAATTGAGTATGGAGGAAGAACCTGAAGTGATTCTAGGATTTACCAGAGTCTATTCTGGCACACTTAAAATTGGTCAGGAATTCTTTCTCCTGGGACCCAAATACATACCTGGAGAGAGCAATTTGAGCGAGAACGCTGCTAAGGTCACGGTTTCTGGATTATATATCATGATGGGACGAGAGCTAATATTAATAGAGGAAGCTCAAGCCGGAACCATTGTGGCCATTGCTGGTTTGGACGGGCATATATTGAAAAGCGCATCTCTCGTCGGTGAATTGGGTGGTCCGAATTTGGCTAGCTCTAATACAGTTGCTCAACCTATTCTAAGAGTAGCTGTGGAACCAGTTGATCCTACCAAGATTCCACAGTTAGAAGCGGGGTTGCATCTACTAAATGTATCAGATCCTTGTGTGAATGTTACAATGAATGAAAATGGCGAACATATTCTCGCTACAGCTGGTGAATTGCACTTGGAAAGATGTATCAAGGACTTGAAGGAACGATTTGCCAAGATTGATATTCAATACTCCGAGCCCGTTGTGCCATATCGAGAAACATTTGTGGAGCAAAGAAGTTTGACTTTGGACGCAAATGAAAGTCCGGGGATATCACAGATCGAGCTTGGTGATTATGTTCTGAAATTCAGGGTTCAAAGGCTTTCAGATGCTATTGACGATTATATTACAAGACATTATAAGGTGATAAATTCCATCAATAATGAAAAAGAAGATGAAGAATCTGTGAACGAATTCGAGCAAGGGTTGAGGAAGTTGTTTGAAGAACATAATAAAGATTGGACGGGATTGGTGTCGAAGATTGTTGCATTTGGTCCAAGAAGAAATGGCCCTAATATTCTGTTGGATTCTCATGATATCATGAGTAGAAGAGTATTTGGAGTTGATTGTTACAAGGATCGTAACCTTTTTGAGGAGAATATCGTGGCAGGGTTTCAAATGGCTATGCTCAAGGGACCATTAGTTGGGGAGCCCATGGAAGGAACTGCTGTGTTTTTAGAAGGATTGGATGATAAGAGCCAAGAGAAAGAAGTGTCAAGTGAAGCTGCTGTTGGTCAGTCAAAGTTAGTGGCTGGAAGAGCTATTACGGCAGCACGTATTGCCATTCATTCTGCAGTGCAGACGTGGTCTCCTAGGCTGATGCTAGCCATGTACCAGTGTGATATTCAGGCCACAGCAGAAGTGTTGGGCAAAGTATATGGAGTCGTTTCGAAACGAAGAGGCAAGATTTTGACTGAAGAGATGAAAGAAGGAACTCCGTTTTTTTCGGTTCAGGCGAGTATTCCAGTCCAGGAAGCTTTCGGTTTTACGGAAGAGATGCGAAAGAGGACATCGGGTGCGGCATATCCACAGCTAGTATTCAGTGGATACCAGGTTCTTGATATTGATCCATTCTGGGTTCCTAGTACGTTGGAGGAGCTTGAAGAGCTGGGTGAGAAGTCTGATCGAGAGAATTTGGCACTGAAGTATGTGGTTGGACTGAGGAAGAGAAAGGGATTGCCGGTATTGGAGAAGCTGGTTGAGAATGCGGAACGGCAACGAACTATGAAGAGGTGATGAGATGGTACTGCTCTGCTGGTCGGCGAGTGAGCTCTAAGGGCATAAGCAAGTACGTCAGCCAAGCGTTTGATTTTCTTGAATATTTCTGCACTTTTGCTGTTTTAAGCATATTCTGGTGTTGAATTGTCAAAAATTCACATGATAAACGGTCGTTTAATGGCTGTATCTGCATATCGCCAACTCCAGCCCACGTGACATTGATGATTATATAATAGTAATGCTTCCTGTTTACGGAATAATTCGAATATCTTTGTCGTTTTACCTGAAAACTTTCCCTTTCTGTCCTTCTTCCGTTGTTCCATCTTCTCCTATAACCTCCATCTCTCAGTTCTCCAAACTTGTCTTCAAACCAACCACTATGAATATGCGATTGAACGCCACAAAAACAGCAATAACCAGCGTTTTCAGACCCACTCGAACATGTAAATCAGTCATATATAGATATTATTCCGATAAACCCCCATCGTCCAATTTATATTCCTTGTTCCCTAAGACGTTTGCGCCGGGATCAACGCCGTATTTGATCGATCCAAGGGCATTGAGGGCGGAATTTCTCGCTAAACAAGCCCAAGTTCACCCGGATCGGTCAGGATCTCTAGGAGTCGATAAAGCCAAGCTCGAAGCCGAGTCGTCGAGGCTAAATACGGCATATCGGATCCTTTTGAACCCTCTTCAACGGGCTGAACATCTATTGGAGCAACAAGGCATTGAAGCATTGGCAGAACGGGAATCTTTGGTGGATGAGGATCTTTTAATGGATATTTTAGTGACTCGGGAGGCGATTTCTCAAATATCTGAACGGCAGGAATGGCTGGAAATCAAGCAGGAAAACGACGCTAAGATTGATCAATGTGTTCAGGCGCTACAACGGGCTTTCGAAAGCAATGATTTGGAAACTGCTAAGCTAGAAACCATCAAATTAAGCTATTGGATGAGTATAGAGAATCATTTGAAACAAGCGGAGGAGAATTTGTAGGTTTCGGGGTTGATTGATGAAAGGTCATAATGTATATATAGTTAAGGTAGAAAGCCGAAAGGTCCATGAGGGGGGAAATGTTCAGGAAAAGCAGAAGAACATTGCAGACCTCATATATAATGATGATCATAAGGCGTACCAGTAGCCGTATTGTCATCGTTGTCAGATTTGCAGATGGATATGCTGATTTGCTGGTATACAGTGATTTGATGTCTGAGCCAAAGTTTGAGCAGTATTTTGGCCAAATCAACGTCTAAGCAAGAGTGAAAAGCTAGGGTTTTTAGCCGAGCCGATATTCAAGGCTCAGATTTAGTCAAGCAGGATGAAATGCTCATTTTAACGAATATGGAAGGGGTCATTTCAGATGCAGTATATGTCGGAGAATCACTTTCCTCATGTCTCTCCACTCACCTCCACCGCTGGCATCTCCGCTTCCTTGGCATCTGCGTCATCCTCCTCATCTGCTTCTTCCAATTGAGCCGGGTTATCTGGCACTTGTCTCAACCATCTCATACGAGGCCCACATTTGGAAAACTCGCTAATTTTGAATCCAAATATCTTAAGATCAAACTGTTTCCATCTTCTTTTAGCACATGCTTCTTCCACCGAAGGGAAACTCTTGAGAAACATGCCAGGAAACGAAGTGCCGAAAAACGCTCCATCTATATTGAGATAACGGGAATTTGGTGGTACATAAATATCCATGCAAGAAGGGCAAAACAACCGTACTGTTTCATATCCAGGAACATCGTGTCTTCCAATAGGAAGTAAAGCCATTCCATCGCAGTAATAGCGTGGGCACACGCCGAACTGCTCGTTTTCGAACTTATGTGCCATCATATGCAATCCCTGCCTGCTGAGAATGAATCGAGCATGAATCAAGCCATACAAAAGATCTGCCGACTGCTCCACCATTGGGATTTCCGGCAACTTTAACGGCTGATCAGGCTCCATGTCTAATATAAGCTCTAGAGCGCTTCTATAGTTGGGGACAAGAGCGCTTAAACCCGTGAGATTGAACTCATCAGTCATGAAATCATCGGGAACTTCCACAAAGTACTCATGGCCAACCATAGAGCAGAAATTCGTGACCCAAGACTCAGCTGAGATGGACCCACTGGAAGCGTCGCTATCATCGACTGCGTACTGATATTGGCTAGTAGCTTCTTCGTCCTCCTCCTCAGTCTTGGTACTATCTACTTTGGATGATGACATGACTGGTATTTAAAATGAAATGTCAAGAGGCTTTGTTTGTCTCCTTCCAGGTATAAACCAGTCGTTGAATGCAATATGTTTGGTTAAGAAGTTAAGTTCGGCTGATTGATGGAAGTTTGTGTGTGGGTGTTGGACTGGGTCACGTGACGCATTGAGAGGGAGAATTATAAATGAGAAGGAGATGAAAATGAAGATAATTTATAATTTGTTATGAATTTATTTTATTTCATTATTTATATCTTATATTGATATCCGTTTAACTATTGTTACATAATCAAAACTTACCCTGCTTCCTCGTGCATATTCCATCCTTCCTCCAACTTCATTTTTCCATCTTCCCCCCAACACATCCCCTTACATCCCCTTTAATGTCCCTTCTTATTGGCATTGTTTTATTGCTTTTCTTCAGTAGAATCATCAGTGTTGTAGGTAATACTTATATAGCCGAAGCCGTGTGGAATTATTGGCTCCAAGTATCTCAAACTGGCGATATTAAGAAGCTTCGAGACCTTCAGAAAAGAGCCATTGATCTGTATACAAAGAGGGGAAATATTAGTAGTAAGGATGATTTTGCCAAATGGGCCAAGGTTGATAGGGAATATAATCGATTGCGTCAGGATATAGCTAAATTAGGTAGGTGATTTTGGTGAGTTCACGCTCATTCTCCAGCGCTAACTTTCCAGCTGATTCGGTCGATTCTACAAAAAACCACTTCACTCGACGTATTTCTACCGTCATCTTTTTGTCTTTATCAGGTATAAAGCTTTTTGTTCGTGTATATTATGTAAAAACCCCTGTGGTATGGCTTCCTAGCGGTGTGTTTCCATATACCTTGCTATGGATTCTATCATTATTTTCTTCACCTCTGGGTTCTGTCAGTGTCACTGTATGGATGTTTATAGTTGATTCTGCGTTTTCAACGCTTTTTTCAGTGCCTTTTTCTGTTTATAGGGCATATAGGGGAGAGGGGACGGCTGGCAGTGGATGAGCTCAACATCAAAAAGCATGTACTGGGCGCCATATCCTACCCTAAAAGATTCCTCTTCAACCCCCATTGGAGTACCTCACTGGCATTCTCAAACCCTTGAAATGTCCCTGCTTTGGAAGCTGCTAATTTCCTCTGAGGATCCAAAGCTCTAATAATGGTCTGTAACGACTTAAAAGCATGTATTTCTCTCTTGTCCGGCTCAGACGTCGCGGGTCGAGTCAGTCCTTTGGAGTTGATAAGCTTGTCTGCGAGATAATGAAGCCACAAGACGTTTGTTTGAGGCTGATAACAGCTCCAGTCGATATCCTGCCGTTGTTTCTGCTGAACTGGCTTCTGTTTCAAGGATGACAATGATAGATTCGACAGCGGTGAAAATGAATAGAAAGAATTATGTCTCTGAATTTTGGCTGTGCTCTGTTGACTGTTTTCTTCTTGCTGCTCCAGAAACATCTTTCTCATGATTCGATACACTTCAAACTGATAATCACCTTTCCCTCGGAAGAAACTAGGATGATCCAATCTTGTGTGAAACAGATTATTGTTGCCATCTGTGGCTCGCGACAGAGTGTAGTCGATCAGAGTGACTTGAAGCATTCGCATTTTCTTGTCGGTTTCATGTTCATCGACTTCTTCTTCAATACTCAATTCTGACAGCAAACGCTCGGCCTTTGACAGATCCAAGTTTCCGCTCATTCCCACGTATTGCGATTCAGGGCTCGGCTTGATGAGAATATTTCCCCAGTGAAGATCTCTATGTTCAAAGGAAAACGCCTTCTCTCCTGTACTAACATAGCCGGCTACTTGCCAAAACACATTTAGAGCTTCTTTCCAGTTATGCAGCTTGAAATGTTCTAGATCTACGCCCCCATTAGACATGGCAATTATGCAATACAGCTGATCTTGATTTTGAGCGTTTGGTCGAGTATTTTCACTGCCATGTTGCTCCTTAAATTGATCCCATTTCTTTATCAGATAATCTGGGTAAGCTCCTTTTACCACAAATGCTCCCTTGAGATTCACAAATCCATCCAATTGACTCAAAAGCTGTGCAATTTCAAGTTCTTGCACAAGATCATGAACTGGAGGTTGATCCATATCGATGTTTCCAAAAGGAACAATCTTGTAAACCACATCTCCGCTCTTTCCCCTTCCTGTCTGAATATAAACATCTGAAAATGATGCTTCACCGATTTTCGAAACATTTTTTCCATCTGTGACTCTAGAAACATAATCCTGAAACGGTAATACTCGAGGAACTGAGCATACAGACAACAGCTTATGGAGATTATCCTTCTCATATTCGTCAACTGGCACTGCGACAGCTCCTTCTGGGGCTCCCGTATTTGACAAACTCCATAACGAATTGCTATTTTTCAGCTTGCTAGACAGCTTCTCGCGTGAGGCTTCTTGAGGGGTAGGTAATGAGATATTGGGCCGGTCGGAATCCGTGCTCAATCGAGACCCGGGACGTGAAGAACGACCGAATCCCAAAAACGAATTACGTTGGCGGGGAGAAGCGGCTGCACTGCGATCAGATAATGTGGCGTTTTTGGAAAAAAGCCGCGAAGGACTTGGAGTAATGCCTCTGAGTGATTCTTTGAAATCATGCAGTAGATCGCTCTTAGACAGACTGCTGGAAATAGACATAGAGGAGTAGCGGCTTCTAGTCAATCCTTGTCCATTTCGTATAGAGGCTTGATCACTATTTGGCGTAGAGGGTTCTTCAGCAAAACTTTGTTTGGGTATGGGTTTATTCTTCTTGCCGAAAAACGATCTATAGGACCCATATCCCGATGTCGCAGATGTACTTTTTGTAGTGCTCGTGGCATTCGAAGTTGCAGAGGCAGGTGAAAAGTTAGAGGAGTGTGCTCGAGAAGAAAGGGAAGCAGAAGATGCATGGCTCTTCACAGCAGGAGATACCGGGTTTTTGGTATCTAGAACCGGAGACTTAGCGAAAGAATGCGGAGAACTGAGAGAAGACTTATCAGAGGACTGATTGGCAATGGAGTCTAGTCCAGGAGAGTTTTCAACAGAATGAAGAGGCTTGTTTGAGGGCACAGCGGATTGGTTGGTGCCGGGTTTCTCAATCGTAAGAGCCGGCTTTGCTGTTGAAATGGCAGCATTTTGAATTTCCCGTGGATTTTTGACAGAAGAGAGTTCGAGCGGAGTGGCTTTTGCTGGAAGTTGCTGTTGTGTCTGCGAGTCTTTAGAAAGATGGGGATCATTCTGCACAGCAGAATTGCCCCGATAACTGTGTTCAATTTCACTAGAATGGTGATTATTCTTCACAGATTCAGTATAGTGTCCATTTTCCTCGATGCGTTTCCTAGAAGTAGTCGTTTCTGGACTTTGTTGATCCGCGGCCAGATGCCCGTCTGACACACGATTCTCCACCGCGCTTTTCTCCACAGCCGCAGAACTATTCTCAGACTCCTTCGCTGCTACACTTTTCTCATCGTCTTTGGTCAAATATCCCTTTAACTGCAGAAATTCCTCAATTTGATCTGAATCGTTGCTACTGTTAGTAGGATCATCCCTTGACAAAGAAATGGCCGGGAGTTGGAAATTTTCCTCGAAAATCTTGTGAGCAGGAACATTCGAGTCGGCATTTTCATCCGCTTGCTTTATGGTCGATTCCTTGGCGTCTTTGGAGCCATTTTCCTTGACACTAACAGGTATAGAATTGCTTCTAGAATGACCCTGAAATCCCCACGAAGCCCGTTTTCCGTCGAATATCTCTCTTAATGGCGACTTGGGCTTTCCATTGAGAGAAATCGGCCTGCTTTTAGTCCCGTCTGGGCTCATATTTTCGTCCGAGTTCTGGACCTTCTGCCAGGCGTCAGCCTCCATTTTGGCCTGCTCAAGACGCTTTTTGGCCCTTGATTTGCGTCCATACGTCTTTTTGGCCGGAGCGTGGAGATTTCGACTGTTATAATCCAAAGGTTTCATAGGTACAGAATGGCAACCATATAGTGGGTAAAAATTGTTGATTTACCGCGTGCAGTGCAGTCAAGGGTGGTGGAAAAGCAAGAAATTTGGGCACAGCAAATGGGCGCATAAACAAAAAGAAAAATATTGGGAGATTGCAAACTTAGAAAAATGTGGGCTTTGAGAAAAAAGTGCATTGCGCGCGTTGGTTGCGGCGGCGGTGCCCAAATTTTCGCGCATTAATGGCGTTTTGGCCATGCTAGAAACAAACAAATGGAAATCATGGAGATTATGGTTGGGTTATTATTATATATTTGATTAGTGGGCTGGTAATATATTAGTGATCCTAAAACTATTCAAAATTATTTATATGACCCCCTGGCTTGATTGCTATGGAATGTTCTCTTCTCCTTGCAAAGGGATGATGACATCAACCCACAGATTTTAGCGCGTACAACAGCCTCAAATGAGGAATTTCCATAATGAAGTTAAATTTGTGCATGTCGGTCGAATTTGATTCGATGAGGGTCGGTCTTTTTTCTCATGGCCGTGCTATTTTTGGGGCAGTGTATTGCAGATCAGGGGGATAAAATGGAATTATATGAAAAGAGAGGCGGCTTGGATCGCGACTCTGAGTCAAAATACGGCCAAGAATAGTTTTTTTAGAGTTGTAATTTACCTTTTTTGGCATTATTATTATCCTGTGCTTATTACTGTCCATATTATCATATTCTATCCGATTGTTCTTCTTTTTTTATCTTATGCATTATATTGTCGATCCTTCATGCAATGATTGCCATTTTTCGTTTCAAATTCACTCACTTTATCCGAAAATGGTCATCCGTCGATGTGCCGTGTATATCAACCCCTGTTGAATGTCAGATTACGCTTGAATTGTTTGTATAACTTGGTATAACCAGATGAAGCCCCTGATTTAATGTTCGATATGAACCCCTTTTATCAATCTATGACGCCACAAATCTCTCATCTATCTCGTATAGTCAATGTTTAAATACCATAATACAACGTGATCCTTTCATTTGGCTCGTATAACAGGCTTGGCAGGATCCCATGGTCCCTCAATGGCATTTTTATACTTCTGTAGCCCTAAAAACCACCCTGGAAACACAAATGTTACCAGAATTTGTATCATTATCCAAACTATCAATGCCAAAACCCCTCCCATGATAAATAGTCCCAAGTCACTAATCAAAAGAAGTGATGCCAATAATGCAAAATGGGCTTTTTTCGACGATTTGCGGATCCATAGAGCAAATCGAGGTAAAACCCCAAAGATTTCAATGCTAAAAAGCACAAAACAAAACACTGCTATAGAGTTCGTAAGACGTGATGCAAGTACAATTGCCGCTGCAACTGCTAAATTTGTAGATAACATTTGTTTGAATTCCTTCTTGGAATCATAAGAATAGTCATAAAATAGGACATTTAATATGCCTAACCAACATGATATCGACCAGATCGAATCAGAACTTGTAGACTGCGTTAGCGATTTTAGAATCGGTGAGAGGGCTAATAATGTAAAAAGAATAAGAAATGATGATCTCAATGTGGTTCCAAGTGATGTCCATGATCCATGTGCTATTATACTATATCCCATCACTGTCAGCGTACTAGCACCCGCTGCAATGTATATGGGATTCCAATCTCGATTATAAATGCCTGAAAACACAATTGCGAATATAGCAACGGTACAGAGATGCAACAGGATCACCGAAGTATCAGCAGCCAAGGTCCAGAAAGAGTACTTTTGAACATGAGAATTGCGTTTTAGCTGTGAAAGAAACGAGCTATCTACATAATTATCAGGATATGGCTGTTTCACCCATAAGAGCTTTTTCCACGCCGGAAGTTGTGCTGAATCGGCAAATCCTGGCTGAGGACTCATAAAGTGGTGGGTTTCCTTTATCGAGTGATTTAGCAGTGAGCTGGGCGTTTTGTGATTTTGTAAGAGACTAGTGACTGCTGAAGTAGGTAGTGAATAGAAATTTAAAGAAGAAGATTATCTAGAATATGAGATAATATTCATGTATGAAATAAAGAAAGAAAAAAAAAATATTTGTTATTTGTTTGAAAACTCAAGTTCTCGCTATACATGATTCATCCGGGTAAACAGTACATTGTTTTACCTATTTAGGACATCTCTCCGCAGATTCTCAATTACATGCTAACAAGTTTCACGCGGAATTCTTAGATACTGGATATCCAATTTGGAGAATTCACAAGAGTACTAGATCTTACGCTATTACGACACTGACCAAATAGTACGCAAGGTGTCATTTGTTTTGAATCGCATGAGAAATCAGGACAAATTTAATTCTTATCGATGTTTTTCAGGGTAACATGATAAGATCACAGCAGGGTAACAGAAGAATTTTAGCAGCCGGTCAAATTTTTCCCCTATGGTATGAAACCTCATAATTACCTGTATTAACATGCTTTGAATATGATAAAAATTCAATTATAAACTTCTTGCGCGATTCCAAATCGTCTCGTCTTTTCCCACTTTTACTGCCTTCGGTTCTGTTGTCATAAATTCTGTCTTCCTTTTCATCCAATCACAAGACTTTCTTTTATGTTTTCCAACCTGAAAATTATCATCATACCATCAACAACCTCTTCAACACTTTGAAAGAGAATAACAATGCGAGCTTCTCAAAGCACCAGACTGGTTAATTCCCTGTTCTCAACGACCTTTGTCATTGCCATTCTAACAGTGGGCGCTAATCAGGTGCTGCCATGTCCTGTTCAGAGGACGGTTGGAGCCGAGACAGTAGTGAAAAATCAGCAGCAGAACGGTAGAAGTGAGGTTATAATCAAGTCGAAAGGAGAAAAATGAGATTAAGGGATAGTTTAAACAGATGCATTATAAAAAGGGCATAAAATTTGCATTCAACTTGCACGAAAAGGTATTGGATTCACTTGAAATCATCTTATATGGCACTCAAGTCATAAAATTGCATGTAAATAACGGGAAAAGTCTGTGTACAAAGCTAAAATTAGCATACGAGGAGAATTTATGATGAATCTGATACTAGGAATGAAATTGGACGAAGAAATGTTGAGATTGCAGAGGGTAGAGTTGAGTGCTCGAGTAAATATGGCATCCATGAACGATTTTTTTTGCAATTCACGACATGTATCGGCATTTTTCTTGCATTTCATGGCATATATTCTCTCAACTCATGCAACGATAATACTGTGGTAATGCTGTTATGATATATAGCATATCTTCCTATACTCCTCCTCCAGATTCTACTTAAATAACCCTCATCTAACAGCATGAACTCCTGACATTTACCCTCCGTTGATGTCAGAAAATATCTAGATCGCCCTTCTGTAAATATCTAGATAAAATTCGTTAAATATTCTGTAAATTCAGCTCGTCCTTTACTTTCTATGCTCAGCTGCAATTTTATCCGCGTTTGATCCTCCATATTCTTATGCAAGCCATTATTTTGATCCCTTTCATGTATTCAATGCTTTCCTGCCTCCATATCTGACTTTTATTTATGCCCATCCTGCACTCTATGCTTGCTCAACATGCCCATGTCCCTATTTTTCCATCTTCTCGTCCTTCAACCAAATATCCCTCTTTATAACATGCAAAATTCACCAATGCCGATTCCGAATCTTCCTCCCCAGGTCCCAGTGACCAATGCTTTTTATTTTCTCTGTCGTAAATCTTGACCGTATTCTCCAGGTTAGTCGAGACAATTCGTCGAGCATCAAACTGCAATGAAGTGATTGGATGCTCGTATGCAAACGAGTCACAAATTGTCCCGGTACGTAAATCCCATATTCTAATTGAACGATCCAGACTTCCTGTTGCTAGATGAACGTCATCAAACCTGAGACATGTGACGGGTCCCGTGTGGCCCAGAAGAGTTCGATGCACCTGGCCAGATCGCAGATCCCATAATCGCACAAGTCCGTCAGCGGTTCCAGTGGCCAAAGCTGCATCGAAACATTGTAATGCGCCGACAAAGTTGACTTTTCTGTCGTTTTTACTCTGTGATTTCCATGTCGTTTCATTGGCTCCGTTCAAAGGGCCTCCTGCTGTATCCAAATAAAACTCAGTTGCTGATTGCGAAGCTGCCCACAAAACATCCAGTGTTTGTACGCATTTACCGCTATGAAGATCCCACTGTCGTATTGTCTTATCCTCTGATCCTGTCACCAGAGTATATTCATTAAAACATAATGAGGTCACTTCACCGACATGAGCCTCCAAACTGTCGACTAACGGGTTTTCAGAATCAGACAAATCCCATACCTTGACCGTACAATCCTGTGATCCCGTTATGACAATATTGTCTTCCATCTGTACACAATTGATGGTTCCAGAGTGACCTTCGAGACTCGCAATTTGTCGCTCTTTGGACAAATCCCATACTTTGGCTACGGGGCTCTGAGAAGCTGAAACAAGAGTTCCAAAGGGTATATCGAAGTCGATTTGCGTTATAGGCTCTTCGTGTGCCTCCAGGACCGAGATCTTATTACCAGGACCATAGTATTGCTGTAAAGTAGGCATGGTTTTACGACGACCAGATGTGACTCGACGAACTTTTCGTACTGCTCGTACACTCCCGTTGGTTTGTGAAGGAGACGTCATTGATCCATGAACAACTCCATTGGTGGCTTCACCCAGTTTGGCTCTAAGTTGCTCTAGCTGGATCTGTTGCTTCTCCAGATCTGCCAGACGATCAAACACGATCTGTCGCATTCCTTGAAGATGCGAAATGCGCTCGTCAATCTCCAAAATCTCATCGGCAGCCAGTTCTTTGCGCACTTGCAATAAATCAAGTGTATGGTCCACATCATGACGAGCTTTAGCCTTATATACAGGACCTCTAAGCAATCTATGGCCCTGAAGTAGCTCTAAATCCTCGTGTTTTCGACTGAGCTTTTCATTCTCACGAGTAGCTGTAAATCCCTGAAATAACGATACTTTGGACGTTTCTTCAGGTATATCAACCAATAGATCGTCGGGAATGCTGGTGAGAAGCCGATATTCAACCTCACCGTTACGATTCATCGACGACCGTACAACCTCTGAAGGTGCACGTCTGCTGAACGAAAACAGTCGCCTTCTGAACGCCGGACGACTTGTAATATCCTTCATAGCATGCTGATAATGCGTGTTATTGAGGTCTCCATACTGAGAGCTGACTAGAGTTTGAGCTGTAGATCCAACAACCTTTGAAAGCCGGTTCAAATTGCTATTAGTAGCAGCTATAGTTGTCGAAAAACTGTCAGACATGATTTTTTGCAGTTTTTCCGCTCCTTCCAACCGACTTTTTTGCAGTCAATTCGGTCGGCTATTTTACGGGTTTTTGGCTTGTGTGGGAACTTTTTTTTGGCTTCGTTTCCCCGTAAATTACCCGGAAGTGAACTTTTTTTTCATTACTTGACTCGTCAAAAATATCATAATAAAACTTGCCAACTTACCAACCACAAGTGAAGGGTGATTCGTAAGACATTGGTTCCAAAAAAGACATTCCATTGAAAAATTAAGCATGAGTGACGAAGACCGTACAGAGTCTAGTGGCCAGGAGGTTGCAGAAGATTCCAAGCAGGAACTCCCCGATAGCCCAGCAGCAGCCGATAATCCAAACGAACTTCCAGATACTCCTCAAGAGGAACTTCCTGATCCATCAGAAGATACTAAGGAACCAGCTGCGGTTCCTTTTGAGTCGGATGACGACGAATATGACCCAGAAGCTCTGATGCCCGGGCAAGAACAAGAACAACAATCCAATACCAGCAGTTCCCAGCCCAATCCCGAAGCGCTTCTCCAGTCGGTTTTGAGTGAATTTGGCGCGTCCAAAGAAAACAAATCGGATGGCGAGAATAAAGACTTGCATAAGATTTTGTCGTCATTGGACAGTGAATCTGCCAGTAGTTCCAGACCCAAGCAACAGGAACAAAAGCCTCGAGTCGTTGATCTGGATGCTCCCCAAACCCGTGAAGAAATCGAAGCTTATAATGAGTTCCTTCGTGATGAAAGCGAATATGTCAATGGTGGCAAATGGGACGTTTTCCCCTATGGGTCTCGTTTGTTTATAGGTAATTTGCCAAGCGACCGGATCCAAAAGTGGCAAGTGTTTCGAGTCTTTAGTGTCCACGGACCCATTGCGCAGATCTCAATGAAGAGTGCATATGGGTTTGTCCAGTATAAGGGTCCTGAAAGTTGCACCAGAGCCATTGAAAAAGATCAGGGCTTAAAAGTCGCTGGCAACCATTTATTGCTGCAAATCTCCAAGCCCCAAGGCGAAAATGATCCCCATAGGCGTAATAGATCCAGGTCTCCTCCATCTAGGTACGGCGGCGGTAATCGAGATCGTCGTGGCCGTGGACTATCCCCACCAAGGCGTCATCGATCAACCGATGTGGTGGTGTTTCTTCTTGACCATGTTGAACGCAAGTATATTGGCTATGTTGAAAAGGGCCTAAGGCGGATCCGAATCCGCTATGATGTTGAGGAGAGTTATAGGCGTGGTGGCCTCAATCAGGCAGTACAGAATCTTGCTTACGAGGGTGTTCTAGGCGTAATAACGGTGGGTGGCAGTTTGCAGCAGGCTCGATTGGTCAATCTCAAGTTGTTCAACAGAGGTTCTATGGGAAGCGTAGCCTTTGACGAATATCTTAAGATTGATATGAATGCCGCTGTGGATTTGCTCGATATGGCCCGTTCTAACCAAGGATATCCAGGCCGCCATCAGCCTCCACCAATGCACCAGCAGCAGGCCCCAATGCCGACTGGTGGATATTATGGAGCTCCAAATCCAAGTAACAATCTTGTGAGCACGCTGCAAAACATGGATCCATCAATGTTACAGCAGGTGATTAGTGCGATTCAACAGGGTCAAGGAGGTGCCCCACAGCAACCATCAATACCCATGTATAACCAGATTCCGTCTCAGCAGCAGGTTCCTCCACAGCAGCAGTATTATGGAGGATATAATCAACCAGCATCGGCTGCAGCTACGGGCTATGGAACACCTGGAGCATCAGCTCAGCCGCCAACTCCATCCAATTATGGTGTTCCGTCATATAATGCAGCATCTTCGGGCTTGGCTTCTTCAACCGCTGCTACGCCTTCGTCAGGTTCTGGCCAGTCTACCCAACATGTTCAGAATATTATGGATCAGTTGGCTCGATTGCAAGGAAGGCAGAAGTGATTGGAATACGTACCCGAAGAGAATAGTAGCCCAGTGGCTGAATCTAATTGAAATCTAAGAGGAAAAAACTAATGAAGATTGAAAAAGAACGTGCGTTTATTACATAAGTTGCCCTGTATGATTCCAGTTTTGTGGAATCTTCAAAAAACGCGTTTTAATTAAATAAATTACCCGGTATGATTTAGTCCAATCTTGAATGAAGAATATTGATCTGAAGGTTAGAGAAATTATTTACAGTCTACTTGTGGTTGCTTAGAATACTCACCTCTTTTCTCTTTGCGTCCAATTCCTGCTCAATACGTGCTATATCACCTTCATGCTGTTTTATCAGAGCGTCGACCTTCTCAGCTGTTTGATCGTCAAAATCACGATTTTCCAACGATGATGTTAGCATAGTGAGACGTCTTTTACGATCTTCTACCAGATCTTCGTATGTCGCGATATTATCACTTAATCGAGCCCATTTAGTCTCGTAGAACTTGAGTTTATCCTCGAGACCAGGAATATTATATAGTTTTTCTAGCTTACGAAGTGCATCTACAAGAGTTTCAAATGATAGTTCTTTATCATCAAGTAATAACGGCTTAGGAACATTGGCTTTGATGTTATTATGATTGGAATTGTCTAAAGAAAATAGAGCTTGTTCCTCAGGATCAGCGTCTTGAATGAGCGCTGTAATGTCAGGTTTGCCCAAAATGGCATTTGTGAATATACCTTGGTGACGGAATGTTTGAGAAGTTATAGTATCGGCATATTCACGAATTTTCGCGAGATGGAACGCGGTATCTGTCATGGGGGGATAGTGATGGAGATCCCAAGTTGGGAAGATAAACAGAGGGAACAGACGGTGGTCTCCCAACTGACTGAAGGTCTCAGACAAAAGCTCCAGAAGTCCCACCAAAAGTGCCAAAAGCCACAGAAGGAGGTCCCAAAGACAGCCAGAGGACCAACAGGAGTCAAATGAGACCCCGCGGACAGGAAAGGCAGCAAAAACTAATTATATGAATTTTTATAATGAGTTCACGTGAATCTTATGAATTACTCGACAAACTAAAATAAAGTTCCTTTTTCGTAATTTTCCTGCTTTCTTGTCATTATCCATATTGTTCTCTCCCTGTCCCCCTTCAAATCCTCCACCCATCCTTTCTCCATGTTTTCTTAACAGCATAACTCTCATAGCATTACAACGCAACCCACAGCACTCCTCCTTTTCTCAATCTTAAAACCCCAAATCAAAACAAAAAAAGAACAAAACCTGTATAATTAATCTCCTCTACTACTCCCCAATATCCCCATGTCTGATATAGAAGTAGAAATCAACCGTCTTGGTGATGTTCATCATTCTGTGCTGGTATTAATTGACCGGCTCAGCAAGTTCAACGGCCAAAAGGCTCTTCAGGAAGAACTTGTAGGTCTCATTTCAAATCAGCTGGATGTCTTTGAAAATGACATTGAAACTTTATCATTAGGCGTAGAGGATGAAAAAGACTCCTCTATACGCTCTAATGATCACCAAGTGGCTCTAGACAAGTTCAAAGAAGACCTTGCAGCTTCGAAGATGAAATTCCGTAGAGCTCAAGTGGAGTCGAAAAAGAAGGCTGAATCGCAATGGAGACAGGAAAGAGAGCTTTTGTTTGGCAATAGAAGAGCTGTGGAGAAGAAGAATACAGCCAATATGAGCAGAGATGACATCATCAAGGCCAAGAGTGAAGATATCACTCAAACTCTGAGACAGGTTCATCAAATGGCTCAAGCTGAGGTGGCTAAAAGTGAGTTGAACATTGAAGAATTGGAGTCTTCTACAAGAGCATTGGAGAAATTGGATCAACGTTATGCTGCCTTTGATGTTCTTCTCAATGGATCCCAGCTTCTAGTCAGGCATTTGGAAGAAGCAGATAAGTGGGATAGAATATACATGCTCGCATCTCTTGGGTTTCTTGCATTGGTTTTGGTTTGGATAGTTTGGCGTAGAATCCTCAAAGGTCCGGTAACGCTGCTGTTATGGAGTCTATTAAAGGTATTTCGGGTATTTACTTGGCTAGGTGGCAGCGTTGATGGCAAAATACCAGTAGAGGTTCCTGGCATGGAAATTCCTGAGGGTCTTGAAGAGACATTGACCGAATTTGCAACTTCAACTATAGGAACTCTTGTGGATGGAGTAGTCAGTACGCTTACTCCAAGTGAGGGCTTTGAAGCATCAACTACAGCCCAGATTGTTCAAGGATTACATGACGAGCTTTAGAGAGTAGCTACTTGCTAGCGATGTCTCGCAACGTCTTTTTGCATATATTTATTACCTTCAAGCGTGGTCAGGAGAATCACGAACAAATATACAAAAGCTGGCTTCCTGGTCATAACTGACGGATTATCCTTCATATAATGATCAAACGTGCTAGGGAATTACCCTCAAGCGTATTGTTTGACACACAAGCAGAGGACCATCCCGCGAAGCACCCCCCTCTGGTATGAGCAGATCACAAAAATAATCCGGCTATTTATCTTTTCAAAATATGCTCAAAATGATCATCAAAAATCAACAATATCTCATTAGACCCTCTATTCCCTCCATGATGCATATACCTCATCCGTTCTAAACCTCTGTGAACACTCGCTCTCCTCTATTTTCGTCAGATTATTCATTCGATACTGTAATAGTCCCGCATGAGCTATCATGATGCCGTTATCGATACAGAATCGTTCATCTGTAGCAAATATTTTTCCTCCTCTCTCTCTTGCCATGGTACCCATCATGTTCTGTAACCTCTCATTGGAGCCCACGCCGCCTACTATAAGGACCTGAGAACTTCCGACATGAGCCATTGCACGTTCAGTGATTTCAACAAGCATGGCAAATATGTTTTCTTGAAGAGAATAGCAGAGATCTTCTCGAGTGATTCGTTCACCACTTTCAGTCAAAAGAGCCTTGGAGTTCTTTCCATTAAGCAGATCACCTGCTAATCCGTCAATATATGCTAAAATTCCCGACATGCTTAAATCCATTCCTTTGACTGTATATGGAAGAGGCACGTAATTACGGCCTTTTCGAGACATTAGCTCTATGTTATAACCAGGGCTTGGATCATTGGATATTTTTAACGTACGAGCAAACCGATCCAGGCAGTTTCCTACCGCAATATCCAAGGTTTCACCAAAAATTCGGTATCTTTTATGAGAATAGGCAATCACCTGAGTGTTTCCTCCGGATACATATAAAACCACCGGATTATCAGCACCAGTGATCTCTCTGCCCATCTCAATATGCCCAATACAATGATTAACACCAACTAAAGGTTTTCCCCACATAAGACTTATAGCACGTGCCGCTATAGCAGTACTTTGAAGGGGAGCACCCATGCCAGGTCCCTGAGTGAAACAAACACAGTCTATATCATCAGCAACGACCTTGGCATCCTCAAGAGCTCGTTTAATTACCCGGACCACCCAATTTCTATGATGTCTTGCAGTGTCTCGAGGTAAAAACCCTTCTCCAGGTGGTGTTATATAAGTATCTCTAACGTTGGCCAAGACTTCGGCTCGATTAGACGGTCCTAATTGACCCTTATGATGCTTTATTATGCCGACTCCTAGCTTATTAGCCGATCCCTCAAGTCCAATAGCAATATAAGAGGATTTACCCGCCGGTAAAAACTCGTCCAGGTCTGGTATTGTCATAGTGAATGGAGAGATGACTAAAGTACCGGGTTGAGAATTGAAAAATTTTGTATGAGGAAAAGAAATAACAGAAGCTTATAGGGGTATATGGGGTGAATCTTTAGATGATCTAGAGATCAAATAGAAGAAAAATAAAGGATAATGTTGGAAATAAGGGATATATAAAGGCTTCCAGGACTGATTTAAGAGAGGTCACGTGAAGATATCAAATCACGTGATTTCTTGCCCTGAAATCTATATAAACGCCGAGTTTCCCTTCTTTCACTCGTCTATTTCTAACTATTTAATAGCAAATTATATGTTTATGATATTCCAGGCGCCTCATTACTACGTTGATCTCGTATCTGAATCTATTCCGTTCCACAGCTATATAATCATCCAGGTCTGCAAGCATGGCCCAGGTTGTCTCCTAGCACGAACAAATTCCAGCTAATTAAACTTCTGTTCATATAACTCGTCTGTCAGACGTCGCGACACCTCACGTGAGTTACAGCATTAGTCGACTGTACTCTATGCAGTTGCAGTGCCTCTACACTCAACAGCCGTCACTCAGCTAACACTCAACGCGATACCAGACAATACTAACAAAACAGAAACCAGTCCAATACTCATACCTCCACCTGCCGGACTCTTATAAATTGCTTCAGAAATAATGGGTGCAACGAGTTTACCAATAGAAAGTACAACACCCATAATCGGCATCAACACCGTCACAAGTTGACTAGCAATGGTTTGTCTAAACATTGGCGGTAAATTGCCTGCTTGTATATTGTATGAAGTTAATACGCATGTGCATCCAACACAGAAACCAACTGCATAGCCCATACGGCTTGATTCCTTGTAGCATTGCCAGGTTGCAATCATCAATACGCTGCCAAGAAGACCAATGGCAATTCCTAACACTGAAACCTGTTTGAGCTCCTGAATGCCTGCTTTTGGGTGCAGCAATTTCTTAACGGGATAAGCAGCAAATAAAGAAGCAACTGCACTAACGACCAATAAGACTATCATCGTCACCGATTGGCCAAGCGTATCAAACCGGACTTTCAGAGAATAGTAGATCGGAAACATGTATAAGATCATGGAGATGGAGAAGGCTGCGATAAAATACGCAAACATGACAATTGCCGGTAATCTCAAGTCAGAAGCGTGAATTTGATGCCACCACTTGTCGGATTTCGGAGCTGATTTGCTCGGCTTGGCGTCCTCTAAAATTATAGCTAAAATTATAGCCGCGGCAAACAAGCAAAAAGACGCGAAAAACGTCGGCGCATTGGTGTTGTTGACTAGGTATCCGTTGGCGACATGAAAATGAGCTTTACTGAAGGCAATACTGATCACTTGACCTAGGGCCATATTGATACCAGCAGCAAATCGGAACGCCTTAAATCCCTTCTGCATTTTTGCTTGATCCTGTCCATAAAGAGCTGGGATATAACTGAATAGGAGCGCTGCAGAACCAGAAGCCATCCCGGATAGCACTCTTGCACCAATCAAGACATTGACCGAATCCAGTGCGCCTGGACCGCCGCATGAATATAGAAAATTCCCTGCGCCTCCCACTGCGATAAGAAATATCAAGGGCCACTTGATACTATTGACCCATTTGGCAAAAAAGCCAATCGCGAAGGATATCACAGCCTCAGTACCAGCCGAAGCGGCCTGAATGACATACAAGTTATAAGCAGCATTTCCTGGCTGGATTCTGTCCAAATATGCAACTACAGATGTGATATAAATACTTGTATCAAAAGCAAATTGTAGACTGGCAAGGTAGATGCCGGTCAGCTGGATGAGCAGCCTGTATTTTTGAGCAGTCGCAGCGGTAGATTTGGTTGGCTCAATTTCTTCTGATTTAGACATTGTCTCAAATGATATTATTTGAAAACAAATGGCAGACTTTTTCGCCTCATTCTTATATGGTTGAGTTGTATGGGCATTTTCACCTCAATCTCCGCATCGCCGCAACTCCGCAACTCCGCAATAGAAGCCATGCGAAATGCGACGAAATTGGCCGAATTTTTATCCGTGAAAAAAGCATAGTTTTTTCTTGAGGTTATTTCACTTAAAATCTTCTTTGTACTCTTGTTGCTTTCAAAATGTTCGAGATATCTTGGGCCTCATCTGATTTAACCTTGGTGTGCGTCACCCCAATCAAAAAAAACCGCCACGACAATGCAACAGAAAAAGCTCGCACGCGCCTGCGACTTCTGTCGACAGCAGAAACGGAAATGTAACGGGAAAACCCCATGCGGCCAATGCCTGAAACATAGGATTCCGTGCCTTTTTTCACCAGATAATAGAAGCAACCGGCCCAAAGCAGGCAAAATCAGAATTGAGAAACAGAAAGAACACAGTACAGGAGAACAAGTTCTGGGGTTCTATACCGACGTCAATCGTACCATGAGCGATACTGAGGCAGCCAAAGTGCTTGGTGGGCTGCTTGGTGGCAGCTCCGAAGTGGATACAGTCCGACTGACCAATGACCGGGACAGAAAGCTACTGGTTCAAGGGACCGGTATGCTCGGAATGGAATTGTCCAAAGAGGAATGTGATCGATATGTCGACAATCACGTGCGGGTACACAAAATATCCTCGGACGCGTTTGTGGGAAAAGAGTTCCATGATGTCTATGACCGGATCTGGACCATGCCACCTACGTCCTCTTCAACTGAACGCTTTTATCTTTATACATGTCTGGCAATCGGCTCTATGGATTACCCGGTATCTAGCTTGGAACAGCTTTCCAAGACGTCACGTGCCCTCTTCTTTGCAGCCTCTAGCTTGGTTGGATCGGCCATCATTGAGATGAACTACATGTCTGCTGTGGCCATGGCGGCTTTCGGACACTTGTCAACTCTTTGTGGAGAATTCTTGTCTCAGCATAAATTCGTACGCATTGCTCTTGATATGCTCGTTAGCCTTGGTTATCATGATATGTCCACCTATGTCGATATGGATGCTGCTACTCGTGACATAAGATCCAGAGCGTTTCAGCATATTTATACCGTCTATGTTTATCATTCTTCTTATTTTTCGCACAAATTCAAGATTATAATGCCGTCAGAAATCGACATTCCCCCTATTGAAAAACAGCATGGCGCGGATTATGACTACACCTATCTTGTGCTCAAACAGAAGTTAGTGCAGCTTCAGATCGACATTCATGGACTCGATGGTGTCAGAAAAAAGACGATATCTTTAATCTCCATATGCAAAGAACTAGACAGCATTACTGGGCTTGCACGGGGCGAACTCAAGAACTCTGCTGACGGCCAGATGTACTTTGTGATATTTCAGTCCGTTATCTTGCAATTTTTCATTTTAAACTATCGTTTTCTTTTCTCGGTGTATAAAAGCGATTGCATTGAAGTCGTCCAGGGAATTGCTGAGAACTACGTGGAACAGGTCTATGAATATGCCGTCAAGGACAATTCCATGTACCTAGCATTAGCCTGGTACATATGCCACTCTATGTTTCTTGCCATTGTGATACTTATTCACTGTCGTCGCCTTTATGAGAAGCAGTCTAGGAGAAGAGCGAAAGATTTTGATAAGGGTAGTTTGTATATCAAAAAGGCAGTCGAAGCGTTGGCGAAACTAAAGCCCTTATTGCCTTTAGTAGGTAAATGGATCAAGCTGATTGATGCCATGACACCTTCTGAAAATTTTGAGGATTTCAACGGCTCAATCGAAGAGGATTTGCCAATTGAATGGCCAGATCTGTACTCCTTTTTGGACGACCAGGTTCCTGAATTGGATATCCAGCAGTTCGACATGGATCCTATTTTGTATGCTTTATGAGGATGAACAAGCTGGATTTCGTGGGAGGGTTTTCGCAAGAGAGGTTGACGTCGAGATACATTCTACGTTATCGGCTGACCGAACGGTGATACTTTCTGATGCTAATGAATGAGCAAGATCAAATATATACGGTGTGAGTTTTGGGTCATTGTCTAAAGAAAACGCGGCATTCCGCCGGTTACTCTGCTATCACACATGTGACGTCGGAAGACAATTGTAATTTTAGAACTAAATCGTTCGCACTTTTTTACTAGCCATATACCTACTTGCGCGCCGCAGCGACCCTGCCTCGAAGGTCCAGAGCCTGGATGTCCACCGTTTGCGGACCGTTGCCAGTAGCGAGCCCTACAACCGGGTTCGGCAAAAGGAACATCGCGGTCGGCACAGATGGCGACATGACCGTGAAGCCGGCCTTACGCAGACCTTCATCCACAAAGTATTCCAGGCGAGTTGTTTCTCCGGGAATTTTTACATACCCATAGTCGAGCATGCCAGTTTCACCAGTGGTGCTTACAGTTGTAACCTCGGCGGCATGAAACGGATTCTCCTTGACCTCGTAAGGATGCCCGTTCTTGTCGACACGCAAGTTTGTTGCCGTCAGCGCGATCGGTGCATGACAGATCAGAGAGATGTACACTTTGTGCTCCCGGGCCAGATGCAGTAGCTCGCCCAACCACGGGTTCTTGTGGAAATCGACCATTGGCGCATGACCGCCCGGCGCATAGATGAAATCGAAATCGGCGATACTGAACTTATCATCGGCGTCACGGTGCTTGCGTACCAAATCAGGGAGAGAAGCGTATTGTTTAGTAGGCCATTCTTCAATCAGAGGCACCACCTCTTCGCGGTAAGCGAGGGTCTCCGGATCGGTATTGGCCAGCGGCTTCGTGACTGGAAGCTTGCCGAGATGGCGTTTGATGAGTTTCAACTCGTTGGCCCGACGTTCCACAAGCTCTGGGTACTTCTTGCGGTAGCCCTGAACAGTGAAGTCAGGGGAGGTGAGCTCGGCCACTGCGTTCCCATAGACCCAAGTCATCTGGCTAGTAGAATGCCACGGAAGGGACCAGCCATTGGTATCAATCTGTGGCACCTTGCCGTCAGGAGTGGCAAAAGTGAAGTCGTAGTCGTCCTGGAACTCAGCCAGCACCTGTCCGAGCTCAACAAAAAAGAACCCAATTGGAATGGTTGGTACAGACTTTGGTGAGGTCAATGGAAGCTCACGAGCGGAGGAGATAATGATGAGCGCTTTGGGCTTGGAAGTCATGGCTAAGAAAATCGGTTGTTGCACAAAAGGATAAGGCAGGCAATGTTACGTGGATAGATCTCAAAAGGATAAAAACAGGGCGGGCGATCGAATGGATAACAAGGCGGGCGGTCGATGCGTGCGTTAGTCGCTACTGCCCTTACCCAGACATCCCCACGCCTGCGAATTTCTTTTTATTGCTCATCACTTCTATAAACGGAACAAGGATCTTAGGTAATATTTAGCTATTTCAAAAGAAAATATCTGTCAGTTCATTATAGATGGCATGTCGTGATATAAAATCCTCACTAATTGGCTAGTTCAAAAAGATATGGAGGAAGAATAGCGCATAGCCGATGACTCGCGTTGTCAGTCCTGATTGGTCTACAGTCAGTCAACGTACTCGTCTCTATTCAATATAGCTACATAGATAATAATTGCTCCACCATATTCATGGAATGTATGTCTTTTCGGAACATTTCGCGTGTGATTTCTTTCTTCTTTCGCAGAGTAGTCGTAAAGCATTTACCCATCGAATGGCCAGATCTGTACGACCAGGTTCCTGAATTGGATATCCACTAGTTCGGCATGAACCCTATCTTGTAGGCTAATAAGCTGGATTTCGTGGGATGTTTTTGGCACAAGAGAGTTTGACGTTCCAGGGAGAAGACTGAGATACATTCTACATGATCGTATGATGGGCAGACGAAGAGCCAGACAGACAACAAAATAGACAGCAGCAGCTAAATTTGCACCAGATAAACTTAACGCCATGCCCAAACTATAACTTTGCCGTCACACCCAAAAGAGCCACTGCCTTGGCTGCCATGCCTAATCCACTCTGAAACCCAGTTCCTGCTGCACCATAGTTATGGATAAGAATTTTGCCATCTGGTCGGACTTCTTTTTCAATCCGAGTGCCTCCATGACGCCCAGGACGCAATCCAGATGCTTCACGAATGATCTCGGGATCACCATATTTGAACAATTTGGGGAAACATCTCCTGGCTCTGTCCAATATGGCCTGAGTTTCAAATCCATACGTATTAGGACTATCATTACCTTCTTGATAGTATCCACCTACAATCACATGGCCACCTGAAAACGGTCTTGGAATAATGTATACTATATTGCCGTTCTCTCGGCATGAGAAATTCTCCTGAATATGAGGAGCTCGGACCACCACCACTTGACCTCTGATTGGATAGCAATTGTCATCAGCGACCCCAGGAAGAGTCTTTGCACCATTTCCAGTGCAATTGATGACAACCGAAGTCTCTGGGCTTAGATATGCCTCGTCTATATGGAGCAGTCTGCGTCGGATGAAATTCACACCTATTTGACTGAGATATTCTTTGATTGCAACCAGATATTTCGGCGAAAAGAAGTTGTAGGTGGTAAAGGTAATTCCAGAGACTGCTCCAAGAGGCAAATTTCCTGATAAAACTTGAAGCTGACAATTAGCCGCCGGGTTTCAAACGTACAAAATTCGATCAAAAAACACTCACATCGGGAATATAACTCTTTAAAGACTTCAATTTCTCCTCCTCGGGCTCTTCAGACCACAATTCGGTCGCAGGAAGACGAGCAATGACCTTCTGGTCGGCGAAATCAGCCACCATCTTCTCTAACAGCTTGAAACTGATTCTATCATAGTCGATTTCTGCCTGACTCGAACCTGAAATAGTACTGAAATTCGCTCCAGCCCATGGAGAAGTGTACTGAGACGATTGATCTCCAGGAAGAAATTCGGCAATCATTGTAATATCTCTGGCTTTATCTTGTCGCGCTAGAAGAAGAGCCGTATACAAGCCAACGATACCGGCGCTAAAGGATTAGAATGAGCACAAACAGGGCAATATTCTGGCTCTGACTTACCCTACAATGACGATTTTTTGTCCCATTTTTGTTAAATTTAAGATAATTGCAAGGATTTATGCTGAGATTTTGACTCACTGTATTAGCTGATCATGGCCCGATAAGGAAAGCGAAGCCGCTTGTCGGAGAAAAAGGCCGAGTAGGGCGCTAGAAGTGAACGATTTATGATTGGTGGAATTGGAGTCTAAGGGACGTGTACGATAAGCCTTATCTGGTTATAAAAAGGCTTATCGAGTGTAATTGTTGGCATGAAGGAGGTGTATTGACAGAGATGAGGGATTTATATGGGGAATAAACAGCAACGACAAACCGACACAAATGAAGCTTATTGTGGAAATAATAATAAATTTATACGGTTAAAATGCCTTGTATATCCAAGATCTACTGTCAAAATCCCCCTTATCAACCGTAAATTGATAAAAATTGACCTATGATTTCCAATCTTGGTGCGTCACGTGATCACCTCCCCTCTGATTGGACCATTTCTCCATCATCCTTTCTCTCTTTCTTTCTTACCGACTTCTCATTTATTTATCATAACATTTTTCAAATGTCTTTCTCATTCCATGAACTTTCAAATTCCCGCTGATCTTCTAATTCCCGCATCTGTTTTGCTCCGTGACTAACTCTACATTCTGGGGGTAACGTTTGCTTCTCAACTCTCCTCTTCCGTCATCATGGAATCGGTATATTCCGAGTCATTCTATGCATCAGTGGATTTTCCTGAGCGTATTTGGCATTCCAGCGGCTATTTTTCGCAGTCATTGCCGATATCGCTGTTTAATCCTGAAACTGAGTTCTTTACCGCCCAGTTTTCTCTTCTGGCGGCATGCTGTTTGACCGTTTTGCTGGGATTTCCTTTTGTTTCTCAATTAGTCAAGTTATCTTCTCACAAGAGAAATGATTCTTTGACTGCAATTGAGCTGATTTCCCCTGTTTTGGCGTTGCTGGTGTTCGTTTTATGGCTGACACCGTCGGTTTTATCTGAGAAACAGCCCAATTGGCCCGAATGCTTCGTAGCGCTGGGTTCTTTGCTGGCTGCTGGTGTTCATAAAGCTCAGGCTGGTCGAACAAATGTCTGCGTATCTACTTTGTTGCTTTATTGGCCAGGGATCTTCTTCGTCGGCGCTAGCTTAGCTATAGACGCCTTTCTCAGATCGGCTATTGCGAATTCTGTCATTTACACCGTTATTACGGCGCTTACTGTGGTCATTCTGGTACTGGAAACTTCGTGGTATGCTCATTCTCAAGTCCCGCTCACTAGAACGACCCCTGGCTTCGATACTGCTACTATCTACCAGTTGATCAACATGAACTTCTTATTGCCGCTTTTCAAGATTGGAAAATCTCAGAAAATCGAGCGTGAAAATGTCCCTCTGCCTCCTCAGGGTCTTAATGGAGTCATTGCTCTTAATGACTTTGAAGAAGCTCTGGAAAACACCTGGTGGAAGTCCGATTGGCGTATCAGTGCTATGCTTATCAGGGTCACATGGTATGCAGTGTCCGGGGAAATCTTCTTCCGTATCGCTACTGATCTTCTTCGTACGCTGGAGCCTCTGTTTTTGACCATGTTTCTGAGATCCCTTGAGTCTTATCTTGAAGGACGGTCCCTGATATTCCCCAGCTTCTATTTCGCTGTACTTCTTGGTGTAGCTCCTATTATTGCTGCGGCTTCTGAGAAGTTGCAATCTCTAATGGAAGCTCAGAGAACCGTATCGATGAGATCTGCCACTACAGGTCTCATATATCGCAAGGCTTTACGATTGAGTCCTCGTTCTCAGGTAGAATTCGACAGCTCTAAGGTCATGACCCTGATAAATGTCGACTCAACGCGTATCTCAAACATCATATTCTGTATCAAAACTCTAGTTGGATCTCCTCTCATACTTGCCGTTGGATGCTGGCAGTTACTTCACTTGGTTGGACCAGTGGTACTGGTGGGGTTTGTTGTCTATGTGATTCTTGGTATTCTGACTGGCTTTTTGTCCAAGATATTCGTGCCGTTATTCCCTCAGTTCATGAAAACTCTAGACGAGCGAACAAAGGTCTCCTCTAATGCGTTCCGAAATATCAAGAGTCTGAAGTTGTACGCCTGGGAAACCCCTTACTTTGATCGTATTGTGGAAAGTCGTGTTAAAGAGCTCGCTGTTTGGCGTAGAGTTGCAAAAGCATTAGGTATTGTCAACTCCATCTGGCTTCCTGCAGAAGACTTGAGTGCTGTCGTGGTGTTTATATGTTTTCTGTGGTGGAGACTGGGCACTTTAACCCCGGAAATGGCCTTCCCTGCCATTCAGCTTCTGGAACAAATGGCATATCCCTTTATAGGTCTTCCGCGGGTTATTACTGTTGGTGGTCAAGCAATTGCTGCTCAGAAACGTATCGCAGAGTTTATTGACCTGAATGATCATGGGCACGATAACTACATTCGATTTGGAAAAGAAAGCGGTTCAATAGAAGTCGAGAAGGCGACCATGGCCTGGGATGAGACCGCTGAGACAATTGCTCTTGAAAATATCTCATTTTCTGCATCTTCTGGTGACTTGATTTGTGTAACCGGCAGGGTCGGCTCGGGGAAGACAGCTCTGTTGAAGACTTTGGCGGGAGAACTTGCCGTCATAAGCGGAAAAGCAGTTGTTAGTGGATCAGTGGCCTATTGCTCTCAAGAGCCGTGGCTTCAGAACGCTACTATCAAGTCCAATATTGTTTTTGGTGTCGAATATGATGAAGCATGGTATAAAAAAGTCGTTGAAGCGTGTGATTTGGTCACTGATATTGAGAGAATGCCCTCACAACATAGTACAGAGGTCGGCGAACGGGGTATTTCTCTTAGTGGTGGCCAGAAGGCTCGAATTTCACTGGCCAGAGCTGTTTACAGTCGAGCTGACATATATTTGCTGGACGATGTTCTGAGTGCAGTTGATGAGCATGTTGCCAAGCATCTTATTGATTCATTGTTCTCTAAAGAAGGATTGCTGGCTTCTAAAACCATTATATTGGCCACGAATTATGTCAAAGTTCTTGCACATGCTTCTTGGATCGTGGCCATTCAAGATAAAACCTTGCTTGAACGGGTAACTCTCAGTGATATTTTGTCTCAAAAAGAAGCATCGGCTACTTATCGTCTAATTCGAGATTTTGGATCGGGTGGAGGAGTTTCAGATCTCACTCCGCATGATAGACGAGGCTTTGTTCAGAGCGTCACTGATACAGATGTTTTAAATAGGCCGTTACCGATTCTTGACGGAGAACAGCTGGTTAAGTTTGACACAAGTGATGAGAGCAAAAACGCTGATGACACCAATTCAATTGCGTCTTTCAGTGTTTATCTGAAGTATTTCAAAGTCGTGAAAGGCTCTTCGTTGGTCCTTGGAGCCATTTTGATCCTGCTATCTGTGTCTTCGATGAATTTGCTCAGTGTTTGGCTTGGAATCATGACTAATCATCGATTTACGAACCTGCATGACGGCAAATTTTATGTCATTGTTTATGTGTGCATTGCTCTTATATGCGGAATAGCTACTTTTTTGGCGTTTTTCTGGGTGGTGGTCATTCTAGCTCTGACAGCATCGCAAGTACTTCATAATCGCATGCTCGTCCGTGTCTTGCATAGTCCGATGGGATTTTTCGACAAAACATCTATTGGCACTATCGTTAACAGATTCACGGGTGATATAAGGCAATTGGATACCGAGGTACCATTGATGCTTTTTGGCTTTTCTCGCGTCATCATTGGGCTTACAATCAGCGTCGTGGTTATTGCAGTTGGCAATCCTGTAATGCTGGTATTGGTTCTTCCATTGCTATATGTTGCCAAATCTTATAGGCAGCTTTATGTCCCTACGTCTAGGCAGATTTCTCGTCTTGTCAAATCGTCGAATAGCCCGATTTTATCTCATATTGAAGAGACTATTAAGGGAGCCTCGATCATTAGGGCTTACGGTCGCTCAGGTCAGTTCGGTGAAGCTCATGATTCTCGTATGAATTGGTGGATAGAGCTGAGTTTTCTGCAGACAACTTTATCTGGTTGGCTCACCTGGCGAATACAGTGTATGATCGCCATGCTTAAATTCGCAGCTGCCATATCCGGAACCATTTTGCTTAGAAGAGGTGATATTGGTGTCGCTACTGTCGGTGTTGTTGTTCATTTTGCTGAAATGGCGGGGGTCATGGTAGGACGAATGATTGACCAGAGTGCTGCTTTAGAGGTGAACGGAGTTGCCGTGGATCGAGTCATTGAATATACCGAAATTGAACAGGAGAATCAAGGAGGGAATGATGCTGCTGAAGGATGGCCACTTAATGGAAGTGTCGATCTGGTTGATTATAGCTGCCGATATAAGGCTGAGGGACCTGATGTGCTGAAGCACCTTAATGTAGACATTAAAGCCGGGGAAAGGATTGGTATTGTGGGCCGAACAGGATCAGGCAAATCGACATTGACTCTGGCGTTATTCCGGTTGATTGAGGCGTACGGGGGCCATATCGAGATTGATTCAGTGAATACCTCTGAACTGAAGTTGCATGATTTACGAGCAAATCTTACTATTATTCCTCAAGATGCTCAGATTTTCTTGGGGACGCTTCGATCAAACCTGGATCCAACTGGTTCTGTTGATGATACCAAGTTGTGGCAGGTTCTGGAACTGTGTCACCTTAAGGATCATTTCCAAAAGCTCGGTACAGGTCTTGATACTGAATTGCGTGAAGGAGGAGATAACTTGAGTCGGGGTCAATCACAGCTTGTATGTCTAGGAAGAGCTCTTGTCAACTTCAAAAAGGTACTGGTACTGGATGAAGCCACAGCCTCAGTCGATGTTGAAACGGATCACGTTATTCAGCAAACCATTCGATCAGAGTTCAAAGATCAGACTATTCTCACTGTTGCGCATCGTCTAAATACCATTATGGATTCTGATCGAATAATGGTGTTGGATGCAGGTGAGATCAAGGAGTTTGATACTCCTGCCAAGTTATTAGAGAAGAAGGGCCTGTTTTGGAGTCTTGCCAACACCACGCCGGAGGATCTAGATATGTGAGGGCGGTCGATTAATTGTAAATTTGAGATGTAGAATAGAGAAGTTCAGATGTGATGTTGTGAGGTTGTTCAGGGGTATTGTTGCCCGATCAGGAAGTTCGTTCGCGTTTGTTTTTTGTGAATTTTCGATATTTCAGTGCATTCTGCCGACATGGTCGTCCTGTTTTGTTTTGTGTAGTTTAGAAACGTGCGGAGAAGATGAGATGACCGAATATGTCGTGAATGCGAGAACCATGCGAATATCGAAAAATTGTCAAAAAAAAAAATTAAAGTCCACATAGTATGACTCCTTATTATTGTGTCATTTAATAAATTATGCTGACGCCTCATCCCTCCTATATTATCGGCAAAGCAGCGCTTTCTGGTGATTTAACAAATGCTCCTTTTATGGCTTCCCATCCACGTTTTTTCTTCAGAACATGGTATGCAATTAAATTTAATGCCGCATTAACGTTCTCTTCGATTGCCGAGGGTCCCATGGCTGCATTTCCTACAAGAACACTGAGATATGTTCCTGGAGCTATAGCCAGACTGGTGCATTTGAGGATACGTTGCACTTGCTTTTTGACCGAAGGAGCATCGATGACTTTTATGCGGCCATTTTCTCGTAATATTGATACGGGAATTGGCATTGATTTGCCGCTTTTGTAGTATTTCTGGCCCAGAATAGGTGCGACGACAGAAGCCACTTTGTCCTCGACCAGAATGAGATCCAAAGACGACAAGAACAGCTGTGCATCCTTGGACCTCATTCGAGCCTTGAGTTTGCTAACAGATATGATTTCCGTGAATAGTCCTCTTGTTGGACTGTCTGATTTGTCTTCTAATGCGGCTTGGTACTTTGAGACGGGGTCTTTTACAGCAAGAAGAATAGAAAGACTGTTAATATCGCCATGAATAGAATGAGGAATTCGAAGTAAAATAGGTGTTAAGGACCGTTGTTGAGTCAGAGTGCCATTTAGAGAGACCTGTAGATACACAGGGTCCTGATGTCCACATCTACGCACCAGGCTCTTTACAGCTCTAGCTGTGTTTCTTTCAGGGCCTATATCAGAAGCGATAACAGCAGGCATAATTAAGGGATATTATGGAGGGTTGCGTAGAACTCGAACAACTTGAGTCTAATATAAAAGAATTTCCCTAAAAAAAATTGGCACGTGACTCTTTCCCAATCAACCCAATCAAATCCTTTCACCCAACTCACCCTACCTACCAAAATCATAACAAAAAGTCCAGCAATCACCCTACCTTTGAAAAAGCGATCAAATAAGTAGGGAAATCATCTCGAGCGGGTAAGTTTGGACCACGGAATTTGGGGCATCCCCGCATTTGGCGATGGGCTTCCTGGTGAAGAGCAGAGCAACAGGAGGATGGTGGCGGTGAAAGAATTTTTTGAAAACTAACAATAGAATACAGAAGGAAAATAATAGAATTTGAAGGTGTGATATAGAATATTGGATCGAGCGTTGTTTGAGTGTTTTATTGAGATACCGATTAAGCGCTGAAATATCCAATCTTTATACCGGTTTTATTTATTGCTTCAATTGTTGTGAAACATCCGGTGGTTTCTGTTTGGTGGTTATAACCCTAAGAGTGTAGCCCTATTGTTGCGGTTGTATCATGAGTTCTATTTTCCAAAGAGTGTCCTCTAGATGGGTCACTAAGGATAACAAGGAAGATGATAGCAATATCATTGAGAGGGAGGAGGATGAGCCTCAAGATAAGGAAGGTGGGGAAGATGGGGAAAGTCGCAAGAAACATAAGAAAAAGTCCAAGAAGTCGCATAAACACAAATCCAAAAAGGAACCTGAGGAGAGCATCATTGATCCTGATATCAGCAAGGAGGCTGAATATCGAAGAGACGGCGTCGATGATGCTGCAGTTTATGAGCTTGTCAGTGCGTCCTTGGGTCAGGACGATAAGAGACAGCGTTCCGAAGGTGCTGGAAATGGCGCTTCTGGTCGTGGAGAAGACCAGGAGATCAATGAATGGGCTGGCCAGAATCAATGGGATAAGTATCTCAATACTGAGAACTTGCCTGAGCATACTACTCAACCAGCTACAACCAATGGTCCTACTGAGTACTCTTTCTTCAACACTTTTGCTTCAATGCCTGCAGGGAGATCCAGAAAGTCCAAGAAGAATGCTCAAAGCACCAATGTTGATCCTGCTTTGGCTCATCTTGACGAAGCTTCGGCCACTCAGCATTATGATCTCGAAGAAGCTGTACGTCAGGCCCGTGTGATTAGAGCTGAAGTCGACGGTACGGCTGATAGTAGTGCCAGGCCGGAAGAACCAGCTCAGAAACCGCCTGTGTTTCGTGCACCTCCTCGCTTGCCTGGAGATAAGCGAGTTTCCTGGAAAGGTGACGGTTCAGAGATCGGTGGATCGTTTTCTCCGCAGGAAAGTGAAGCTTTGCAGGCTTTTATGAAAGAATACCGTATTCAACAGGGCTGGTCTCCTGAAGCACTTAAACAGCGTGTATGGTCCAGTGAGCGACAGAAGGACAGCTTTTGGGACGATGTCGCTGCTGTCTTGCCGCATAGAACCCGAGCCAGTGTTTATAAACATGTTCGCAGAGCGTATCATGTGTTCGACGTACGAGCTAAATGGACGAAAGAGGACGACGAAATTCTGGGTGAATTCGTTCGTCGCAAGGGTGCCCAGTGGAAAGCTATCGGAGCTGATATGGGCCGAATGCCTGAGGACTGTCGAGACCGATGGAGAAATTATGTCAAGTGTGGAGATAAACGCAAGTCTAACAAATGGGATCTTGACGAGGAGAAGAAACTGCAGGCTATTGTTCTCAAGATGATCCAGAGTGATCCTTCTCGTGATGTCAATTGGACTGTTGTCAGTGAGGGCATGGGTGGAACTCGTTCTCGCATTCAGTGCCGCTATAAATGGAATAAGCTCAGCAAGAGGAGTAATAACAATGTGACGCTGCAACAACAGCACAAGAATGATCCAATCGAATTCAGTCCGAGTGATCAGGTTGAATTTGTCAATGTTCTATTGCATAGTCTGGAGGATACAGGGAACACTATTGACTGGAAGAAGGCTGCCGATGCATTTCCCAAGGGTATCAATGCAGCCGAGGCACGGGCGGCCTTTTCGAGTCTTCGAGAATTCGTTCCCGATCATGAGAGCAAGCCTGTTAATACGATATTAGCAGAACTTACTCAGATTCTGGGAAGGAGCTAAGATCAAGAGTGGGTATTAGGAGAAGTGGGAATTGGTTATATATTAGCTAGTTGATGGTCGTCTGTTCGGTGGTGATGATGTTGAGAGACTGTGTTGATTTAGCAATGAGATAGTTTAATTGAAGTTCGGTTAGTGAAAGGATTGGTGCACACGGACGCGTATGATGTGTGTCACGTGTGTTCTGTGTCGTATTATTGCGAATTATTTGGAAATAGTACCATTTTATGTTAGGTTTCATGTGTTTTGCGCGTTTTATTGATTATGTTTTCGTGTTTCTTGTAGTTTCGTGATTTTTCGCTATAATACGATAGCAATATACATGGCATATAAGGCAGGAATTTGGCGAAATTTCACGACACGCGTAACAAACGCGATAGATCAGCACCGTTTCAGCATAAAACACGTCAATTAACGGCACATAGCAGATAAAATGAGTATACAGCTCAAAAACAGCTACAATAGTACCTATCTAAGCGTGTTGACCCTATTACCCCACACGGTTACCCTGAAGACGACCGATATATACAAAACAGAAAAAAAACACATATATACATATTGACTACATGAAAACCCTATCAAGTAACCTATTCTCCGTCATTTGTGGCCCTAGCTGCATCATACCCGGTCGCAGCACACCCCCCCTAAACTCACAATACCTGCCCCAAACACATCGTATCCCATACTACTCGCTCACATCAGCTCATGCCAGCGCTCCAACAAGGCTGGACGACAATATCGCTACCGAAAACTGCTGATAAGTATGGATGCCGACAGCAGCATACGGCAAAGGAACCACAGTCGGAGTGACAATTTCATAGCTTGCCCCGTCACCTTCATAAACCCTTGGGCCATTTTCAAGCCTAACAGAATGCTTCAAAGTCACATACTTACCCATGCCAAAGATGCCTTGCGAGTTCTTATCAGAGCCCCAAGTAAGAACATCACCAAACGACGTAAGAGCAACAACAAAACCCCAGCCGAACGACAAGTCTACGATATTACCGCGTCCCTGGAGCTCAGGAATATATGATATATTCCATGGACCCTGAGGGTCAAGTGGGTATGATGAGCCCCAATCCTTTGAACCGATGAGAACGTCTCCCTGATCAGAGACCACAGCGACGTTTGAGAACGAAGGCCCAAAAAGCTTGACAAATTTCGGCTCCGAGTCGCTCTTTTTCAAAGCCTTCAGATAATCGTGAAACGCATAATCCACGGTGACATCATTTCGGGTCCCTGTAACTACGAACAATTCACCACTGCGATTCAACATCATGATAACGTCGTCACAATCCATGTCGGAAGCAATATCTATAATCTCATCGGGGCAGCCGGGCGCGTGTGCTGTATCAGGTACAGGCCGGCAGTCAATATCCAGTCCATGTCTCGAAGAGGAGAATTCCAGCCTTATAACTCCAACGTTTTCCACAAGAACCGCCGCATAACCTTCACAACTCATAGAAACACACAAGATTTTCTCGGCTAGACGGGGATCATCTGTATATCCTCCAGAGGTAAATATAGCCGGCTTACCTTGAGCGCCATGTGAACACCATGTATATAGCACGGTTGAAGCAGCATCAAGCGCAAAGAGATATGAACCATTTGAGAACACCCGGCTGAAACGTGTGTCGCTGTATTGCTTACCGCCTAAGGTGAGTCTTGTCGCAGTCTCAAGATTCAAAGGGCTTTGTTCTTCCTCATCTTGTTCGTCCCAGTCCCCAATAGGCATTTTATATAGAAAACCTTCAAGGCTCAAGATGACAATAGAGGCTTCTAACGGGACTGCTTCTCGAATGTGAATATCGCGAGCAGCTGAAAGCAGCTGAGGGTTCGGTACAGAACAGGTGGAATCTACAAAATCTTCCATGTTGGAAGTAGCAAATCCCCACCCATACAGCTTTGCAGTCCAACGCTGCCGAAACACGTCTTTCCATAGCTTTGTTCTGGGCAATTGAGACGGTGGAGGAGATCTGATAAGACGAGCGTACAAAGAACGCCACAAAGCCGATTTGCTGGTTAGCCGGTTGAAATATTTGCAGGTATAACCGAGATTTACAACATCAGCCAGATCCAAATAAGAAGCGAGACCTGCAGCGAAAATGTCTTCGTTGAGTGAGAATATCGATGCCATTCGAATGAAGAGTTTAGAGGGGTCGATATGACGCGTCGAATCCGTGAATGGTGCGGCTAAGAGCTGTTAAAGCCGTGCTATTAAGGGAACGGGTCAACTTTCGCAGATAATCGATGACAATGGTGAAGCTCATCGATAGCAGAGTGATTATTACTATGCACACAAACTGTACGATTGATAGTGTACTTTGTAGGTGTAGAGCTGAGAGTCGTAAAGAAGTAAAGATCATACTACTCACCGACAGTCACGTGATTCACAGCTTCAGAGATCGGTTATCTGGAAGACGGGTAATATAAATAAAAACAGAAATCAAAAATATATACATATCTACTAAATAAACCACCAGAATCTAATACCATTTGTGACTCTAGCACGACAATAGAGCAACTGAAAACTGCAGAGTTAAACTCGACGGGGAAGTGGAAAAAAAATTTGATGTCTTTTTGGCTCGGTGGGACAATTGCGACTTGCAGCCAAACGAGGCTCTCAGCAGGACAAATTAAAACGGTCAAGCGGGGCAACTGTCAGTGGGACAAAAAACGAACACCGGCCAAAAGTCAAAGTCCCAGTCAAAAGTACCTAAAAGTCACGCAAAAAGACCCAAAAAACCCACCAAACATGCAAAAAGTCCTCCGGGCCTGCCAAAAGGCTCATAACGTCACAAGAAGCTTGCAAGAATCCCCTAAAACAACAAATGGACTCAGAAAACCGACACAGGGCGAAACACATAAGGCGAAAAAAACACTACGTTACATCATATTTGGACAACACAGACATCACGCCTGACCAGCATTGACTTAGTCTCATTTTATGTGCATTTATTACGTTTTCTGTCATCTACTACCACTTTCTTGGCAATATTTTTTTATATAACTGCTCCCTCCTTTTAAAACTTGGAAAATTGCTTCTTTCCCGATCCAGGAGCTGCAGAAACTCTCAATACATTGAATCGAACAGTCTTAGAAATGGGTCGGCATTGGCCAACAGTGACAACATCGCCTTCCTGGACTCGGAAAGCAGGGGATACATGAGCGGCAAGGTTCTTATGTCGCTTCTCGTATCGACTATACTTGGGAATGTAGTGCAGGTAGTCTCGTCGCAAAATGACAGTTCGGTGCATCTTGGTGGAAACAACAGTTCCAGTGAGAATTCGGCCTCGAATCGTAACCAAACCAACAAATGGGCATTTCTTGTCAATGTAATCACCGAGAATGGCCTCCTTGGGGGTCTTGAAGCCAAGTCCGACTTCCTTGTACCATCTCTTGCTCTTCTTGCCGACCTTGGCCTTGGAGTTGAGGAAGATGTGAGGTTGCTAGATGAGTTAGTAAGAAGCAAAGAGAGCAAAAAACGGAGGGATGAGGTATCTAGAGAAAGGAGGACTTGAGATGCGGAACATGGGGAAATTCCAGCAAAATGACGATATTAACAACCTACTGCTCTTCACTTATAATCCACTCGGATCCTCTAAATATCACATATATCCCTCTCTATTCCATTAACTCCACTTACCTTCTGGAAAGCTCTCTCAGACTGAACTGTAAGCTCTGTAGACATGGCTGTGGTTAAATGATAAGTTCAAGTGTGAGGTTGGATTTTCAGATGTTGGTTGAGTGGGAGAGAGAGAGTCATGATGAAAAGTACTGAGAGCGGACGATGATGACAGTCACACATCACGTGACCATTGATAATGGATGAACATTTTCCCCATTAGGAAATATGCCACGATTAAAAACATAAAAGCTTCTATGATTTAAAGTTAATCTTGATAGAAGAGTAAATAGAAAGTAATATATATAAATTCACATATATATATACATATACACATCTATTATATATCCAATATTCCTTTCTCTCCCTCCGGCTCGGACCTTACCCTATATCTCCGCGTTATCCTACAATTGCATGTGAAATATGCCGTAAACTCTAATTTGACTGCTCAACTGCCTACATTTTGGACTTAACGTCCTATTTTACCGGGAATTAGCATCAAAAGATACACACAAGGGGATTTCCATGGAATTTCAATTGGAATCTGTCATTAAATCACTCTAGAATACACAGCCATAGAAGATATACAGCATAGTTTACAGCATAGAATTCATAGTTCCAGGATCAAATGACGCAGATCTCAGCTGAAATTGACGAGAACCAACCGTTCAGAAGCGGTAAAGAATCATCAGAGACTAGACAGGGTAATATATCGGACAACGCCCCCGATGTCACCTACGGGATCACGCCCGATGGCACCCGATTCATAGTTCCCGAGACTCACGACATGGTATCGACGTTATTTGGACTGAATACCAAAAAGGGCATTTCTGAGGCATTGATAGTCGCCAGTCTGGCCTCTTATGTCGGGCTATATTGGGTTCTTTCGAAGACGTACCGAGTGCCTGTGTTCTTAGCGCTGTTTGCATTCTGGCGCTTATCATACAATGGAGGCATTGGATGGCTATTAGATGAGCAGAGTAAGCGTAAAATGCTGACGAAATGGGCAAAAGATTCACATATTTTCGATAAATCCAACAAATCTTTGCTGCATCGATTTCTTCAATATGATCTCAGCACTAAGCTGGGAAACGACTACGACATGGATAAAGTTCCTCTGGAGTACAATACATGGCTGGTATTCCGGGAATTCGTCGACCTGATTCTTATGAGCGATTTCACATGTTATATGCTGCTGGTGTTCAGCACTTATGAGCCATCGCATCAGAGTCCGTTAATCATCGCCTGCAGATGGATTGCTGGAATTGCGTTGTTTCTATTTAATCTCTGGGTCAAATTAGATGCTCATCGAGTCGTCAAGGACTATGCCTGGTACTGGGGTGACTTCTTCTTCCTGGAAGATCTCGAGCTCACCTTTGACGGTGTTTTCGAAATGGCTCCTCATCCCATGTACTCAATCGGATATGCAGGATACTATGGATTTTGTTTAATGACTGCCAGCTACACGCTGTTTTTCGCCTCAGTAGCTGCACATGCTCTGCAGTTTGTGTTCCTCATACTGGTTGAGAATCCACACATTGAGAAGACATACAATCCACCTGCTGCCAAGAAAGCAAGACGAACAAGCACAGCGGTGTCCAGTGATCTCGAAAATGCATCAAGACCGCCACTTCTCATATTCAAGAACTTCACATTTACTAGAATGTCAGATGTGCTGTTGCTGGTTCTTGCGGGGAACACCACACTATTGGCATTCACTCCCATTGATTCCAACTTCTGGAAATCTGTCACCTTCCTATATGCTCTAGGATGGAGATTATTTCATTATGGCGGACTCGGATGTGTTCTTTCTGGTCAGAGCCGAAATAAGCTCTTCACACGGGCGTACCTGAAGTTCGGAAGAAGTGCAGCTGAAGCTTATGAGGAATGGCAAGCAATCTATAACATAAGCACCGTCATGAGTTATATCTCCCTGGCAGTCTATGCCTGGAGAGAGATAAAATCCACTACTTTAGCACCATATTGGCCGTTTTGGTATATATTGGGTGCCATGTTGATTGCTCTGCAAACTTGGACAAGTTTCTCCATATACCAGTCACTAGGCGACTACGGCTGGTTCTTTGGCGATTTTTTCTACCTCAAAGAATCCCACTCCTTGACGATATCTGGAATATATCGATATTTGAACAATCCCGAGCGATTGTTTGGAATTGCTGGTGTGTGGGGTTTGGCACTCATTTCCAATAGTCTCTGTGTCGCCTTTATTGCATTCATATGGACATTCGGCGGAATGTTATTCATAAAGTTCGTCGAACAGCCCCACATGGAAAAGCTGTACGGAGATCAAGTGAAGAGACAATCTGGTGTGACAAAAACCATTAAACAAGCAGCTAAAATCCCGACACCGTTTGAAAATAGAACCAAACAGCTTCAGGGCTCTATTGATCGAGTAGTTTCAGAAACTGCTAATAGTCTAGAAAGTTTTCTGGCACGTGCAAGGCCGAAGCTGCGAGATGCAAGGATTCTGCTCAAAGAATATCCAGCTAGATTGACGATCATCCATGTGTCAGAAGATATTCCTGTTAACCCAGACCTGTATGATCTTCAGCTTTTGGAATCTGATGGCAATGCTGCACCCAAGTTTGAACTGGGTACAAGAGTCAGAGTTGCATGGCGGGCAGATAAAGAGCATTCCAAGAAAGACTGGATTGGAATTTATCGGGTTCTTGATAACCTTTCCATAGAAGTTACTCGCATTTCCAGTCGAGGAAAATGGTCCGCGGTGCAGAAAGAGGGATATAATAACCATACAGAAGGTGTGGTGAGTGTATCGGATGATGGCACTGCTGGAGTAGTAGAATTTTCCGGGTCATTGCTGCCGTGGACCAGGGGAGTGTATGAGCTCAGATATCACCATGACGGCAAACATAATGTTCTGGCAGTGAGTCAGCCGTTTGAAATTGTTGCTACACCTGTTGATATTGGTGATAATGTCGAATCAGTTTTAACGTCACTAATGCCATTGGTCAAACGATGCTTTGACGGGACTGGAGTTGAACCACCGTCGCAGCCAAACGAAGAATGGGACATTGAAGACGATGCAGAAGCTCTCAACAGGCTTGTATATTGCGTCAAGGAATATTATGGCGTTGAGCTTGTGCCATCGGTGATATTGTCCGATGGAAGTCCTGAGCGACTGGCTTCAAGATTGATTGCCGTTCGCAAGGCGTTAGAACCGTTTGTTAACCAGAAGAGATAGGACTATGCTTGCATATAAATGAAGAAGAGTATGAATGGATGTGGCCGATTTGACGTCCGTAGGTGTCATGTTCAGACAGATTTGATTTCCAGTGCAGACAGATTTGATTTCCAGTTCAGACAGATTTGATCTGAATACGCATCAGACAGGTTTGACTTCAGCACGTATTTATTTTCCAGTCAGATTTGACCTCAGTATGTGTTTTGTTCAGCAAATCTGACCTCAGTACGTGTTTTGTTCAGTCAGATTTTCGACAGCATGCTCCTCTTTGACCAGTTTGCTCAACAGAACCCCATTGAACACCTTTCGTATATCCAAAGCACGTTTTCTAGCGTTATTAATAGCGTGATCTATAGCCAAGCTGGAATTGACGTTCCCATCAAACCATAGGCCGATTATCTGGCATTCTCGGGCGGTTAAGAAGCCGACAACGGCGTCAAAGTCCGTTTCCGAGTCGGTCTCAACAGAACCCGAATAGAAATATTTGTAAGTAGTTTCCGTTTCTGGTTTGGCAACCAGAGCAACAGCCGTAGCGAGATCTCGAAGCGATATTTGAGCGTCTGCTAGCGCCGTCACAGCACTATTGAGAGCACAAGCTATAGAACTCTTGATATTTCGCGGAACAGACAATATCGAAACGACTACGGTGATGCCGCTTTTAGGGTATTGGCCCAGAAGAATCACGTGAGACAGACAGGACTCGATAAATGTCGATATTTCCTTGGAAAGACTTGCTGATTGATCGTCATCGCTGATGAGCGCGGAGAATTTCACCTCCACACTAAGCTCGGCATTCTGAGTAAATGCTCCTCTAATAGGCTTTGGTCCATACACCGATGTCTGTATAATGGTACTTCCATGTTCTATAAACGACGAACCTGAGGCGTTCACAGCGGTACCAAGCTTGATGAAAAGCTTGTCTTCGTCTTCAGCGGACGCTACAGGGGTGTCAACAGCGAGTTTAGTGGAATTTACAGGTCCCAGGACTCTTCTACGATCAGCCAAAGCGCTCATATTATAAGATAGACGGTAAGTAGGAAGAGAAGTGGAGTTGGAGAAGTTGAGTTTGGCTGAAGAGAATTGGATATTGGGCTTGAGTTGTCACGTGACTCCAATTTTTTTTTAAGTGCGTCTTAAAAATTTCACCAAAACGGAAATCTTGTTTTAACTTTATACTCTTTTTTGGCCAGTTATTCAATTACAATGCCCTGAAAACTTGTCATATCGCTTATTTTAGCGTCAATTCCGACAGGCTCAACTCCTGAAGTGACAATTACTATGCTAAACATTATTTACAAGACATTCTGTTTTTACTGCTCGTGCCCTGCTTAGCGCGCGCTTAATAAATTTACGCGCGCGGCACTAATTGGGCCCACCCCCCGAATTCTCAACTCCGTATTCAAATGACATTGCTATCTTTACTCAATAAAGACATTTTGGCTGGAGGAATTGCTCCCCATTTGGGATGTCCTAAATCTCAGTTATACCTGCAGGTATCTCCACCAGCTGATCAACAAGTCGGCGCTTTGTACATCCGTCTGATGAGATCTTTTCCTCCAGATCATCTGGCTGAAAACACGCTATAGAAAGACGTGTTTCGTCGACGCTGGACTGCAAAGCTGTATGCTTGGGGACACACTTACTATGACGAGCCTGGTGGGATGAGACAGTTGCTGTGAATCCCACAATGGTTCCAGCGACTCGCAAGCTTCATTCCGCAGGTGGCCATATCGGAATCCACTATTGTGATCTTGAGCTTTAGTGGCTTATTGTACAGAAGGCCTATTGGGACTGGGAAAACGTCATTGACGGCTATTACAGCGAGTTGAACAAACCCACCAGACTCACTGTACGTGGCGTTGAAAACCTCAATATACATTTCAGTCAGGTGTTTGCCAATTATGAATTCGTTGCTCTTGATAGGTCCGAAAGACGGCTATTCGTATGGTCTCGAGACAGGGATCAAGGACCGCCGTTTGAATTTGCGTTCGATGAAAATAAAGCTAAGCCCGAGAAAATAAAGTGCGTTTCTTTGGGCAATAGCAGTGCAGCAGCTGTGGTAGAGAACGTCGGAGTTATCGCCTTCTTTCTAGAGTATTCCTTATTTGCCATGTGACCTGTTTGCCATGCCATTCCTAGCACGGCCCATGCTCCCAGGAGCCCCGAGGAAATTATAGATATCGCTTTCGACAAGAATGATACTGAATTTTTTGCTATGCTGAATCGAAAGGGCGACCTGTTATTTGCTGGGGACCGCTTTGAGCCTGCTGTTACCGATTATACATTCCACGAATATCTGAAAACTGTCAAGAATACAAGCTCACAGCAAGAATACAAGCTCACAGCCCAAGTTTGTAAAGATTTTCGGGTGCTGGGACACAAAACTCGCTGTAGTCTCTGATGAGGACACCTCATTGGCGAAAAGTGCAAAAGGTTAGAGACCTCTTCATGGGATATATCATACTTTACCGAGCTTCAGGGTCTCAATAATATTGTCGATATCTCGTTCGGTTGGGGTTATTGTCTTGCTCTCACGTCAGCAGGCAAAGTTTTAACATGGGGCCAAGATAATCATAGGGCAGGCGTCTTCGGTATGGGCGAGAAGGTTACATCGAATGGCTCTACTAGGCTTGAAAATGGGCCGGTATTCTCTCCAGATGCCGACTACTGCTATCCTATTGAGCGTCCGACAGAAATTACTCTACCATATGCAGCCATTGGTATTAATACGTATTACTGCCTTTCGGCTGCTATATTATCGGCCAATTGAGTATTACCACCTTTCGGCTGCTGTATTGTCGCCTAATTGACTACTTGTCACCATGGTACGCTATTCACTCCAAAAGGCCATTTCCTTTGAATGCTCGGACCAAAATCTCTCGGATTACCGGCTCCTTGTAGTAATTATAGTCCTGAACAGCCTTTTGACCCATGACCGCAGCAGCTTCACGCTTCATCTTAACATAAACATCTCGGTCCTCTTCGTTTTCTTTCAACCAGTCTCGGAATATCTTATGACGCACCAATTCTGCAGAGTTAGCGTCAAACACATGGAGATTTGTTGGAGGGTCTTCTATGGCAAAAAGACGATGTTGATGCCACTGAGGTTCCCTCAATTGGAACACAAAGCCTGCTGCTTCTAAGTCTGGAACATACGACTCCTCATCTACAGGATCAGGTACAACTAGATCTACATCGATGACGTCTTTAGCTGGTAAGCCTGGGACGCTGGTCGATCCCACATGTTCCACTGAAAGCACCTTAGAGCCCAAAGCACGACGGATACGAGCCTCAACGGTCTTGAAATCATCAGGCCATGACGCCTTGGATTCGACTATTTCGATTTTTCTGCCCTTGGAACGCGTGATCCATTCTGTAGCATCGGCGTCGTATTCACTGTGTTTGACGATTTCATCGGCTGTGGGCATTTTTTTGCAATGGAGAACTATGTAACTAAAAGATTGTTTTGGTGGAGTGGTGCAAAACGTCGCGCCTGAAGATGAGGAGTGTAAGTTGGAGAGTTTGTGGAGGACATCCCCTGATATATATAGCTGCCGACAGGGACGTGCGGCTTTCAGAGATGCGGAGAAACGCGAGATTTTAGTTTATTAGAGTCCTAAAAAGGAAACTGCATGGAAATATTATAAGAATATTACTGTAAAAGGGGAAAAAATCGCTTATTCTGTGCTATGACGCATGATGAATCACCATTACCCGATTAGGAAATATCAACTTGTTATCGAAAATAATACAACAAAATCACGTGTTTCTATATAAAAACTCCATATTTCTTAACTGAGCTCGGAATTAAATGACTATTTACCGTTTCAACGGAGTTCAGGTATTTACCGTTTAACGGAATTCAACGACTATTTACCAACCGCTAGTTTAAGCACTACCCCACTGCTTATCCAACTCAAGCAACTTATTCACCGTATCAACAATTGTCTTGTTCACACTGGAAGGATGAATTCCGCTCTGTTTCTCCGTCAAAGAAAAGTCATAATCCGACATATTGCTGAACTCCTCATCCTGGCTATAGTTCTTGGGTAGATCTGCCAGTTTGAGCTGCGGGAAATTCTTCTTGACTATCTGCAGAAGAGAATTCTCCGTGAAATAGCCGGAGCTGAGAAACCAACGTTGACCAGCTGATTTGGAGCTCTCCAGAGCCAGGACGTGAGCTAGAGCTATATCTCTAACGTCCACAAGCAATCCGGAGGCCGGAGACAACTTATCTCCGGGCTTGGACTTCAGAACGCTGTAAACAATCTTGTTAGAGGTGTTTAAAGCGTCAGGCCCGGAAATGTGCTGCAAAGGCGGGCCAAATACATACGGAGGGTTGATCGAAGTAGCCTTGAAGTTGACCTTATTCTTCTTGATGAAAGTCCACAATGCCTCTTCAGCAAGCTTCTTTGAGCCAGGATATGAAGACTCCAAGTTGTTGGAACTTTCATATGTCAATGGAGACCAAGTTTTCTCCGTATAGGTGAGGCTCAGGTCATTGAAGTATACGGCCGGATCATATGCGGCTGCAAATGACGAAGTAATAACCACATGCTCTACCTGAGGAGCATGATCTCTGATTGCTTCAAGAATGTTCGCAGTTCCTCGAATAGCAGGAATGAGAATGTTGTTTTCAGGGTCCTCGGAGGGAATGAAGAATGGAGAAGCAGTATGAATGACATACTTGATGTTCTTATTTTTCTTGAAAATATCGTCAAAAGCTCCCTCAGCTCCGATATCCTTCACATATTCCAGTATGAAATGGTTTTTGTATGGCTTAAACAGCTGTTCAAGCCAATCAGCCTTGGCACGTGATCGAACGGTTCCGATTACATAATATCCCTTATCGAGCAAAACCTTGAAGATATCGGTAGCAATAAAGCCAGTAGCTCCAGTAAGTAAAACAGTTTGCTTTGTCATTTTTCGTAAGTATGAAAGATTATATTCTGAGGCTGATTATGTTGGAATTCTTTGTCTATTTATATAGTTTTTTGCGAGATTTATATGCAAATGGCGCCTTGCTTGAGTTGACATCAGATGGTTGTGGAATAGGGAAATTGAAGTCCGAAACTCCGTTCAACTCCATTACAAAGAAAGCGATGTTCTAAAATTTGCCGGAAAATTCCAAGATATAACCTATTATTTGAAATTTCATAATATAATTATTTATACATAAATAATTAAAATTCTTTCATCAGTTTCTTCTCGTCGAAATAACATAAAGAAACTGACAAAGAAGCTCCAAGAAACCAAGGACCCTTGCGACGGATTCGGCAATGATTCTCCGCAACCATCGAAAAAAACCCGGTAAATGATTAGTAAACAGCGGAGTACACGGGACCTGACAGGGGTAGCACGGGGCTTGAGGGAAATTCAAAGAATAATGAAGAATCCCTAAACGACTATCTCCTCTTTCCCCTATCCTGTTTCTCAATGACATCGGCAATTCCGCCAAGAGATTCCCATTTGTCTTCAGCCGCTCGGACTTCTTCTCGTCGTTCCCACCATCGGTCTTCACATAAATCAAATGCATTCTTTTTGAGATCTTTTCCTCGAGCATTATGATCTTGTTTCAGGGCCCAGTCTATGAACTCCGTCCCGCCCCGTTCGTAGAATGCCCTTAGAGTTTCAAATGGTTTAGGATGTGGTAACCACGGACGAGGATCATCTTTGTCTATAGGTTCGTCTTCCTCGTCCTCTGAGTCGACGTCCAATTCCTCATCTGATTCCTGATCTTCTTCCTCCTCGTCAGATTCGCCTTCTTCATCTATATCTTCGTCCTCGTCCTCATCACCGACAGGTTCTTCCAATTCCTTGAAATCTTCCCAATATACTTTCATTCCATCTAATTTGCCCAGATCAATCGAGTACATGGAGTCTAGATTGTATTCGCGTTCTCCGTTTTCCCAGACACCTCCATAAATAAACAGATTGTCGTCTACTACACAAGTCGTAGCGTTGAATCTCGCATGAGGCAAGTTGTAAACGACGGGATACTCTTTTCTGGCGCCTTCATCGTCGCTCTCGTCTTCTGTTACCCTCTTTTGCTCGTCTTCCTGCTCATTGATCTCGAGCTTTTCGGCCAGAATCTGCTGAAGATTATCCTCGAGGTCTTGATGTCTTTTTGTATCTCTTTCCTTTTTGGTTACAACAGCATTCTTCTTCTTGGCTCGTAAGGTCAAGGCGAACCAACGGTTAGAATCAACTTGATACGCGTATAAAGCGTTATAGAAGATCGAATTGAGGGTTTCTTCCGTTTCTTCTGTATCATAGACTCCTCCAAACATTACTCCACGGCCTCTATGGCTGACTAGAGAGCAGCCGACTCTGGGTGAGGGAGCAAATCCGCTTTTCTTGCGTCGTTCCCAAGTCACACCTTTAAGATCGCCTTTCATTTTCAGTAGCCAGGAATCTTGATGAACTTTTCCTCGTAAATGACCCTTTTTAGTGCCTTTGACCTTACTGTAGCCGCCGTAGAGTGCGGCTCCTTCAGCGGTAGGCAGAAAACTATGGCCTGAACGCGGCTCAGGAACACTCATAGTAGGCGCCAATTCAATCTGATGCCATTTATATGATGTGACATCAAATGCCCACAGGTCATTCAGGTACGTGGTAGACGAACTGAGGTCTCGGAATCCTCCGAGCAGAAGAACATAGTTCTTCCAACACGCCATTCTGTGGCCGGATCTGGCCAAAGGAGCTGTTTTATTTTCCACCTTGGTCCATTCTTTTGTAGAAGCATCTAAAATCCACGTGTCACCATAATGATAAAAGGTGTTCTGCTTCGGAGAGCTGAACTCACCTCCGAACATGAGAATAATCCCACTAGGATGGACACACATGGCATGACCCGATCTAGGAAGCGGACTATTTGCAGAGGAGATCTTTCTCCAGTGATCGCTATCTATTGAATACGAATATAAATCATTATAGAAGTAACTTAGGTTGCCTTGAGGAGTTATGGTGACTGATTCACCTCCAAATAGCAGCAATTCCCGCTTTCCATGTACAGGAGATGCAACCATTGTACCGTTTATACGTTTACTGGGTCTATCTACGAGTTCTATTTTGACCTGTTCGAATTCCTGCTGTTCTTTCTGGAACTGTGCTAGAATCTCATCTATATCCTGATCATCGTCGTCTTCTTCACCGATTTTTTTGGCTTTTTTCTTGGATGTTCTTTCGCTTTTCTGTTTGAGCTTTTCATTTTTTTCGGCCATGCGCAATTTTTTGGCATCTTTATCTTTTTTTGTCTTTTTGGCCATTTTTGGTTAGTTGTGAAACTTGGTGGAAAAAATTGGCGGGTGGAGGAGCTGATGCAGAAAAGGGTGGATTTTTGGAGGAAAACAGGCGGTGAAGAGAAGATGATGTTTATTCTTATATAAAGAAAGAAATAGCTGAAATAAAATAAAATGCATAAATAAGTAGAGTTGACCAATCGCATACCTCTAGTCACGTGAGCGTTGGAGCTACAGCGAGCTTAAACACGATTCAACACGTACTGAAGTACTAGTCGCTATTTCACCATTTAAAGGCCCTTCAGTTACTAATAAATACTGTTTATTTTCAAATAATCCACAGCTAACGGTGGATCTCTATAGACACCTGCCCATCCACTCACAGCTGATATATTCGGTGAATACTTTGCAACTGTATTGTATACATTCTGCAAGTTGACACATGTAGAATTTACATTATTTGACATATAAACGCTGTTATCGATGACATTTGAAGGAATCAATTGAGGACCTCTGTCACCTTCCCAGAATGATACCAAATCCTTGACTTTTGCGAGCTCCATGGCAGAGCTTGTTCTATTTACTAAATATTCTTTGGTTATGGCAAAAAATTCATCACTGAATATATCAGCATCGCTTGCAAGTCGATTAGTTATGTTATTATAGTCATCGCTGATTCGAAATGTATAATATAATGGGCTTATATGTAATTCATAATGCACTCCTTCGATATCAAGAAGATCACGTGTCGTATAAGGACCTAGAATGTCTGTAATAACATTAAGAGTGACTTGATCAATTGGATAATCAAATAATGATGAAGAACACAAGGGAGTCGCTGCCAGGATGGAGAGAATGATTGTAGAAAATGACATAATTTTTTTAGTGAAATTAGTAATCACAAAATTCAGTGATTATGTAATGTAGAAGATCGATTTAACGAATTCTTATCAGACTCTGTAACCAATGCTTTAAAAGCATGAGGAGGGCTTGTTTAGGGTATATACTGCTTATATAGTAGAGAAAACCCCGCAAATAATGTACCTAGGCAAATAAGCTACTAATTTGTTGCCAATTACAGAAATAATCTGCAGCAAAGGTAGTACCCCATCACGTGACTTTCGAAATATAAAGAACAATAATACTACAAATACATTATATTTATCATTGATTTTATAATTGATTTTATCATAGTTTTCACTGGTTTCCATAGTTTTAGTGCAATTTCACGGTTTCGGCTTACCTTGCTCTGTTCCTGCTCCAACCCCTCACACAATCACCTGCCATTCCGATACCCCAACTTGCTCACTACTACTACCGACCTGAAGACTCGCATATGATCCACTCCATACTCCTTCACCAGCCAAACTGATGTTAACAGCACCCTGAGACGTCTGAACGACTCCCGAGCCTGTTCCACCAGAACTGTACGTAATAGCACCCGAAGACAAATCAACCTTGGTCGCATTCTGAGCAGATGGATCAGTAGTATTGTGGAATATAGCAAAAGAATCAGAAGGTGCTGTAGAGGTCCATTGAACGAAGATACTGCTGATCTCCTGGTAGTTTACGCCATTCAAATCAACTGTGAACTCATTTGTACCTCCACTTGGAACCCATGACGTGCTATTTGAGCCGTCAATTGCTGCCTGAGGAAACTGTCCGGGTAACTTGGCTTGTGTGTAGTTGACGACGGGACGACATTGAACCAGGCTCTGAGTTGTCTGGACATTCTCGTTTGCAATAACCAACTCACCGTTAGGATAAAGCTGGTACGTTTTTATGTCCTCAGAGGAATCTCGACCTAAGCGAACAGTAATGCTCTCTGAGGCAAATTTCCAGTTAGCAGTCGACAGAGGGTTTCCACTACGTCTGAGGATCGTATGTTCTTGCGTCGCCTCTGCTTGAATAGGCCATCCTGCAACATAGAACGTAGGGTAACGGATGTATGGTATCTGAGGCGGCAAATCCGGGTAAACATGTACATCGCCTGGCGTGATACTATAACGTAGACCAAGGTAGCCGAACAAATCAATCTGTAGAATTCCACCCATGCCAGTTAGAAACGGATAAGAGCCACCTGGATACGAGTCAGAACCACCATCATCCATTTGCTCAGAAATCGTGAACCATGGACCTCGAGAATAAGGTGTATAAGAATACAGGTCATAGGTATAGGCTGAGCAACCCTCAGGCTCAAGAACAGACGAGTCGATGCTATAAATTGCATATGTCATTCCTGGACCATTTGTGGCTTGCAACGTGGCATAATATTGCAGATTTTCAACCTGGTTGTCGAACGTCAGGTTGATATTATTGTTCAGAGGGTATGTGAGCATCACGACATCGGCCTGTTTGATAGATATCGTGCTGGGCATACCACTATACTCCAAAGTGAGATCTTCTGACTTATCTGATGGAATCTCCACGTCATAAGCCTGCTGACTCCACTGGTTGTTCTGAGATCCTCCGAAGTACGAGTTCAAAGCATTCGTGCTCAGCAGAGTATATTGAATCAGAGCCATTGTATACGCACCGTTATTGACATTGGTGGCATATTCGTCAGGGTCTGACATGTTAGTCAGCGTCCAAGTCCCGGTAGATTGGTTTAAACGCAGCAATTCGGAGTAGAAGGTGGAAACTGAGTTGGCTATAGGCAGCAAGGACTCCTCAAAGAACGAATCGTCTCCAGAGCCGGCCCAATAGTTCGTGAATGCCAGGAAAAGATCCCCGTTATTGTGATATTCATAATCCCAGCAGGGTGCAAAGGCCGTACAATTGCCGTCTCGGCCCTGAGACCATGCGTAGTCGGCCGCATCCGACGTGAAGCTATAATTAGCCTTGGAACCTTGCCATTTTGTCGCGATATTCGCCTTGGATTGCTCATAAAGAGATACCCGAGACAGAGCGATCTGTTTTCCTGCGACTGGATTAGTAGCAAACAGATAAGGACCCATCCATACGTCCTGATCCCAGTATCTCTGTCCCCCATAGCAGTCAGACAGCAGTCCACATACACCATAACCGTGAGAGTTTATGTCAGAATTCTGCACCTGAGCAAGATTATTCTCAGTAACACTCGTCATGAGAAGAACGGCCGAGGCAACAATGGTGGAGATCTGACGATCTACCAAGTGAGCAGGAAGTTTCTGCGATTGAGGATCCACAAAGCTTGTAACAGACGAAGAAGGGAATAATTCTGCCCATTGCTGAACATGTACTTGAAAAGCTCTGTCAAAACCGTCTTGAAGACCTGCTTTTGCCTGAGAAAACGCCTGTTCTTGGGGATTTTCAAAGTTATCGGAACTGGCAATCCCCACATATTTCACCACGCTGAAGGGTTTGTGCGGCTCAAGGCTTATAGACAGTTCCTGGGCAATGGTAGGAGCACTTGAGTCGATATAAGGCTCGTTTGTAGCGTTTTGCAAGCTTGTTTTTACCCCAGGACTGCTCAACGTGGCATAGATATAGCCTGTGACATTACTGACACCTTCTGGACGAACGGCAGTATAAATGAAATCGCTGTCAATGCCTTTTTCCACAAAATCAGTCCTCAGAGCTATGGAACCATCGAGAATATTCACAACTTTCCCCGATATGGCAGTTGGGGAAGTAACACTGAGCTGAACATAGGCTCGGTTGGGGTAGAGTCTGTCAGCCAGAACCTTGTAAGAAATATCCAATGAGGTGTTAGTCAGCTGACTAGGAGACCAAGTATACGAATAACTAGCATAACCTTGTTTGAAGTTTTGCTGCAATTCGACATTGGAAAGCTCTGATTCGTCAACAGTTCCGTCCAAATATACCCCATTTCCCAGGTCCAACACTATGGAACCCCAACAAGGAGTCCCCGAAATGAAACTTTCCCAGCCATATTGCTCGAGCCACGGCTCTGCAGCAAATGTCGCTTTTGGCTGCCGATCAAAGAACCCCGCAATGGTAGAAAATGTAACGTGATCATTGAAGTACGGCCCGCCTATATTCCCGAAGTCGTGAGGAAAAGGACCGGTAGAGGCAAACATAGCTCCAATATAGCCATTGGAGACAAAAGACTGTGAGAACAAATCGGAGTTGTTGGGGTAGATATTTGTCAAGGTCCAAGCATCGTTATCCCATGTTACTCCAGGAAAACTTGTATTGTACAGATTTGACTCCGCAGAAATCGGAGTTAAGAGACCAGCAACGGAAATTGTTAAAAGAGCCAGAATATCCATCATTCTTGAAGTTTGGAGTAGAAAGAAGTCTGTGGTATGATCTCGGAGCAGTCTTATGAAACTGACCACTTTCAAAGCCAATTCTTCTCCGAAATTCCCTCTGCCTTGGAAAACAGAGAATCAACCTATTTTATACATTTCCGACATTATTCCGTACTCAGCTGCGTGCATACAAAATAAATCCATTGGTTACATCCCCCGCACGTTACTCCGATATTTGGTAGATCATTGCCAATTAAGGACATAGGGGCAGCTATACCCCACATCCAATAATTTTCTAGGAGGGGAAAACGTCATAAAGTATTACAAATAATAATATTTGTGCCTTTGAAAAGGAGCCAGTTATGCTGTATGTGACTCACGGACGATCAATGGGGGTAGGTTAAAGTAACATCTGACAGTCGGGGTAGAAATGTGACATGCGGTAACAGTCGCCCGACAACCCCGCTGATGAAATACAATGAAAAAGCTAAGTTAATAAGAATGTAATAAATGAAGAAACTAAGTAAAAAAGAAAAGAAATGTAGAAAGCTTTGCGGGTTGAGATCAGAAATGAACAAATCACGTGATACAGAGAGAATGGCACAATACGGTCTTCCACCCTTCATCCATATATTATACCACTAAGTTTTTACGATGTCTACATAGAATACTTTAGCTAAATCAATTTCTTGAATCAATTTTGCCTATATTTGGCTTGGAATTGCACATGAAGTCGATCTCTTATCGACTAGTTGCATCATCAGCTCGCATAGCTCGGCCGATCAACTTCAGCAGGGAGGTGTTGAAGAGCTTTGGCAAGTCATTTATCGACAGTCATGGTATTCTTGTAAATCCTACGAGATGATAAATATTGTTGAATCAAGTGGTTATTTCCAAGACTCCGAGAATCCACGAGCTGGACGAGGACCATATGCCTCAGCCTCCAGGGATCTTTTAGAAGCTCTTTCGTATGAAACAGCGCACTACTCCTTTCCGTTCCTGTGACCCAAAACGCCATAAAGACGACCTAAGCAGTCAAAAATCCAGCATGTTCAAGCAGTTCCTCCGGTACTTCATCAGGAATGTAATGACCACTTTCAACCACTTGTCCTTCTACGTTATCAGCGACATCTTTCCAAAGCTTTATGGGATCGTAACACTTGTCAATAACACCGTATCTACCCCATAATATCTTGAGAGGAGTCTTGATCTTTTTACCATCTGCTATATCTTGCCTGTCATGCTCCAAATCAATTGTAGCCGAAGCTCGATAATCCTCGCACATAGCAGAAGCTGCATCACCATCAGCAATCACAGAAGTATAATAATCCACGTCTTCCTGGCTGAATGGCTCTAAGCCGCAATGACGGCTGCTCAGGTGAGTCTCTATGAAGGACCTCGGATTGGCTGTGATTAGGCTTTCAGGGAACGGCGCCTCTTGAATCAAGAAAAACCAATGATAATAAGCAGAAGCGAATTTCAGATCGGTAGTTTCATACATGGCCAAAGTCGGACAAATGTCAAGGAAAATGGCCCTAGTCACCAGATCAGGATAATCCATGCAAAGCCTATGACCCACTCTAGCACCTCGATCATGGCCAATGAAAAGAAATTGATCGAATCCAAACTGTTTCATGACTTTCACACAGTCTTTTGCCATTTCTTGTTTGGAATAAGTGGAATGATCCTTGGAGCTCTTCGGCTTGGAAGAACCTCCATAGCCTCTTAAATCAAGAGCCACAACTGTAAAAGATTTAGAAAGCGACCCAGCTACATGCGCCCAAATATTGAGAGACTGAGGAAATCCGTGAAGCAGTAAAAGAGGAGGACCCGAGCCGCCTTTGACGCTGTTGATGAAGATCCCCGGCTCAGTCTCAATGAGCGATGATTGGAAACCCTCAAACATGATAACTATTTGGAATCAATAAATACAACGTATGAGACTCATTAAATAAGAACTTGATATCAATTCACAGAATATTATGACCAACAGGATAGACGTTCGTGTGAGGAAAGAACAACCGAGCGTTTCCCTGTTGTTCTACAACTGCTAGCACGGGATTGGCCTCACGTGACTCAAGAGAATCATCCATGACACCCGTTCATCTTTATGCCAAGGAATACATATGAGATAGTCTTGAAATTTCCTACCTGTGTGAGGGATCCGAACTCAACGACAATAGTAGTCAGACATGAAATCGAATGTTAGTGCGTTACACTGACCACGTTCTGCTGTAAGTACTCAGCTAGTGTAGCTTGCATAGGACGTATAGTCTGAGGTCTATCTCTAATAAAAAAGGTTTATCATTTCGAGCTAATGTATACTGCCTTGATAAGTATAGAACGATTGAAGACTCTGCCAGGATTTATGAGCTGCAGAGGGTCAAAATCTGTAAGCAATATTTAGTCGATTTATAGAATATTGAAAACATAAATAAATATTTTCTGGAATTTTATTCTGAAATAATGAAATTAGAAATAAACTTTTGATATTTGGGAGTAATTAATTTTATTTTCAAACTTTTGAAACTTTTTAGAAAAAACACCTAAAAATAGATTTTGTACTAAAAATAATTCCAGACAAATGACTAACTTTTACAAATTTAGTGAAACTTTAGTTTTAATTTCGTATTTTATGGAAGTAGATTTAAGAAAATATACGAAATTTGAACAAAATTTATTACTCAGTCTTTGAAGATATTATGTTCACACAATAGACTGTCGTATTACACGAATAAGGCATTGCAAATGAAGCAAGCATTATAGATATTATACGAGTACTATTTATCAAGATATATCGAGGCATACCAGATAGATGGAACTGCTCATCCTACACATGTTGGCTTCTTGGTTTAATTGGTGTGAAACACACGGAAGACCACGCTGTCGGTAGACTATTGCTGCGTAATACTATACATCTTTAAAATGACCCTACTGTAACAGAATAGAAATATATTTATAAACTACAAGAAGTGAACACAGAAGTGTATACACTTCCAAAAGTTGAGACTGAACATCCAAAGAGTCCATCCACAAAACAAACCCGCGTTCATGTTCCTTCGTTGACATCAACAAGCGCATATGTCCACCAGGTTTCACACAATATTATACAGCAAAAGCTCTGTGACTTCCTTTAGGAGGAAGCTCATTTTGATGTTTTTTTCCCTAAGTCCCTAGGGAGGATCCAATCCAGCAGAGATTCTGAGATATCACGTGATATCAAACATAGCCGTACAATTTTCTCATCTGCATCCCAAAAAAAAAAATATTTCAAAAGATAAGAGAAATAACTCCAACCAACAATGGTGTTGAAGTCTACACCTGGCAGTAATGTGTCAGTATATCAAATTTCAGGAAGCAGCGCTTCTCGGTCCCTGCCAGACTGGCTAGCCAAGAAGAGAAAGAAGTCCCTCAAGAAGGACACAGAGTATGCGAACCGAGTGGAGTTGATCCAAGACTTTGAGTTCGAAGAAGCTTCAAATAAAATACAGGTCACTAGAGATGGCAACTATTGCATGTCCACGGGTGTATATAAGCCTCAGATCCATGTATATGACTTTGAGCAGCTTTCACTAAAGTTTGACAGACATACCGACGCTGAGAATGTTGATTTCACCATAATATCCGATGATTGGACTAAATCTGTTCATCTTCAAAATGACCGTACTATTGAATTTCATGCACAAGGCGGAATTCACGCTCGATCAAGAATACCCAAGTTTGGTAGAGCGTTAGCATATAATCGAGGTTCTTGTGATTTATATGTTGGAGCATCAGGAAACGAAGTCTATCGGTTGAACTTAGACCAGGGCCGGTTTCTTGCTCCTTTTACACTTAACTCTGAAGGCGTTAACTGTCTCGATGTGAATCCTGCTCATGGATTACTGGCATTTGGTACAGACGCAGGAGAAGTGGAGTTCTGGGATCCAAGAAGCAGAGCCCAAGTTGGACAACTTGGAGGGGAGAAAAATGGCATTACGGCATTGTCATTCAGGAATAATGGCATGGAGTTCGCTATGGGCAACACAGAAGGTCAGGTGATGTTGTTTGATTTGCGTTCTTCTCAGCCAACTATAATCAAGGACCAAGGATATGGATTCCCTATCAACAAAATATTATATCTAGAAGATGCTCTTTCGAAACCACGAATACTTACATCAGACAAGCGAATAGCCAAAATCTGGGATCCCTTGACCGGAGCGGCATTTACGTCTATGGAGCCCACAGTGGATATCAACGATATTGCTCACGTGCCGGGCTCGGGCTTGTTCTTCTTCGCTAATGAAGGCCAGCCGATGCATGCATATTATATTCCTTCAGTTGGACCTGCTCCAAAGTGGTGTTCATTCCTAGAGAATTTGACAGAAGAATTGGAAGAATCTCAAGCACCGTCGGTGTATGAGAATTACCGATTCGTGACAAGAAAAGAACTCAAAGCACTCAATTTGGATCATCTGGTTGGATCTGCCGTTGTCAAAAGTTATATGCATGGTTTCTTTATTGATCAAAGACTCTACGAACAAGCTAAGCTGATATCTAATCCATTTGCATATCGAGAACACCGAGAAAGAGAGATCAAAAAGAGGATTGAGAAAGAGCGAGAATCGCGTATCAGATCAAGCCAGAGTCTCAGCAAGGTCAAAGTCAACAAATCCTTTGCTGCAGAGATCACTAAGGAATCTAAAGATGATGAGAATCAAATCATTGACAGTCGATTCTCTCAGATGTTCGAGAATCCAGACTTTGAAATTGACGAAAATTCATACGAATACAGGCTTCTTCATCCGACTAATGCCAAAAAATCAAAGGCTCAGGACGTTGACAGACAACCAGCTTTGACTGCTGTTGAACGTGAGGAACTCTCAGAAGACGAAGACGTCGAATCCGAGACTCTATCCAGTGAAGACGAGCAGAAGGACAAGCGAAAAGCTAGAATGGAAAAGCAGAAGAAAGCCGCAGAAAGGCCAGTTCGTCAGGAAATGCGTCCTGTGCTAAACGTTGACCAGGGATTGGACAAGAAATCTTTTGCCGAACTACAGGCCAGCATAGAAGATGACGAGTCTGCACAGAGATTAAGCACCATAAAGAAGAAATCCACAGGAGAAGCAGAAATGTCATATGTTCCTGCGAGCAAGAAAAAGAAGAAGAGAGAAAATGTTGAAAATAGAGACAAAGGCCGTGCAGCACCTCGACAAGACGGCCGACGACGTGCAAGCAAAAATGTATTTAGAGGCATGTAATCAATAAGAAATTATGCGCTCAAGGACACGAGTCTGCTAGTGGGGAAGGTTTTTCTGCTAACTGGCAGGCTTTCCTCGAATAAGCTCATTCGCAGTTCAGAAAAACGAGAGCGGTTCTTGTGATAAATTTCAGAAAACAAATATCCTAGCCGGCCAGTTGCAACCTGACCGCCCCAAGTATACAGCCTGGCATTGGCACGATTCCAAAATGCCTCTTGAAGGGATTCATCTTGCTGATCGACCGGCATGCTCAACTTGAATACCTGCCTATAGAGAGAGTGCCATACACTGGGCTCGTGTACCATTTGACTAAAGCCCTTGCAGACAGTGCTCAGATGAATGATATCATTCAGATCCAAATAGGGCAGAATTCCGTCAATGAAAATATCTGATCCAAGGCCCAGAAGAGACATTTGTTGAAGAGTAAAAATTAATTGTGATGACATTCATCTTTTAGGGTTTCAGAGATTATGCCATAATATACAATCCATAATCCATAGAGTTGATCATTAGAAGCACAAAAGAGCACACTAATAACTAGCTCAAGACATCCATGCCTGACACAGGCGACTCCCTGATCTGCTTGTCTCTGTTGAAATGCGTTCCTTTGCCATAAGCATCAATTAGATCGAGAAACGCCAACGCTTCTTTTTCCTTTGACGCGCCATTTGCTTTTTTCTTTGACGTGCCGATCGTTTTTTACTTTGACGTGCCAAATGCTTCTTTCTTTCTTGTACCAATTTGTTCTTCTCCCTCTCATTAGGAATAACCACGGCTGCCGAGTAACCCCAGTCTGCATCAATAGCCACAGCTCTACCTTTAAGAGGCACCTTTATAGGACGCAAGAGTTCCACTGACGAATTTCCCCCATACTTTATAGCATTACGGGGAACATTGCTCAGAAAAATTCCACCAGATGGTTTCTGTCTGTACGGCCCCAGCCCAAAATGCCCTTCCTGACAGTCATCGGTACCCCAAGTTAGAACATCACCGTCACAAGTTAGAGCTAATAAGTGACTCTTACCAATAGCTACATCCATGATACCGCTCTGAAGCTCTTGATGAGCAATCACCTTGTTCCTGTCGTCAATGTCTCCCATCAAAACTGCACCATGATCTGTCAGAGCTGCGAATAAGCCGCCCTTCGCAAAAACACGGACGATTTTCGGACGACATGCAAAGGTGTCGCGATATGAGTTAAAAGCATCTAATTTCTGTAAAGCCGACACTGATATTCCTTCATAGAGAGAGTATATATCCGCAGAAAATAGATCACCGTCACGACTGCACATCAACACGTAGCTATCCTCAGCTCCCCTATAATAGAAAGCGTCTCCTATGGCAATGTCTATCATAGCATTCTTGTCAGCTGAAGTCTCCGCAATGGGCTCGAACTGCACCGATGTAACATCCGAAGAAGATTCTTCTGCAAACCAGACGACGACTTCGCCCCCCTCTACAAGGCAGACGGCAAACTCTTCAGCTGCCACTAATTTCTCAATCCTTTTAGGCGTGGCGGCTTCTTCATTGAACGGAAACTTCACCTCTGTGCTGCATAGATCGTCCTTGTCCAGAATGAATGCCATCGTGCCGCTGCTATCTAACACATACAAGAACTCGCATCCTACTGCTACCTGAGACAAGCGCAAATCGCCTCTTAAGTATATTCTCTGTGGTTGATAACCGTCGTAGGACGCTGCACGGCCAAAATCATATAATCGGCCATCTGGCGTCAACACCAACGAGAACTCCTCAGATAGAGTCAGAGACCGCACATTGAGGCCCCACGTCCGTACAACCTGCTTGGGCACTGCACAGGCCCCCTGCTCAGGAAGTGGCCGATGCTTCTTAGGAATCTCCGAAAGATTATACCCGGGGTAAGAAGAACAACTGCCCCATGTATACAGTTTTGCGTGCAGTCGATCGCGAAACGCCTGGGAGAGTGGTTCATCAGCTTCACGGTCAGGTGACAAGGCCGAATTGAAGTGCTGCTGATACATAGATCGCCATATAGGACGAGCGGCTTGGACTATATGATGCAGCTCTTTACAGACATGAGCGAGATTGAACAGGTGGCAGCAGTCCAGATATGGAAATACATGATCAATTAGAACATCGGGTCCAAGCTGTATAAAAGACATGCCGTGGCATCAATATAGCACTGTAATGTAGAGGTATGAAGGTTGATTATGCAGCCAGGCACATTAATGGAGGTCACGTGACACGGCCATTGAGAAAATATGCAGCTATTGAGCAAATATACAGCTAATTGAGCAAATATACAGCATCGAGCACAATTATTTTTTATTCAGCTCATTTATACAACTCATATAGTGCAGTCACATGATTTATACGAGATTGCACGCACAATCATGGCACTAAATTCCAACTTTGACTCAACGTCCATGCAAATTTCACTATACTCAGAGCCAGAGCCGACAACGAACCCATACACCTGACGGCAAGAATAACTTTATAATGACTATATTTCAAACTATATGTAATCGAAAAAACACACAAACGCGAAATTTACAGAAAAAAATCTACTACAGTACTTTCATTGTATATGGTACTGGTGTCTAATGTCACGTGCTTATAACATAAAGGGGAACTGAATTTTCAAGTTTTGTCGTCTCAAATTAAAAAAAATCAATAGCTCACGTGACATCAAGTAAACGGTTTTTTGAGCAAAATACATCATCACGCGTCCTATAAATCCAGTCACATTTCCCCTGACAAAAGTATATCCGATAAAAGCATCGCCATACGATAGTCAATCGCCGTCTAAATTCAATACTAGGCAACAAGCCGCGGCGTGTTGTATCATATGGGCCCCAAGTATGGCCTATCTCGTCCCATTTACAAAACTCCAGAAGCGACATTATCGCATAACAAAAGTTCAATGACCAAAAGTTCGCAACTGTTCCTTAGCTTATGCCACAAGGTACGGGCCGCAACTAATGGATTCTTGAAATAATGCCATAATTGGCTCCTCATTTTCTTTGGAGCAACAGCTTCAGGAACGACAAGTGCTGTAGAAGACTTTTTACCGGCCGCAATAGCCACAGCCCTACCAGCTAGCGGTACCCTCGTAGGGCGTAATATCTCACATATCTCATTATCTTGCGAATCCCTCCTAAACACGACATCATCCTGAGGAACAGTGCCAAGAACATATCTATCTCCTTCCTTCCTGTACCGTCCAAGCCCGAGAGCCCCTTGGTACTGGTAGTCCTCGCCCCATGTCAAAACATCTCCCGAACAGGTCAGTGCTAATGAATGAAATTCACCGATAGCGATATCGATGATACCACTCTGAAGCTCCGAGTATATGACCACCTTGCTCGTGTCCCGAAAGTTACCAAACACAACTGCACCGTGATCAGTCATGGCTGCAAACTTGTCACCCTTTGCGAATACGCGTAAAAATTTCGGACGATGTGTTACGTCGCTATATGTCTCCAAATGCGAGTTAAATGCCCCCAGTGCCAGTAGACACGAGATTGTCAAGTCGCCCCACGTCTCGCTACAGTGATAATGAGCCATATATAAATCACCATCTCGACTACACATCAACACATGCCCAAGGTTGAGTTCCCCGTAAGCGCCTACTGCAACGTCTATCATATCAGTCTTGCATGTCGAAGTATCGGGCACAAACTCGTACTTCGTTGGTACGGTAGCAGTGCCTTCAATAGGCTCACCCGTATTAGGATTTATCAAAAACCCGCCAGAAGGATTTCTCAAAGACCCGATTGCCACCCCAATCTCTTCCGCAAGACATACAACCAAATCACCAACTGCTACAATTTTCTCGATTCTCTTAGGCGGATCGGTGCCCTTGCTCATTGGCAAATTAAGCTCGATTGGTGTCAGGTCAAAATACAGAAAAGCCTTTGTCCTGCTTTTGTCTAAATAAACTGCACCTTTTCGCGTCATGGATATCTGAGACGCAACTAAGTTCTCGTGATGGCGTGAGCATAATCTCATCTTTTCCACCAGGTAACCATCATCAATATAGTTACATTCGTACAAATTCCCGCTCGTTGTTAAAATGTTGCCACGATAAACATCATTCATAATCATGGATTGCACACGAAGCTCCGATGTCTCTACCATTTCCTTGGGTAATGCATCACCACTAAGCCATTGAAGCTTGTGCTTCCGAAGTCGGTGAAGGGTGAGAGGCACTTCACCCCATGTATAAACCTTGGCATTGAGACGATCTTTGAATACCTCTCGAAGTGATTTCCCACGGTCGAAGCATTCAGATAGCCGTAATACGGACGATTTGAATACTTTCTGATAGAGACAGATCCAAGCACTGGGCTCGTTCACTATCCTATTCAAACCTCGACACACCGCTCCAAGATGAACGATATCAATTGGATCCAGATATGGTAATATCTCGTCGATTAAGACATCTGGCCCGAGCTGCAAAAGAGACATTATAATAGCATAGTAATAAAAGCTCTCTGAGTGAAATCCATCCTCATTTATGGGTCTTGTAAAGTTTATGCCATAATGTATGGCCCAACACTCTTGGGAATCCCAAACGAGACACCATAATCATCGAGCTGCAGAGATCCTTCTAGGCAAACGTGTGTTTTCGTTAAATGCAAAATTCCATTGCATCGCATTTTAAAGTTATGCCATAAGATACGGACGATCTAATTCGCCGATTACTTTATTACAAGTCCCCAGCGTGACTCAACCATTCAATTTCGCTCTTACAATAGAACCCAATTTTGTTTTATCCTATGCAATGCTGTAGCCAGCTTCTTCTTTTCGTTCTTGTCAGGAATAACAATTGCTGCCGAGTGAGCATCACCTGCAGCAATAGCCACTGCTATACCGTTTATCGGTACCTTTGTAGGCCTTAATATCTCGAAATTACTTGAATTCTCCAAATACCTAACATTATCTTGAGGATTGCCGCCCAGAACAAATCTCCCTGCTTTCCTTTGGTGCCCCAACCCGAAAACTCCTGTAAATATGTCACCGACGCCCCATGTAAGAACATCTCCTTCACAAGTTAGAGCTAAGAAATGAGACGCACCAATGGCAATATCCGTAATACCCCTTTGAAGCTCTGGATGCACAATCACCTTGCTCCAGTCCTTGACGTTACCAAACACAACAGCGCCAAGATCAGTCATGGCTGCAAACTTGTCCAAATGTGCAAAAACGCGCACAAATTTGGGTCGATTTTCTATGCAGCCAAATGTGTCTAAATAGGAGTTGAAAGCGTCCAAAGCCCTCAGACTCCAGGGTGCCCAGTCGTCGTCAGCCTCGGTAATAACAAATACGTAACCATCACGGCTGCACATCAACACATAACAGTGATAACCTCCAAAACCATTAGAGTCTCCCATTGCAACGTCTATTATAGCAGCTTTGTGTACTGAAGAATTAGATTGTATTCGATACCTCACTGGCATGCCAGAAAAAAGAGAGTTTTTGCGCTCCGACATACACAAGATGTCTCCGATTTCTTCCACAAGACACACAAAACATTCGTAACGTGCTAACAACAATTTTTGAGTCCGTTCAGGTGTGCTGGTGCCTTGATTAAATAGAGATTTAAGAGCCCAATGGCCGCTTCTAGACAGCCTCCCAGACATGAACACGTTCGTGCCGCTTCTGTCCAAAATAGCCATGTTACCATAGCAGATTGCTACTTGAGAGACAAGTAAACCAGCGTCATCATTTACGAGAAGTCTCTGCGGTTCCAAGTTACGGTGGCCCAATAATTAGACGTGACCTTTTGTTGTCAAAACTACCGTATCATCAATATCTGTGTGCAATGTTTTCACCTTTAAATCCCATGTTCGTAACATGCAAGTGGGCACTGAGCCATTAAAAGATCTAGCAAGTGGTTGCCGGCGCTTAGGAATCTCCAAGCAAGGATATCCTAGCTTGCCGCCGCGAGACATTCCCCATGTATACAGTTTGGCATTGAGACGATCGTAGAACTCCTGTCGCCATGATTGACCCTTCGAGGCAGGTATTGGAGTGGGTTCGAACAATTTCACATAGAGCTGGCGCCATAAGGCCAGTTCTTCAGTTAGCTCATGTAAGTCTTTACAGACAGCGGTTAGATGAATGATATCGTATGGATCCAAATAGGGGAGTATATTGTCATGAAGAATGTCGAAACTGAGATGAAGAAGAGACATTACAGCGTGATAAGAAGCTAAGTAATTAAAAACATCATCTTATATGGCGGTTGGTCTTAAATTTTATGCTACTTAATGGCATTAAGGTGAGTTTATAGGTGATGGTCGGAATGGCCCATTTGGGAAGTTACCCGGAAGTAGACAAACGAGCCAATCACGCTGATGAGAGAAAGCTCACAGGAAGAGGCTCATACAGGCAACTCGACAGTTGTTATATATTTGTATTAGCTCATATACTTGTATTGGCTTATATACTTGTATTAGCTCATATACTTGTATTGGCTTATATACTTGTATTACGTTATCCTCTCGTATAGCCCTGTCACATCTCGCTGAGTCCCCCCTCTCTCTGCGAAACCCTCATTTGACGCCCATTTTTGATGTGTCATTTTTCGACCGCACGCCTCACCATTCTATCCAACACAAGCCCCAACAGTAGCGGCGACTTAAGCAGCACATATAACTGAGACATGATTATATATTTATCAAAAGACCCAAAGTAGATATCTTCTAACACAATTTTCTCATAATCCAAGCCATTCCTTCATCGGTTTGATTGGTGTAAATGTCTCATCCCTCGGTGCGTAAATCTCAGTCCTACCCCCGTCCAAGCAGTCACCCATAATCCCGCCATGAAAGATAGCTGCACCGCCGCATTTCCAGTGGCAGACATACTTCATGCCACTTTGCGGCCACAGCATTGATACTAATATCGAACAAGACTGCTAGAATCTGCTAATTTGTAACATCCGATCGACGTCTGGACCGTTTGATCCCCGTATATTATTAGAACCCATCTGTTTTGAGCTCTTTGGTGGCGGTTTTTATATCCGTTGCTCTTTTGTTATTCATTAAAAGCCCCCGTTTTTTGCACGCAAATCATCTTTTATCTATCCATTTAGACTCTTTTGATCTTTCTCACAGATGTCCGATAATACCAAGCGCGTCGGTAGTGAGATGGAGCCTAATATCGACGATAATCTGACGCAAAAGGGCCAAAAGGAAGGCCAACTGCCGGGTGATATTGGCGGAGACGCTCAACGGAGACCTTCAATCGCCAGCTTATTGTCGGCATCCAATCAGATGGCCAATGAGGAGCGATTCACACGAGGAATGGAGCCTTTTCCGCGTCCTTTGCCGTCCTATGGCTATGCTTTTGCTGGTTTTCCGCAACAGCAACCTCAACAAATGCCTCCACAACATCAACGAGCCTACATGGGATATCCCATGCCTCCTGCAAAGGGAGTGCCGTTGAAACATGGCAAGGATTCCGATGAGCCGGAGGTGGGAGTCGGGCCCGAGATGAATCCGCCTATGTATGGGTTTCCTCAACAGCCGATGCCATTTGCATATTCGTACGGATATCCCGGCAACTACTACTATCAAAATGGAGGATATCCACCTCAACAGCCAGTTCAACAGCCGGTGGTTCCTCAGCAACCGGCCTTTGGACGCCCCGGCTACTACTATGCGAACCAACAGTTTGCTCCGAATGGACCTGAGCCGCAACCATATCCTGGGCTCGAGGTTAGCCAACCGGCATTGCAAACCATTCCTGGAAAGCCGGTGGTGAACGAGGTTGACGCCAAGAAACAGAAGAAGAAGAAAAACACGGCAACACCGGCTGCTACCGTTGAACGGCCATATCATTGCACATATGAAGGCTGTGAATGGTCATTTGCTCGGCTTTCGGATCAACGACGGCATATCCGATCCCATGAGAAGCCCACATTCCATTGCCCATACTGGCGAAGTGATCCGACCTGCCATCGGAACGGAGGAGCCTTCAATCGACTCGACGTGCTTAAACGACATCTACGATTGGTCCATTTTGTGCAATTCAAACAGTCGGAAAGCGGCTGGTGCAGAGTATGTCAGAAGATGTTTACAACACCTAAACATTTTGTGGAGCATTGCGAGAGCTGTGCAAGTGCCGTGAGACCAGCAGAGTGGAAGGTGGATGAACGCAATACGGTAGTTCAACAGGTAGGAAACACTAAAACTGGAGAAGGAACACTCACGGTGAAAGGAGCTTCAGTCATTGGAGATGAACGGCCTACGTTGGGAATGCTGGTTGGAGCAGACGAGATGAATGCTGGTATTGCAGAAAAGGAACGAACTCGATCGTCTCGGCCGGGACGAAAGAAGACGTTGAGTCAATCTGTGAATGCAGGGCATCATGTGACGGATTTGAATAGTTGAATGTACGAATTGAGAGAATAAATATAGATAGCGTGAGGCTGTTTGCGTGTGGCCGCTGGTCGGTTGTTCGGCGTAGCGATTGGCTGCTGTGATTGGAAGTATGGCTGCTATGCCAGGAAGAATGAGGCCGCTCTGCCAGGAATAATAAGCCGTTTTGACGAATTCCTGCTAGTTTTCCCCGATATGGACAAATATTTCACACGGCATCGCACATCCAAGGGGCTTTTTTTCATTCTTGGCGGAAAAAGTGACAAACGGGGATAAAAAGAGAGCCGCGTGGAATACGAGGTGCCAACATGGGGCAGACAGGTAGACAGACAGACAACCTTACAGACATACAGACATACATACATATATTGACATAGACGCGTACGTAAACACACAATATACACAGGCAATATAGACATGCGTTCCATCTGTATAATACATGACAGACTTCCCTTATGTGAAGTTCATCCTGCGTGAAGTTTATCCTACGTGATCACCCAACGCGACCATGTTTACTTTTTAGGTGTTTTTTTTGTAAACAAAACCAAAATAAGCGAAATCTTCCTTTTTCAACATTATAACAATAACAAACAACCAACAACCAACAATTGGCTTATTTATTGAACAAAAACTCACAATATATTGAGGTATTCCGGCTTTTATTCCAAGGGTTAGGGCTTTTCTGCAAATTTTTCCACCTCAAATATCCCTCAATCTCCGCCTTATATATGGGACAGTTGCCCATTCAGTCAATAATAGCATAAAACACCATGAGAGGTAAGTTTTTTTTCTGAAATTTCGTCATTTCCCTCAAATATCCCCTCTTTAACACCATTTTAGAATATAAAATCGTCGTGCTAGGCGCTGGCGGCGTAGGAAAAAGCGCTCTAACAGGTATGTTTACCCTTAGTAGATAGATAAACAATGCCATAAAAAACTAACAAACCGCAGTCCAATTCTGTCAAGGCGTATATGTCGAGTCATATGACCCTACAATCGAAGATTCATACAGAAAAAACACCGTCATCGACGGTCGTTCATGTACTCTGGAGATCCTGGACACTGCTGGAGTCGAGCAGTTCACAGCAATGAGAGAACTTTATATCAAGAGCGGTGAAGGCTTCATCCTATGTTACAGCGTAACAAACAAACAATCATATCAGGAGCTTCTGGAGCTTCGTGAACAAGTCATTCATATCAACAATAATCCCCATGTTCCAATTGTTCTGGTTGGAAACAAGTGTGATTTGGATGCTGAAAGAGTCATTTCTCCTCAACAAGGCATATCTTTGGCTGACCAATGGGGTAAATTACCCTTCTATGAGACCTCAGCAAAGTACAAATTGAATGTAAATGAGGTCTTTGTTGACCTGGTCAGACAAATGATGAGAAGAGATTCGGCTCTTGGTAGTACTGATCATTCAATCAATGGTAGCATAGATGAGAAGATGTTTGGGAATTCTGCATTCAAACATCAATCTCATGATTCTTCAGATGCATCTTCTCATCATCATGGGCTTGCGACTCGAAAAAGCTTGATGTTGAAGACGAAAAAGAGCTTCAAACAGCTCAAGGGCATGAAGAGCAAAGCCAAGATTGAACGGACGGACAAAAAAGACAAAAAACAGACATGTAACATTATGTGAGGGGTGTGGCTTGGCAGAATATCACGAACCTTAGTTGCCCTGGGCCAGAATTCACCTATGCCATCTGTGTCATACCACCGGCTGAACAGCCCCCCTAATGTCACTGTCCTTTCTAGGGCACGGAGTTTTTATTTGCATGATATGATGAAATGAAATGGTTATTTTTCACATTCTCCACACCCCGAATTGATCCTTTGGACGCTGTGAAAGCGCCAATTCCATTCTCCTTGTGACACTTCGTAGCTCCAGCGCATGTCCAAGATGCGATCTTGTATCTTGAGGTAAAATAATGCCATCATCCCATAATCGTGCACTTCCATATAAAGCCAGACTTTCTGCGTCGATTCTCTTTCTCAGCTCATCACCACCATTCTTGGAACCAACTGTTTCCATGACTGATGCCAATTGTTCTGCTCCCATAACTGCAGTACGAGAATTAGGCCATGACCACAGAAATCGAGGCTCATAAGCTCTACCGCACATACCGTAGTTACCAGCACCATATGAACCACCTATGACCACAGTATATCGTTCGACACCTGATCCGACCACGGCATTGACGAGTTTAGCGCCATTTTTCGCAATTCCTTGACGTTCAGCCTCGGAACCTACCATAAAACCCGTGATATTCTGAAGAAAGATCAGAGGAGTATCTCTTTGCTTGCACAGCTGAATGAAATGAGCTCCTTTGAGCGATGATTCGCTGAAAAGTGGCCCATTATTGGCAAGAATACCTACAGGATGACCCCAAATAGAAGCGAATCCCGTGACTAATGAAGATCCGTACTTTTCCTTGAATTCATTGAATCTTGAGCCGTCCACCAGTCTCGCAATGACTTCTCTGACATCATAGCCGACTTTAAGGTTTGGAGAAACGATGCCAAGAAGCTCATTTGAATCATAAAGAGGCTCTTCAAACTCTTTAGTCGAATTCACAGGCGGCAATCGACTAGGAATATTCAAATCGGCCACCAATTGGCGGAGCTGGACAATGCCTTCTTCTTCGGAGTTCACCAGGTAATCCGTCACTCCAGAAACAGTAGAGTGCATTTCTCCACCGCCCAGATCCTCAGCTGATATCACTTCTCCTGTAGCAGCTTGGACCAAAGGAGGTCCCGCCAGAAATATATGGCCTCCTCCTTTGACTATGATATTCTCATCGCTCATAGCAGGGACATAAGCACCACCAGCAGTGCAAGGACCCATTACCAGAGATAACTGAGGAATTCCCTCGGACGACATGCGGCTCTGCTGGAAAAATATTCGTCCAAAATGGTTATGAGAAGGAAATACATCCGCCTGATGAGGTAAGTTGGCACCCCCGGAATCGGTCAGGTACAGGCACGGGATTTTGTTTTCTCGGGCGATTTCCTGGGCCCTGAGATGTTTTCGGACCGTGATAGGATAATAAGTTCCTCCTTTGACGGTACTGTCGTTAGCAACGACCATACAATGAGTGCCGTTGACGAGACCGATGCCGGTGATGATTCCTCCGCTTCGAATATCGTCTTTTCCGTACATCTCATGGCCCGCCAGCAGCGAAAACTCCATGAACGAGGTGCCGGGATCAATCAGAGCGGCTATTCGATCACGTGGAAGCAACTTGTTCCGTCCAAGATGCTTGGCTCTGATTTTGTCAGGGACCCCATAGATGACATGCTCATTGAGCTCCTGTAAATAGCCCAGAACTTTAGTCATATCATTGAGATTCTCCTTGAATGTATGAGAGGAAGGGTCGATTTTCGACTGAATGACATGCAATTGGTTGACGGCATGTTGAGGTGGATATATATAGGAGTATGATCTGGCCAGCGGAGGGCCAATACGGAGCGGTTTTCTAGTAATTATACGACTATACATGATTGGCGGGATTTTATTGGTCGATTCACGTCCTGAGAGCTCCGATTGGTCAGTCTGAACCTTTAGCGCTCTGATTGGCCGATTTCAACGCTGCAATTTCGTCTTTTATGGGGAAATGCGGAGGTCATCTTTTTACCCCACACTCATCAGCCTTTCGGGACAGCATCGGAGCCAGCAAACAACCAACATACTTAACAACACAGTAAATAAATACCGTAGTTTAGTTTTTATAGACGTATAGGTTCAGATTATGTCATCGTATATCCGTGGATCGTTGTTGAGATGGCCGAAATCGGCGCTCAGAAGCCGCTCATATGCTTCTATTGCTCATTCAGAGCTCCAGGAACTCCGTGAAGCCACTGTTGATTTCTGCAAACGAGAAATCGGGCCTGAAATAGCCGCCTTGACTGACTCAAAGAATGCTTTTCCTAACGAATTATGGCCCAAATTAGGCTCAGCAGGTCTACTGGGGATAACTGCCAGTCCCAAGTACGGGGGCCTTGATCTGGGGTATTTTGCTCATACAGTGGTAATGGAGGAGATTTCCAGAGCTAGTGGTAGGTAGATACGATGATTCTGAGAGTTTAATGCACGGCGCTAACGATCTCCAGGCTCAATTGGCTTATCTTATGCTGCTCATTCTCAACTATGCGTCAATCAGCTGACTTTACACGCAAATGAGAAACAGGCAGAAAAATACCTGCCCGACCTCATTTCTGGCACTAAAATAGGCGCCCTGGCAATGTCTGAGGCCGGCGCTGGTTCGGACGTCGTTTCTATGAAGACTTCTGCCACTTCTACTGATGACGGCTACGTTCTCAATGGCACCAAAATGTGGATCACAAACGGCCCAGACGCCGATATTCTGGTGGTATATGCTAAGACGGAGCCAAAAGCCGGTGCAAAAGGCATAACGGCATTTATCATTGAAAAAGGCATGCCAGGGTTCTCCTGCTCCAGGAAACTGGACAAATTGGGCATGCGAGGCTCAAATACAGGAGAACTGGTGTTTGAAAACGTCTTTGTACCTAAAGAGAATGTTCTTGGAGGCCTTAATAAAGGCGTATACATTCTCATGAGCGGTTTGGATTATGAAAGACTGGTTCTGGCTGGTGGTCCGGTAGGTCTCATGAGAGCAGCCCTTGATGAAACTTTACCGTATGTTCATCAAAGAAAGCAGTTTGGCCAGCCAGTTGCACATAATCAGCTTCTTCAGGGTAAACTGGCTGATATGTATACGAAATATCGAGCATCACAGGCATATTTATACCAGGTAGCCAGAGAAGCCGATGCCGGCACCAAAGACACCAAGGATTGTTCTGGAGTCATTTTATACGCCGCAGAACGAGCTACTGAGGTCTGCTTAGACGCAATCCAATGTCTAGGAGGAATGGGGTATGTGAACGAAACTGTTTCTGGTAGACTGCTTCGAGATGCTAAACTATATGAGATTGGAGCCGGAACAAGTGAGGTACGACGAATAGTGATTGGACGGGCGTTCAACAAGGAGTATGGGGAGTGATTTCGTTTTATTAGCGGCTGCCTATTTCGTCTTCTCGGCCCGCTCTCTCTCCCTCTGGGCATAGATTTCCGCTGTAAACGGTCTAAACGTTAGTATCGCTTGAACTTTTCCATCTTGACAAACTTCACACACTTACTCTTCAAATCGCAATGCAATGGCATACATGACGTACACCAGCACTGTCAGCAGGACTCCAGCAGGCTTTCCATACCACAATGCAGTACCCAGAAACGACAATGTACTACCGTGATACATTGGGTTATCAGTGACATTGAAAGGGAATCCCGTGACTCTATGATCCATGAGAATGCCAAAATAGTCGCCCAGGTAAGTTCCCGTGATCCCAAGGGCATACATGCTGCTGAGGACCAGAACATTGCCGGTTGCAAACAGAACAGCAGCAATTGCTTTAACGGCAGTTCCTTCGAGTAGTTCAGAGCCAGGCTGAGCTTTCAATGCTCTTTCATATAAAACATCTCTGAGAATACCTAGGGAGAAGATGGTGAGAGCTAGAGCATAGCAGCCATAGAGAGGGCTTCCAAAAGCACTGGTGAGGGTTTTTTTATGGAATTCTTGGATCAGTTAGAGAATTCTGACCTGATATTCATTGCACGTAAAGCCCTTTTCAACTTACCGAGCCGAGCAACGGTGTTCCAGAAGGTAGGGTTAAAGACTATGGAGAGGGCCGAGACTGATGGAGATTAGACGTTTTGATCTATGAAGCAGAACATAACATACATACTTAGTAGGCTTGTTTGTTCGAAATCAATGGAAATACCAGGAAGGATTTCAGACATGATTGGAATTGGAGAGAGAAATGGAGCATTGAGGGCCGAGAGATCAGGCATGTGAAAAAAGGAGAGGCACGTGATGACGAGAGTCACGTGATATTCAACTTGATATTCGGATATCTCTTCTATTATCGCCATTTCTCACCGTCTTCTCATTCCTGAATCTTCTCTCTATTCCTTCTATCACTCTTTATACCCCCTACCCTCCCCCTCTTGTCTCCCTCGCCCTTATCTCTGTGGTCCACCACATGAGCCTCAAAATCTATCTCACAAACAATGGAGAAATTCCAAATAGGTACACCTTCTACAGACTAAAATCGTTGCTTTTATGGGGCTCAACGTCTTCAAAGACTCCCAGAATGGTCCAAATTTAACAGGGACATGCCGCAACCATGCAGAAGGGTCAGAATAAATGGGATCCCCGAGCAAAAGCCTCTTCAGGTTCACAAACTCGTCGGATTTAATATATTTAATACCCGGCATCTTGGCATCTGTTCTAGTAGCATGGAATCCACTGGTTTCAGCTTTATTACTAGGCTATTTTTTCGATGGTTTGTCGGAATTTCAGCTCAACAAGCTTGATCGACGGGCGTTTTTGCACAATGCCGGCATTCTGAGCGGTTCTTTCATTGCAATTGCGGCAGAAAACGCGGCTTTTCACTATCTCATCTACTTCTGCATGTCGATTTTTGGCGCTCGTCAAAGCAATAGAGCTTCCAGTGAGTATGTTCGCTCGATGCTCTATAAGGAGGCCCAATACTTTGACGAGCATAAAGAATTGCTGGGCTCATTGATCTCTGCATTGAGGAGCTGCAATGACCTGAGCTCTGCGACATCTATAAGTCTTGCTTTTCTGCTCCAAAGCGTCGTTACAGTGGTATCTTGTGCGATATTCTCCTTCGCTACAAACCCCATACTGACACTTCTCACGTTTTCGGGGATTCCCCTGATATTTGCTGCCAGTCAGGTATGCTCGAGGTTCATGAGCTTCTTTATTGCCAAAAACAAGCAATGGTTTGCGGCTTCTGCCGATCTGGTCCATTGGTCTATCCAGGAGATCGATACCGTCAAACTATTCCAGGGTGAAGCCATTCAATTGAAGAAGTTATCCGAAAGACTTGGTAAACTATACGAGGTGGTGAAGAAGATCTATCTTACGCTGCATTTTCAGGAATCTGTCACCAAAATCTGCTCTTTGGGCATGTATATTGGTGGGCTTTTCTATGGCATTCGTCTGGTTAGCTTGGGAAAAGCGTCTTCAGGTGAAATTATCAAAGTTCTGTGGTGTTGTCTATCGGCATCTGGAGCCTTTAGTACGATTTCCAGCCAATTACTGTATTTAAGTCGTGGAGTTGCAGCTGTGCAGAAGCTTGATTCGGATATCGATAGACAGAGTGTTGAACTGGCCAAAATCCGCAATTTAATCGGCTTATATCCAGAACCTTCAAGTGGCTGGATACGTTTCAGCAATGTCAGCTTCAGTTATCCAGCTCGACCGGGAATTAAAGTGCTGGATGATTGTTCTATGACCTTTTCTTCAGGCAGAATGAACTTCGTGCTGGGCCAATCAGGCTCAGGAAAGTCCACTTTATCCAGCTTAATACTCAAATTTTACGACTGCACCTCTGGAGATATCTACATTGATGGAAATTCTATCAGTACACTGAGCAAAAGGTGGCTTCATGATAATATAGCCGTCATGAATCAATCTCCATATATATTCGATATGGGTATTCAGGAAAATATCACTCTGGGTCTCAAAGGACGACGTCAAATGAGCATTAGTATGCTTGACGATATATATAAAGGGTCTGGGATCGATACTACTATTGAAGCTGTCGATGTATCTGGATCTCTTACTGGATTGAGTGGAGGGCAGAAACAACGACTGTCATTTGCAAGAACACTAGTGTCTCGGGCGCAAATAATGATATTCGACGAACCGACTAGTGCTCTGGATATGCATACTAAGGGCATTATTTTGAAAAGTCTTCGAGAATTAAGCAAGAGGAAGACTGTTATTGTGATATCTCATAATCTGTCAGATATCCAGCCTGATGATTACGTCCACGTTCTTGACACTGGACGCATTTCCGAACATGGGGTTTTCTGGGAGCTTTCAAACAAGCCTGACAGCCATATTTGTCAAATGTTGCAGGCTATGGAGGTATCGGATCGATCAGATGTCTGGGAAGGAGTGTCGGATATCGAGAAAAGATCCGCCATATCTAGCACAAAACTACAGGAGGACATGAAAAGATCTATCAGGCCGGGCTCTCTATCGTTCTATTTTGGTGTAATAGCCTCAATACCCAACAAAGGTGTTCTGATGCTCGGACTCCTATGTACATGCATCTCAGCCTGTTGCAACCCCGTTTTCTCCTTTGCCTTCTCAAAACTGCTTGATTTTGTCGTTCCAAGTACCTCTAACACCAATATGATGAAATGGTTGGCAATTTTAATTGGGGTAGTAGGTGGTGACGGCCTGATAAGTCTGGGCAAGTGCCTGGTCGACATATCATCTGAGCAATGGCTCATGTATCTGCGAAGAACGGTCTTCGAAACTACATTGGCAAAGAGCATGCAATGGATTGATTTGACTATTCGAAACCAGAAAGAAAATGGACTTGTTTTGGAGACGTTGTTGATGAATGATCTGGAAAATGCCAGATATATCATCGTCCAAATGTCCGGAGTGATTTCTATGATTATCACCAGTATCGGCACCATCGTATGGTGTCTTACTATTGGCTGGAAACTTACAGCAGTTATTATTTCACTTATAATAGCATTTGGCGGGTTCACGTGGTGGTTTGAGTCCATATGCTCGAAATGGGAACAGCTTAATCAACAGAGGAAGATCAAGCTGGAATCTGCAATAAGCGACGTTATGGCAGGTATAAAGACAGTCAAGATTTATGCCGTTGAAGCTCTATTTATCAATAGATTGGCCAAAGAACAGGCCGTATACATGGATATGGCCCATAAACGAGCTCTGTACCTGGGCTCAGGCTTCGGCCTTTCACGTTCTTTCGTGTTTATCACCCAAGGAATTGTGCTTTTCTATGGAACACGACTTATTGCATATGGAGAATACTCATCGTCGACGTTTCTGGGCATTTTCGTCATGATAATGTACTGTGTTGCCTGTTTAGAGCATATTGTACAGTCTTTGACCCAGATAGGAAATGGCATGGAAGCTGCAGCTCAAACCATGGAATTAGCACAAAGTCACTGTTCTGTCAATGTTTCTCAGGCTCATTTGGTGAGAACTTGGCCTCGTCCTAGGGCCATTCAGTTTCTCAATGTTTCTTTCAGGTACAAGTACTCCAGTGCCTGGATTCTCAGAAACTTCAGTTTTGAAGCAAAAGCCGGCCAAGTAGTGGCTATTATGGGACCTTCGGGATGTGGAAAATCCACAGTTTCATCATTGATATCGAGACTTTACCAGGCATCTGAGGGGACCATCCTGCTTGAAGGAATCGACATTAAACGAGCTCCTTTGCATTGGATCAGGAAAAACATAGCCGTATGTGGACAAATGCCTCTCGCATTCTTTCATGGAACAATCATGGAGAATCTGGTGTATGGACTCGACGATGAGCCCAGTATAACTCAGGTAACCAACATCTGTCAGAAGTGTCAGATCGATGAGACAGTCTCAGCACTTCCTGAAGGCTACGATACTGTCATTGGAGGCTCAAGTGATATTGAAAATAGCCAATTATCCGGTGGACAGCTACAACGGCTCGGACTGGCTCGAGCTTTGCTTCGGCAACCGGGGATTCTCATTCTCGACGAAATAACCTCAGCATTGGACCCCGTTTCCAGTCGAGCGATTCTTCAGACGATTGAGGAGCTGAAAAAGCAGGATGAGATGACGGTGATAATCATAACGCATGAGGCAGAAGTTGCGGAAATTGGGGATTTCACCATCAATCTGGACGCAAGCTGTATGATATAGTGCGGAGTTGAGATGAAGCTTGGGGTTTCCACGGCTGATTTCAAGTTGAATTGGAGAATTGACTTGAATATGCAGTTCCAGGCTATATTTCAACCCCGAGACGAACTCCCCCAATTGGTGGTCATATAAGGCGATTTCTCAGCACTTCTCAACTTAACTTCTTACATCTACCTCCACCAACTTCGCCACTTTACCCCAATTCACCCCTCATAATCCACCATGCATGCCATTCTTATCTCGTAGTATTTATTTAAATTTGTTTTTTGGTAATTTTCTTCATCAAAGTTAAGTGGTGCCGTGATAGCTTTTCCTAAAAAGGCATAAAATTAACGCGAGAACTCAAAGATAACTTTATTGCGGGGTAACAACCATTAATGTGGGGTAAACTCGCTGCGATACGGCTGAAATACCGCTCCAACTAAAGTCATCAGATAATTTTGGCCTATCAACTTATCTATTTGATTAAAATATCCTATGGTGGTTGAGGTTGAAGCTTATATCTGACGGCGCTTATCTCTCTCAACTCCCCTCGCACTTCTTCTATCAAACAACACATGAAAAGTCACGGGTTCACCCACTCTCCTAATCGGGAAAGTGTCATTATCCACTTACAATGCGCCGCTCGAGCCTCATTGAAAACTGCGAGATCGACAATCATGTGGAGAAATGTGGTATTTGCCCTTATTATATATTGCAAACCACATTTGCCTTTTTTGGCTAAATATTCTTGGCTCGTGAATTAAGTTTGATTATGGAGAAGCCTGAAAAGTCCTTCGTCGAGCATGATATCCAGGTACTGGATGATCTCATGCAAGACGATGCAGCAGCACAACGCAATTTCTCTCCTGAGGAAATGCAGCGGCTTGCGGTTTTATGTGGGAAAAAGGCTCAGGAAACGGACGTTGGCCCTGCTTCTGACCTGGAGTACTTATCGGAGCAGATCATCCGTATGACTGAACAAGAAGCCCTTGAGGTCCTTGTGAACGCCATTGAGTATCATCAAGATGATCCAAATTTCCCCGAGAATACTATGCATAAGATAAGACTGCTTGTTCAGGGTCCTAAACAAGAAGGTCTGAATTATGACGATTCATCAATGTACACTTTTGATCTGAAAGCTGAAGCTGCCTTGATCAAATATTACTCGCCTTATCCGGAAGTACGAGCTGTCAGTGAGCCATTCGATGATCCAGATGTACCTGTTGAGACTGTACGCTCCTATGTTCTTGGAATGGGACTAATGGCTGGTGCTACAGTATTGAATACTTTCTTCTCACCCCGTCAACCTGCTATTAGTATCAGTGCAATGGTACTACAGCTTCTGTTAGCACCCTGCGGGTTATTCTTGGCCAAAGTTTTGCCTGATTGGGGTTTCAGCATCCGAGGAAAACGCATTTCTTTGAATCCTGGCCCTTGGACCTACAAAGAACAAACGTTTGCAACTATCATATTCTCAATTGCCAACGGTCCTGGAGGAAACTACTACGTGTATCTTGTTCAAAGACTACCGCAGTATCTTGGCTTCACTTGGGTGGTTTTTGGCTATGAGATTCTGCTTGCTCTGTCAGTTCAATGCTTTGGTCTGGGATTTGCGGGAATCCTGAGACGGTTCGTCATTTACCCCGTTCGATCTATTTGGCCGAAAGTTCTACCTACATTAGCTCTAAACAGAGCTCTTCTACTTCCTACAAAGCGGGAAAATATCAACGGGTGGACTATCAGTAAGTACAAGTTCTTCATGATATGCTTTGTCGGCATGTTCTTGTACTTCTGGATTCCAAACTCACTTTTTTCGGCCTTACATTCCTTCAATTGGATGACTTGGATTTCTCCTCAGAACTTTAATCTCGCCATGATCACGGGGTTTTATGGCGGTATGGGGTACAATCCGATCTCCACTTTTGACTGGAATGTTTCTGGTACGGGTTCACTCGTCACTCCATTTTTCTCCACAGTTCAACAGTACATTGCGCGAGTTATATCGGGATTAATCATCATTGCAATGTATTGGAGTAACATGTATTGGGCAGCCTATATGCCGATCAATTCTAATGAGTCTTTCAGGAACAATGGCTCATTATATTCTGTCAATGAGGTTTTGACCGACAACAAGATTGACATTGAAAAATATAAAGCTTATGGACCACCATACTTTTCAGGTGCTAATGTCTTTGGACAGGGTGCTTGGTTTGCTTGGTATACAATGACATTGATGTTCGTTACTATGGTCTATCGAAAGCCAATCTGGACAGCTTTTACTGGAATTTATCGTGGGCTACTCCGTAAGGAGTCGGCATACTCCTCATATGATGATCCTCATTCCTCTATGATGCGTAAATACAAAGAAGTTCCAGACTGGTGGTTCTTTGTAATACTCATCTTGTGCTTAGTTCTGGGTATTGCAGCGTTGGAAGCATATCCAACTGAGACTCCAGTCTGGACTTTGTTTGCAGTAGTGGGCATATCTGGAATATTCATTATTCCCAGTGCAATCATGCTGTCAGTTGCCAATGTCGGTCTTGGCTTCAATGTCATATTTTACGTGCTTGGAGGCGTTTGGTTTGGAGGAAATCCTGAGGCCATGATGATTTGCAGTGCTTACGGTAACACTTTTGATTCTCAGACTGAAAGTTATATCAGTAATCAGAAGATGGGCCATTATGCCAAACTTCCACCTCGTGCACTCTTCAGGGGTATGGTTCTATCCATAGTGGTCAACTGCTTCATCTTCGTTGGATTTCTCAATTGGATGATCACCAACTTTGAGAAAGACAGTCTGTGCACATGGGATAATCCTCAGCACTTTGTTTGCACCGATGCAGTGCTTGTGTACGCATCTGCGATCGAGTATGGGGCTTTTGGAGTGAAGAATCTGTTCAAGTTGTATCCGATTTTCCCTTGGTGCTTCCTGATTGGAGCTCTGATTGGAGGATTCTGGGGTTTGGCGTACATTTATGCACCTACAATTCAGGATTACAGTCGAAAGATGTTGTCTGAAGAAGGTTATGAGAAATTGGACAATTATGCTTGGAGATGGTTGGCTAAGTTCAAGAACTTCAATCCAGCAGTGTTCTGGGCTGGAGCACTTAACTGGACAGGAGGAAACAATCTTAGTTATGCAACTACTGGACTGTACTTCTCCATTGTGTTCATGTACTTCATCAGAAGGCGATACACGGCATGGTGGGAGAAGTACAACTACCTGATTGAGTGTGGATTTGACGTCGGAGTGGCTCTCAGTGGACTTATTCAAACATTAGCATTTGCTTTTACGAATACGACGATAAGTTGGTGGGGCAATAACGTATCGCAGGCAGGGCTGGACTTTGTGAGTTATAACCAGGGAGCCCCATTGAAACCATTGCCTAAATCGGGGTATTTTGGGCTTTCACCGGATAAATATCCTATGAATTTTTAGTGTGAGGAGCATTGTTGAGAGGGAGAGATGCTGGTCTATGCTATGGAGGTTGGTATATATTGTTATATGTTATGATGAACCATGAGTTACGTCGTCAATTTCGCGTATATTTCTATTATTAAACGATTATATATTACTAAAAGCAGTAATTTCTTATTTCTTATCTCCGTCTGGGTGCGTCATGACGTAACGACCGATCCACGTGGCTTGGCGCACGGCACCACAAAATCCATTGAAATTTCCGCCAGGAGAACACAAAAAACGCGGAAATTGCGGTTTTAGAAGGAAATTGTAGAAAAAAGGTACAAACGTTGGCGTCGTTCGCAGAGGTTAGGGGTCACGGGGTAGCCTCTAGAGAACTGCTAGCCTGGAATAACTACAAATATACACTCTATTTATAGGATTTCTATACTATAAGCCGTATGACTCGCACCAAAATGGCATAAAAATATCCCGATTATATTCGTATTCATGGCACGGCTAAAAAATGCGGGGTCAAACGTCGTATTTCGCCCATCGTTTTCGCGTCATACAACAAAGATTACAAGGAAATTAACTAATCAAGATAACAGAGATATTGGGAAAATGACACGTGGGAAGGGCCAACATTGGAAATAATGCGATATACTCTGAATTACGTAACATGGGGGTGTGGGGCTCTTAATCAGGGGTTCCCCCGCAATTTGGTGCCAAACTCGTACCGATTGGTCAACCCCGCAGTTCCTTCGTATATATAATATGAAGTTTGTTTTTGATCTGGACCAATAGTATACGCTCTAATGGCCTATTTAGGTGACAAGGAGACCTCCACGGCCCATTTAGGCGACAAGAAGGATATCGCCGTCCAGCACTTGGAGGATATTTTCGCCGATGAAAAAGGCAATTCTCGTCGATCCGATATTCGAAATGCATGTCGAGATCTGGACGATGAAACCGTTCAAAGAATAGCCCCAAATGGCGGGGTAGATTACATGTTTGACCGAATTGAAGAGATGGACGACTATGAAGCCCTGGAGATTCTCCGAAAAGCCATCAAGTATCACCAAGATGATTGGAATTTCCCCAATGAAATGATGGCCAAAATGCATCTTCTGGTCAAAGGACCGGAAACATATGGAAATGACGAGATTTCCTACAGTCTGGACCTGAGAATCGAGGCCTGTTTGCTCAAATGGTCGTCTCCGTACCCCGAAGTCCGCTCAATCATCCGGCTTGGAGACACCGACGAGGACATTTTCGAGACCCCACGTGCATATGTTTTAGGGGTCATATGGAGCTGCATCGGCGCGTTTGTTAACACGTTTTTCAACCCTCGGTTCCCGGGAATCTCCATCTCGGCTGCCGTCGTACAAATGCTTGCATATCCCTGTGGAATCTTCCTTGCATGGGCATTGCCTGATTGGGGATTCTCCGTCAATGGACACCGCTTCTCATTGAACCCAGGCCCTTACAATTTCAAGGAGCAGATGTTCGTTACGATCATATTCAGTGCCGGAATGAGCAGTTTCCAGGCATACAATATGATCATGGTACAGAAACTCAATGTATACTATGGCCATGAATGGGTCTCTTTTGGGTACCAGATTCTCATTACGTTGTATTTTCAGTTCATGGGAATCGGTCTTGCTGGTGTTTTTCGAAGGATCGCCGTATATCCAGTCAAGGCTCTGTGGCCTGGCTCTCTGTTCACAGTGGCCATGAATCGAGCATTGCTTTCGCCCACTCCTAAAGAAAACATCAATGGCTGGACTATCAGCCGCTACCGGTTCTTCTGGGTCAGTTTTGGTGCCATGTTTCTGTATTATTGGATCCCTGGATATCTGTTTACTGCTCTCAGCACGTTCAGCTGGATGACCTGGATATCTCCCCAGAACCTCAATTTGGCAGTTATAACCGGAGGTGCCTCTGGTCTAGGCATTAACCCTATTCCTACCTTCGACTGGAATGTCGCTACGGCTGCTTTTCCGTCTCTTACTAATCCTTTCTTCAACCTGGCTCATCGATTCTCTGGAGCTTTCCTCGGAGTAATGATAGCCATTGGTATATGGTACACCAACTATAAATGGGCTGGCTATCTTCCTATCAACTCCTCTTCATTGTTCGATAACACAGCTCAATCTTACAATGTCAGTAAGATGATCAATGCTGAGACCTCGAAGATCGATGAAGCCAAGTACCAACAGTACTCTCCTCCGTTTCTGTCGGCAGGAAAACAGGTTCAAGCTGGTGCTTCGTTCGTCGTATATCCTCTGTACTTCATTTATATGATGTACGATCAATGGCATATGATCCGTGACGGATTTGTTGATCTGTACAAGAGTCTTGTTCATCGGAAGACAGCATACGAAGGACTGGAAGATCCCTTCTCACGACACCAGAAACAGTACGCCGAGGCACCTGATTGGTGGTTCATTGTTGTATTTCTCGCCAGTCTCGTCATTGCCATTGTCTGCCTAGAAGTGTACCCTATGGATACTCCTGTATGGTTTCTGTTTGTGATTATAGGCATCTCTATCGCCTTTATGGCTCCTTTGCTGCTGCTACAAGCCACTAGTGGCACTAATTTCGGCCTGTTATATCTCATGATCATCATAGCCGGATATTGTCTCCCAGGAAATGCCAATGCTCAGATGCTGGCCAGTCTTCTTGGAGGCTGGTCTATAGATGGAACCACTGATTCCTATGTGTCATTGCAGAAACTCGGCCATTACAGTGGACTTGCCCCTCGAGCGATATTCAGAGGTCAAATGCTTGCAACTTTGGCCACTTCTTTTGTTGCTGTTGGAGTCGAGGATTACCAAATGTCCAGCATCGTTGGACTCTGTACCCCAGATCAGAAGGATAAATTCACCTGTGCAGCCGGTGCAGTGGCCACATACTCCTCTTCAGTTGTATATGGCCTAATTGGGCCTCGACGTGTCTTTGCAGGCATTTATCCCATGTTTAAATGGTGCTTTCTGATTGGTTTCCTGCTTGGAGTCGTATATTGCGGCCTACATTACCTTGGACACCGCTATGGGCCTCGATTCAGAGAAAACTGCATGAAGAAATACTCCGAATCCACTCTGGAACTTCTCAACACCTTTGTATTCGTTCCTGCTCATTACCTGTCGTGGTTCAACCCGGTATTGGTCCTCGTGGGCATGCAGGATCTCTGCCCGGTCTCCATGCAACAATGCTGGCCCGGCATTCTTCTCAACTTCATCTTCAACCATTGGATTCAGAAACGGTACACTGCCTGGTGGGAAAAGTACAATTACATTCTGGCAGCTGCTCTTTATGCTGGAGTGGCTTTTGCTGCCATCATCATCTACTTCTCGGTCCAGTATCACCCGAAACCGTTGGGTTGGTGGGGAAATAACGTCGTCACTGCTGGAATTGACGGAAAAGGCGTCACGGGGTGGGTGGCTATACCGGCAAAAGGGTACTTCGGGCCGGATAAAGGGCATTTCGCATAGCCGGCCGCAATTACCCTGGACGACAAGCACCTCAGAGGGCCATTTGCATGACCGTCGTTACCGAATTCGGTAGCTTTATAACTATATCAAACATATGAATGGATGAATATGACGTTTATACCGATCCATATCACTCGGCCGGTTCTAGTCACGGCCTACTTCTCCAAATGAACCGAAACAAACGGTATTTCCACATCCTCATCATTCAAATCATCTGCACATATCTCAAAGATAATCGACTTGGTGTTAGGATGCAACTCCTGCTTGCTTACAGTCTCCAACAGCTTGCTCAGAGGCAAGTTCATACGATCTTTTAGCTTGGCTGGCGGATAAAATGACGCATACAAAAGCGTTGTTCCTGACGATACCATTGTAACCGACAAACCTTCCTTCTCCTTGAAATCTTTGATGAATTCATCAAGCGTAGGATTTCCATAAACATCAAATCGTCCCCAGATTTTATCAATCTCCTTGTCGTTATACTTGTATTTGGACGAGGCAATTGGCTCTGAGAATCCAAAAAAGGGCAATGCCAAATTAATGAACCCATTCTTGAAATCCTCAATCGTCTTATTCTTGCCGTCGATAATCTTGAACAATTCCAAGCAAACCAAACCAGTCACCAAAGCGGTTGTCGTAGCAATAGCAGGGATGATTCGTCCAGCAATAAATTTCGTCTTGGATCTCTCAGCAGGCTCAATGCCATAATTCAAAGCTCTCAAGTTCGAAGCTGCGTTGATGAAATCAATATGGAAATTGGAGTCATCATCTTTCTCGAATTCAACGGGACGAAGACGGAATCCCGCCAGACTGGCAGGGGGAGGCAGCTTCTCCACCAGTTTTAACAATTCATCCTGTTCAGCATCTGCCGATTGAGCATTAGCTGCTTCTTCATCAGTTGTAGGAATGAACTTCGTCACAGCGGAGAATTCAGGGACTTCAGTCTCACTAATCACCTTTTCATACAATTCCCGATCTGTATCACCCTTAAGTCCATAGTTGAACGCATGCAAATTAGCAGCAGCAACAATGAAATTGTAATGAGTCTCGTTATTGATATCAAACTCTAACGGATCCGGTGCACGCTTTGGACCACCCCAAAATGGCGTTCCAGTGGTTGTAACAGCATCTTTAGGGAAATTGTACAAAAGCTGCTTTATCTCGTGATTATACTTGCTCTCAAACTCAAGACGTGCCCAGCTAATACACTGTTCAAAGGTCAATGGCTTGTTGACAACAAGGTAATTATAAATAGTTTCCAGAATGGTCTTCTGATCTCCAGCCTGTTTCAAAGTGCTCTCAACAAAGTTGGACTGGGAAAGATACAAGTTGACATTTTCAGCCGGTTCCTCAAATAAAGTGACAAACAAGTTTTTAGCCCAAGCAATAGTATGATCAATCTTATTGGGGAAACTTCGTAAAGTGCACAAAGGAATACCCTTTTCAGGAGGATCTCGACTAGATGAATAGCTTTCTGTCAAGTCAGGATAAACTACCTGAACATTACCTTTGGTGCCAAGAGTACCACTTTCCAGAAGAGGCTTCTTGAAGAAAACGCATCTTCGATCAACATAAGTACGAGCATCGATATTATCCAAAGCATTGGTCACAAAATCCAAGCTATGCCAGAAGTCATCATCAAAGATGGTTTCAGTTTCAGGGCCAACTTTATCACTCTTGAATTCTATTTTGCCCTTTAAATCAGGATTCATATTCGACACAGCAGCTGCTGCAACCTCTGACTTGAGCTTACCAACATCACGGCTTCTGAATAAGAATTGTCTGTTCAGATTACTTTTCTCAATAGAATCGTTATCAGTGACGTAAATCTTGCCTTTGGGTCCAGAACCAATACCAAGCATAGCCCAATTCTTGAGCATTTCACAACCAATAGCACCGGAACCTACCAAAAATACTCGCAGATTCTTCAAATGATCAACGAATTTCTTTCCAAAAACTGCAATAATTCCATCGTATCGAGTTCCTTCTGGAGCTGTCTCAGCTTCAGTGAGCTCTTCGCTGCCCTTAGGCAAAGATTCTAGAGAATCAAAGTAAAACCACTGCTTAATCGGCGTAAACTTGCCAGAACTTGCTTTCAATACTTCTTGAGCAATCAAACCTCCAAATACCGCGTTAACAGGACTGAGATCACCACGAGCTTGGAAAGAAACCTGTCTCAGAAGCTTCTCATCAAGTTTAGCCTCACCCAAAACATCTGGGTATTGAGTAGCAACCTGCTGAGCCAGATGAATGAATTGATTGGCATCCTCAACACTATATGATTTCGGAAGTTCGTTGTTGTTTTTGTTCTTGAACGCTTGCAAAGTAAGGAAACCAATATGGAGCTGAGCAGGACGGTCGAACTTGGCGAAATCAGATACCAAGAATTCAGGATTAGCCAGCTGTTTTTCAAACGGCTCAAACGACAGCTTTCGAGGCTTTTTGACCTGAGTGAATATACCTCCTTTGACATATGTCCCATGTTGAGAGACATCACCAATGTTAAAGGTATAAGGACCAGTAACCTTGACCTTATGAGGCTCACCATCATTAAGCTTCTCGAGACCAATGACTTCAGAGAATTTCACATAATCACCGTCTTCTAAGCCATGTCTAGTTTCATCTAGCGCCGCTACAGTACCATCAGTCTCGATTCCAGATACAATTCCAGCATTGGGCTCTTCACCATTATCGTCTAAAACGACGAATTCAGGACCGAAATCAACAAATGCGCTTCCAAACAAGCCATGGGATGAAGCCGAGATGAATCGGATGCCATGGGCATGTGTATATTGGTTGATTTTCAGCTGAATCTCCAACGAACCTTCGGTCAACACCACGACCTTGAATTGACTAAGCAAAGATTCATCCAATTCGGCATCAATGACCGAAATCGGGACATATTGATTCAATTCAGCCAGTTTCTTCTGGGTTACATGAGCTCTTGGCTGGCCAATATCACTCTCAGTGAGAAAAAACTGACTACTAAGATCAGATATCGTCACAGCCCCCTTATCATACAAGCTGATGCTCTTGACACCAGCCAGAGCGACGTTTTTGGCGATTTCAACCCCCAAACCTCTCAGACCAATAATAAGAACATTGGATTCACTCATGGCCTTCATTGCTTCACGGCCAAGAACATACAATTGACGAGAATAAAGGCTCTCATCGATGCCGTCATCGGCCTTATCCAGTTGCATTTCAGTCATTGTGGCAAAATTAACAGTACTATGGAGTGAATAATAATACTATGGAGTGAATGGTAGAAGGATAAGTTGATGAAGAGGAAAGAAGACGGGTTTGTAATGGCAATGACGTAAGCAGGGTTGTGGCAGCCGAGAACAATGGAAACAATGGGGTGGGGGTTGAATGGAAATTATTAGATGGTATATTTGAGAACGGAGGAAATATATATAAACGCCAATTTCCATCTTTTTTCTTCTTTCCTAGTTTCTCATCGTTTTTGCTTCCTTCGCCGCTCCTTCTGCCCTCTTCTTCTTCTTCCCACCTTTTTCTCCCACTTCTTCTCTTCTTTTCTCTCACTTCTTCCACCATGAGCTTCGGTTCCCAAACCCCCACTATCGTCGTCCTTAAAGAAGGAACCGACACTTCTCAGGGAAAAGGCCAGATCATCAGTAATATCAATGCCTGCTTGGCGATTCAGGATACCATTCGGCCGACTTTGGGACCTCTTGGATCGGATATTCTCATAGTGAATCAACGGGATGAAACGACCATTTCTAACGACGGCGCTACGATTCTAAAGCTTCTTGACATTGTACATCCTGCTGCAAAAGTCCTGGTTGACGTGGCTCGGTCTCAGGACGCCGAGGTTGGCGATGGAACCACCAGTGTCACACTATTGGCAGGAGAATTGCTCAAAGAGAGCCGTGGATTTGTCGATGAAAACGTTTCTACTCAGGTGATTACCCGGGGGTTCAGAAAAGCATGCCAAATAGCCGTTGAAAAGGTGAAGGAGATTGCTTTCAAGGTGTCAAAAGACAATAAGTCCGAGTTTAGAGAACTTCTGGAGCGATGCGCTGCTACCGCCATGAGTTCCAAGCTCATTTACCAAAATGCCGGCTTTTTCACCCAAATGGTGGTATCAGCCGTGCTCACTTTAGACCAGGACGACCTTAATGAGAAGTTAATTGGCATCAAAAAGGTGCCTGGAGGTGTTATTGAAGATACCATGTTTGTGGATGGAGTAGCTTTTCAAAAGACCTTTTCATATGCAGGATTCGAACAGCAGCCTAAAAAGTTCACCAATCCTCAAATTGTCTGTCTGCATGTGGAATTGGAACTCAAGGCTGAAAAAGATAATGCTGAAGTCCGTGTTGAAAAGGTCAGTGATTACCAGGAGGTGGTTGATGCTGAATGGAGCATAATTTACAATAAACTGGAAGCCATTCATGCGACCGGTGCTTCTATTGTTCTTTCGTCGTTGCCTATTGGTGATTTGGCAACTCAATACTTTGCTGATCGAAATGTCTTTTGTGCAGGAAGAGTCTCTAAAGATGACATGGATAGAGTGGTTCAAGCAGTAGGAGCCACGATATTATCGACTACCAGTGATATTTTACCTCAACATTTAGGAAAATGCGATTTCTTCGAAGAAAGACAAATTGGTAAGGAACGATATAATCTGTTTACAGGATGCCCGCGAGCCAAGACATGCACGTTGATTCTGCGAGGCGGGTCCGAGCAGTTCATTGCTGAAGTCGAACGATCACTGCACGACGCTATAATGGTGGTTAAACGAGCTCTTAAGCATCAGCTAGTTGTTGCCGGCGGTGGCGCCTGTGAAATGGAAATCTCTAAACATTTACGTGATGCTTCCAGGAACATTGCAGGAAAGCAACAGCTCATCATCTCGGCATTTGCTCGAGCTCTGGAGATCATTCCTCGTCAACTGTGTGAAAATGCCGGCTTTGATGGCACAGATATCCTGAACAAACTGCGTATGAGACATGCCAGAGGAGAAATATGGGCCGGAGTGGATTTCGACACTGAAGGAGTAGCAGACAATCTGGCCAAATTCGTATGGGAGCCAGCACTTGTTAAGATCAACGCTCTTCAGAGTGCTACAGAGGCGGCATGTTTGATTTTGTCGGTGGATGAAACGGTGAAAAACCAGGAAAGCAGCCAGGGACAGCCGGGGCCGATGCCAGGGATGCCGAGATAGAGGCGAAGGATGTAGATAGAGTCAAAAATATGCTGAACAACCGTAAATAATCGGAAATGGCATAAATAGTCATGAATATATGGTAAATATATTGAATAATCGTAATTTATCATGAAATATCGTCGTCTGATCAATATCGTTAAACTGCAAATCGTATATGTGCGTATCGTTAAACTGCCAATTGTATGTCTCCATATCAGCAAGACCGTCCCTCCCCCCAACTCTCCATCATGTCTCAACCTCCACTATCCCACAAATCCCCGTCTCATCCCCACCATTTAGACCAAGTTCCTAGCGTAAAACCAATCGTAGACGATCATGATAAGTTATGGGCTCAAACTGAAGTGTTAGATGAAGTCAAGGATTTGTCCGATCGAGCGTGGGCTAACAAGAGCTTCATCAGTGAAGAGCACGGTAAAGCGCTTCAGGAGCTTCGACAGGCTCAAATCGAGTTAGCCCGGGTAATGGCGGCGGGAAACGCTAAAAGAGACACGGGTGGGGGTACAACACATGGGATTTGGACGTAAGTATGGCCATAGAGATCAGCTCGAGATGCGTATAATCTAACGCTGTAGCGGCGAAGGACCTCAGGTACTGCGAGGAAAACTATTTAACGAAGAGAAATTCACTATAATTAGTAATCATGTAAAAGATACAGTAGATAAGCTGGAGAAGGTGGAGGAGAAGCAGCGGGCGGTGGACAGTCACAAGGAGTGACGGGGAGTCGGCACTGCGTTATTCGACACTGCGTTATATGCGACACCATGTTATTCGGCACTCCGTTCTTATCTGTGCATCTTATTATTATCTAATCTACATACGCCCTAGAACATTGTGCTCAATGCATCGTAACTGCCCTGCTGCTGCCGAATCGACCTCCTACTCTCCTCCAGAACAGGCAGAGCACTCTTGGCATGACGATATGTGAATCCCAAAAATGCCCTTGACGGCAACGGCATTCCTCGGTCTTTCATGTCTTCAATCTGTTGCTTCTTGTTGAGAACCTCCTTATACTTGGCCATATCTTCAGCGTCGTTGAAATCGTCAAAGTAGCCGGGGTCGGCTTCAGAGTCCAGTTGAGGAATAAATGGTGCAGTTGTGGATCTCAGATTATCCCAGTTAACTTCGCTGAAATAGGGCTGGGCCTTGATCTGATCCAATGTTCTCAATCGATATCTTGGACTTGTAATTAGTCCCTGGATGAAGTTCCATGTACGGTCACTGAACACATATTTGCCATCTTCATACTGAGGACGTCGTAGGGTCTTCTGCCATCGTTGTAAATTGGCATATGTTTCATCGGTAGTTCGACCGGTGAATGGAGGATATCCAGTCAAAGTCTCAAACAACATGCAACCCAACGACCAATAATCAATAGTATAGTCATAGTTTTTACCCTGAAGCACCTCCAGGGCCATATAGTCAGGTGATCCAACCACACTATCGGCATATGTTGTATCGTTATTACGAATCGATCGATACATCTGCCGTCGTTCCTTGATGGATCTTATAGGAACCTGGAGATCTTTCACCTGATCCAATTTGATTCGAAGACTCTCCACACGTTCCTTTGAAAGATGTCCGGAAGCCAGTCCGAAATCTGTCAATTTGATATGACCAGTGGAGTCAATGAGGAAGTTCTCAGGCTTCAGATCTCTGTGGATATACCCGAGCTGATGCAAAGCGTCCAGGGACATGAACATCTCACTGATATAAAATCTTGTATGTTTAGGGCCAAGAACCCCTGTATTATTGAGCAATGTTCGATAATCACCTCCAGGAACGAATTCCATGGCCATGTAAACGTTCTCCTGATCCTGGAAAGAATACAGCAAATTGACCAACCATTGGGATTTAGCCGCCATGAGAACGTCTCTTTCGACCAGAATATGCCTAATTTCGTCCAGTTTCAGCAGAAGTTTCTTATTTACGACCTTTAGAGCACAAACCTCCCTGGTATCGGTCTTTCTGGCCAAATATACCTGGCCGTAGCCTCCCTGACCGACCTGGGTCAAAATCTTGAAATCGCCGTATTTCAGCTTGGTTCTTCGTTTTCGCAGCTGCGTTCTTTCTCGCCCACTGTAGTTTCTCAGCTGGATCTCCCTCCTTTCAGGCTCCATATTGGATATACTCGTCAATACCTTGCGATACCGGTCCCGCCGTGCACCAAGATATGTCATATAATCCACATAGTAGTCCAGAAAGTACAATTGGCATACATCGACCAGTCGTTTGACCTTGGGATCGTGTACTTTGGTCTGATCCTGTAGACTGAGCTGAGGACGAGCCACAATCTCATTGGGTTGCTTATTTTCCTTGTTATTAACATTATTGGTGAACCCCATACGATCAATACCATTGGTAATAATGGCCGTATCATCGCATTCCTTGCCTGGAGAAGGCGGATTACGAAGATTATTGGGGGATCTTAGCGAAGCCATGAGATTGAACGGAGAAGTCTGGCTTTTGTTTGTAAACATGATGATTAAAGCAAATTACAGTAAAAAACAGACAAAGTGCAAGGTAAAAAGGCAAGTTTTTGAGGATTGGCGACGTTGATATGAGGGCTGTTTATGTATTACCCAAATAGGCAATTTTACAACAATGGGGATGCTTGCTGTGGAAATGGCAACGAAAAGGGAAAAAAGAGGAGACAATGGGATTATACATGAAAAGAAAAGAAGCCATTATTATTATTCTCCTTTTTTATTAATTTCTTTGTCTTTTTTTCCGAAATTCCTTCCTTCATCCACAACCCTAGAGTTACCCGGTCCAGTACAAAATTTTCTCCACGGCCACTTCCTCTTCTCTCAGTCAACCATGTCAGTGTCTTCAAACCAATACATGACGATATCTGCAGACAAATCTATTGCATTTGAATCACAGTTTGAGAGTATGTTACTGCCGAAGAATTTTCGTAGGTTTTTTGAGCCCCCAAGCACCCCCACTAACCTTCACTTCAGTCATCGACAAAGCCAAGCAATATCTGGCTAAAAATACCCCCCAAAACATCCCTGCATTTTATAATTCCAATAATCCTGCTCCGTATTATGTAAAATATGGCGAAGTGCAAAAGCAGACTTTGCAGCCATCGGCCCCCACAAACTATCGACCACAACAACCCCCAACAAGCCTGCCGTTGAACGTCAAATTTGATCCCTTTGGACCAGTGACGTCATCGGCACCAAATAATTCAAGCAATATGATTGGTGGAGGGTTATTTAGTAATGCAAGTGGGGGGAATTATGAAAATATACGACCAAATTACGATGTACGAGGAAGTTACGACAATGTACGAATGAGCAGTCTGTGGGGGAAACCTACGACTGTACGGGGATAAGTGGGGAAGGAATGTCAATAAAAACGGAAAATACGGTGGAAATCGGAGATAAAATCGGGATCGGTGGGCTGTTGTATAATTATACGGATTTAATTGGGGTTTTCATATAATGTCGCCGGTTTAGGCATATCTGGGTACCGGAATCATACAGTAAATACATTATAATTGAGTGAAAAAGTCGTAAATTAGCCTCCAGAATGGACTGTTACCCGGTTATAGTGTCCAGGAATAGCGTCCAGACGGCTGTGCTCGATAACCATGCTCCAGTCATCCATGCTAGTAAAGCCATGCTCGTAAAGCCATATCTGAACCAATGGAACGCACTACGCTGTTCCCAGTTCGTTCGCTCGTGCCGCCGCCTTCTGCCACGCTGGAATTCCCGAAGCTTTCGGTACTTCAGGCGATGCAACTGATGTTCCTACGGAGGAGTCTGCAGAAGTAGCGATTCCAGATGATCCTGCACTAGACGGTCCCGCTCCAGATGAACTCACACTTGCTGAGCCCCCATTTACTGAACTATTGACCCCATCAGCCGCTGGATCTGGCAATGGTATAGGCTCTACAGGTGACGATGATGCAGACCTGCGTGACGACTCACCAGACTTGCGAGACGATTCACCAGCCGGCTTGAAACTAGGAACACTCGAAACCGGCGGTATCGACGGTATGCTTGAAGTCGAGCTCTTTAATCGGACATTGAGAAGTTGTTTCAAGCTCTTAAACTCCTGTTGCAGATCTTCTAACGCTCTATCCTGTAATCCCCGCTGTTTCTCCAATGCTCTAGGCAATGACTCCCGGATCGACTCCACCTGGCCCTTGAGCAGATTTATATCGTTATCCCGTTTATCAGAGTTGCCCTTTAATGTGTCAATCACGTGACGGGCTTCATCCAGCAGTTCCTTATATTGCTCGGTTCTCTCCACCTCTGCCTTCTTTATCTCCTCTGTATCTTTCTGAAGCTGTTCCAACAATGCCTCCTGCCGTCCAAACTCGGCTTCTAATGCAATCTTATCTGATTCCAGTTCTTTCGGTGTAGGCGGAACTATCAGCGGTACAACGTACCTTCTAGTCACTTCATACAGCCCATAAGCAATTCCACCCGTCACAGTTGCCATCACAAAGTAATCCCTCCAATCACGTGAAGGCACAGGCGGTGCAGGACGCTGATACGATACATACGAAGGGTTATTATTGGCAGAAATGCCACCCGACTGGTTCTTACTTCTCTTCAACGCCTCCTCGATTTCCTCCACCGTCAACTCCTTATTTTCCAGAAATTCCACCTTTTTCGCCAGCGGCTTATCAGCCACCTCGGGATCCACCAGAAACGCTACTGCATTGTTCACAAGCTCTTCTCTCATTGAAAGTGGTTGGTAAGAAGGTAAAAAGTGTGGGGAGAAGAGCCGAGGAAGTTGACGGGAGGTTGGGGCAAGGGTGCAAGATTATACCGATAAGCACGGCTGATAAGCAGCGACACGGAAAAACTATAGGAAAATAACCCGGAATAAGCTAAATATGATCTCAATATGCCTTATCTCAAAATCCTTATCTCAAATCCTTATCTCAAAAATCCATCGGGTATTTGCTCGGAGGAAGCCCGAAATATCCCGATTTAGGCAACGGTTTCAACGGAGCTCCTTGATTATAGCTCACATAGTCCAGTCCTGCCTGCGACACGTTATTGCCCCACCAGCTGATCGTCGTGTTCGAGAAGGCAAAGGCCAGAGTTTGAATAAGTCCGCTTAGTGCTACTCCGACGTCAAATCCACACTCAATCAGGTAGTTGTACTTCTCCCACCATGCCGTATATCGCCTTCTGATGAAATACATGAAGACAATTGAGAAGTACAGTCCAGTAGTTGCATAACTAAGATTGTTTCCTCCTGTCCAATTGAGTGCTCCAGCCCAGAAAACTGCTGGATTGAAGTTCTTCAACTTCGCTAGCCATCTCCACACATAGGTATCAAGCCTTTCGAAGCCTTTCTCAGACAGCTTCTTTCGACTGTAATCCTGAATCGTAGGTGCATAAATATACGCTAAACCCCAGAATCCTCCGACCAATGCGCCAATCAGGAAACACCAGGGGAATATCGGGTACAACTTGAACAAATTCTTGACTCCAAAAGCCCCATACTCGATCGCAGACGCGTACACAAGCACTGCATCGGTGCAAACAAAATGCTGCGGATTATCCCATGTACAAAGACTGTCTTTCTCAAAATGCGTGATCATCCAATTGAGAAATCCAACGAAGATGAAGCAATTCACCACAATAGACAAAACCATACCCCTGAAAAGCGCACGTGGCGGCAGTTTGGCATAATGACCCATCTTCTGATTACTGATATAACTTTCAGTCTGAGAGTCAAAAGTGTTACCGTAAGCACTGCAAATCATCATGGCCTCAGGATTTCCTCCAAACCAAACACCACCAAGCACATAAAATATGACATTGAAGCCGAGACCGACATTGGCAACTGACAGCATGATTGCACTGGGAATAATGAATATTCCAGATATTCCCACTACAGCAAACAAAGTCCAAACTGGAGTCTCAGTTGGATACGCTTCTAGAGCCGCGATTCCTAAAACCAAACACAAGATAAGTATTAGAAAGAACCACCAGTCAGGAACTTCCTTGTACCTACGCATCATTGAGGAATGTGCATCGTCGTGAAAAGTATAGGCTGACTCCTTGCGAAGTAGACCTCGATAAATACCTTTGAAAGCCGTCCAAATAGGTTTCCTATAGACCATGCTGACAAACATCAACGTCATCGTATACCAAGCGAACCAGGCACCTTGTCCAAAGACATTAGCACCTGAAAAATAAGGTGGTCCATAAGCTTTGTACTTTTCAATGTCAATCTTGTTGTTCGTCAGAACGTCGTCCACAGAATATAAAGAGCCATTATTCCTGAAAGATTCATTAGAATTGATTGGCATATATGCGGCCCAGTAGGTATTAGTCCAATACATTGCGATTATAATCAATCCTGATATAACTCGTGCAATGTACTGTTGAACAGTGGAGAAAAACGGGGTCACCAGAGAGCCAGAGCCAGAGACATTCCAGTCGAAAGTTGAAATAGGATTGTACCCCATACCGCCATAAAATCCCGTTATCATGGCGAGATTGAAATTCTGAGGAGATATCCAAGTCATCCAATTGAAGGAATGTAGGGCAGTGAACAGAGAGTTTGGAATCCAGAAGTAGATGAACATGCCGATGAAGCAGATCATGAAAAACTTGTATCTGCTTATTGTCCATCCATTGATATTCTCCTTCTCTGTAGGCAGCAAAAGAGCTCTGTTCATTGCCATGGTAGGAAGAACACTGGGCCATATGGATCTCACAGGATAAATGACGAAACGACGAAGAATCCCAGCAAATCCCAGACCAAAGCATTGAACCGACAGAGCAAGTAGAATCTCATAGCCAAAAACTACCCAAGTAAATCCAAGGTACTGTGGGAGTCTTTGAACGAGATATACGTAGTAGTTTCCTCCCGGACCATTAGCAATAGAGAAGACTATTGTAGCAAACATCTGCTCCTTATAACTCCAAGGACCTGGATTCAGCGATATGCGTGTTCCCCGGAAGTTGAATCCCCAATCAGGTAGAAATCTCGCACAAAATAACCCCGAAGGAGCCAGAAGAAGCTGTAGCACCATAGCACTGATGCTAATAGCCGGCTGACGAGGCGAAAAGAAAGTATTCAACACCGTAGCACCGGCCATTAGCCCCATTCCAAGAACATACGAGCGAATTGTCTCAACAGGTACATCGGGGTCGTCGTAGGGAGATGTAACAGCTCGTACTTCAGGATAAGGAGAGAAATACCTGATCAGCGCGGCTTCAGCCTTGAGATCAAAAGAAAACATAGCAGGATCTTCATACTCCAGACCTTCCTGTTTGGGACCCTGTACAAGCAATTTGATTTTATGCATGGTATGAGCAGGGAAATTAGGGTCATCCTGGTGATATTCAATGGCATCCAGTAGAATCTCAGTAGCTTCTTGCTCAGTCAGACGAATAATATGTTCTAAAATATACTCCAAGTCAGACGCCGGTCCGACACCGCTTTCCTGGGCTTTTTTTCCGCATAAAACCGCCAGACGATGCATTTCTTCTGGCGAGAAATTCCGCTGAGCTCCAGCGTCATCCTGGATTAGATCATCCAAGACTTGAATATCTTCCTCAATGTAAGTTTTTTCCGCAGTTTTTTCCATGATATTGTAAGAGCGTGAACATGTTAAAATTACCGGCTAGAATGCAGGTCTTTATACCCTTTATCTGCTACTCCACATATTATCGGTTGCAGCGCTGTACCAAATCGGGCACAAATTCCGCAGATATGAGAAAAAACCGCGTTCATGAGGGAAAATCCATGTCGATATCCCGCCACTGAGTATCACGGGAATATTTGCGGCGAATTGAGTGGATATCATACAATAGGCATCAGCTATCTGTCGGTTATACCGATTTGAGCAGATCAAACTCCAGCAAATTCCATATAAAATCACCAGCAATGATTAGCATGAATGTCATGAATATCATGAATATCCTTCCCTAACAAAGGAATTGATCTGCATGCTTAACTGGTTGTCCTTTCAGGCAAATGTCGTGCGATTTGAGGGAAAAGTTACGGCGATTGAGACCGGGGTAACTGCATAAGATAGCTAGGGAAAATGTGCGGAAATTGGGCATCGCGAGGCGGATTTTGACCACTATTCTGGAGATTTTCCCGCCGGTATTGCAGTTTACAGCTACGCCCTACGACTATATAAGCCCAATCTAGTCTCATCTCTCCTCCTTCTACAAACATCAAACTAATATCACCTTATCCTCGTCCTCCTCTTCATAAGTCTGCAATTCCCTCATAAATGTCGCTATTTCCCATTGTGGCGGATCGACAATGAAGGTGGAGATAAGAAGGGAAAATCGTTGCGCCGTACGTGAATTGGAACAGAACTGAAGATACAAGGGTGTTGATAAGGACTGATAGAGATAAGGGTGTTTTCTTATCTTAGGGATGAGAATGAATGTTCTAGAAGGAATTTATTGCTTTTTTAGTAGACATGTTCCAGATCTCACTGTCTTCTTCTGCACTGTGGAGATTCTATCTTATCAGACAAAGTACATCAACATCAATGAAATTTCCCAAAAAAACTGCATAATTAAATTCTCCAATGTCACATTTTTCAAAAAGGAAACCAACTTGCATATGCGGCTCTTCAGTTGCTTTACGCTATTGTGGGGGTCAGCACGTGTTGTGAGTGATATTACACAGATAAGATAAGAGAATATGAAATATATTCTCACCTATAAGAGATAAGGGCCGGAGTATCGTATATTTCTGGCTTAATTGATGATAAATAAAGATTTTAATTAATAAGTAAATGACCAATCATAAATTTTTACATAATATTCTAAATGAAAGACCAGTCTTCTTACCATAATTGCCTAATCTGGGGAATCATAGAACTGATAAGAGCTATCAGATGAACAGTAGCATTGTCACTCAGCACTATCAATCATATCATAAATACAGTTTACCACTGTATATGATATGATGTAAATTACGTAAATGAATGGCTCCTACTCACTATTTTAAAATTCAATCAGTACAATCTTGAAATATTCATACGCGTAATATACGCGACTCAAGCACATATAAAAGAACGTGATTGTCATGAGATTCCTCTAAATTTTAACAGCCGCATAATTTTCAATCAAACTTAGCCATCAGATCATTCAACTACACAAAAATGTTCTTTATGATTTTGCTTTTTCATGTCCTGCTTTTCAGCGAAATACCACTGACCCGAGCATACTCCCTCGCCTAAGTAAGCTTACATAAGAGTTCTCGGTCCAGATTTCCTATGCACCGTCCTCGATCCTGAAAGCTTGGGGCTGAACTATACGAACCAGGAGATGAGCCGGAAAAGATAAGTCCTTCTAATGGTGAAACGGCCAAAAATTTCTGTGCTCGTCTTCTTCGCACGGCCTAAAGCCTGCATCTGGACCCCAGATGTAAGATGCTTAGTGTCTGTGTAGAGAACTATCGAAAGGGGTTTGGAATGCAATTCGATTTCAATGATTACTCTTTTGATCAGTGGCATACTTTTGTGGCCACCAAGTTTGGCGACGCAATTTACGACGGGACGCAAAGATGAGGGAACGTCGGGGTGATGTCATTGAGTCGTTTGATCAAGTAATTGGGGAAATCAGGTCAGTTATTTGAATACTGGCCAGCTATTGAAATATTTGAATATAATTACATGAATGAATGAATATCTATTTGATGTGTATGTTTTATGTCCTGATCTCATCTCGTAGTAGGCGGTCCACGTTAAGCACCGGGTAAAACCCCACGAAAGTCATAAAAAACATAAAAAATACACGATATTCCTCCTCAATTCCCCCCTAATATCCCATAAACTCCTTTTAAACCATTAAAACCAAGCATTGCCCTACTTGATTCTCCACTTGTCTTATCTCATCGTGGTTCCTGCTTACTAAGCAGCATCGAGCCCGCATTTTTTGTCACTGATAAATTTACCAGCATAACAAGAACTTTCAGTCTGCTTTGATAAGCGTTTCTAATAGCACACTGATATCATTTAAATTAGCCGTTCATATAGATTAATAGTACTTTTTCATACGCGTAGGCAGTAGATAGTATAGCCGTACCACCTGCAAGATGGATGCGTCGGAGATCAAAACGCTCATGACGAGTCTTGAAAAGGCGACATCTGCGGAAAAAATAGCGGGGATTTTGGATATTTTCGATGAGAAGATCGTTGCTACAGAGAAGCTGCTGAAGGTAAGTGATCAACCGTTGTTTTTATAGCTTTCATTACTGACTTTTTCTCCAGGAAACCAAACTTGGCATCTCCGTCAATAAACTACGAACTCATCCCGATGCGGGGATTGCGGAAAAAGTCAAGAAAATCATCAAAAAGTGGAAAGACGAGGTTTTGGCGCAGAAAGCCAAGCAAAAACAAGCATCCAAAGCCGCTACGCCTACGCCGGAATCGAAATCTCCGCCAGACAAGAACGCTGCCAAATATACAAGCAGCGGCAAACCACGTAATCCCAAGAATGACGGCATCAGCTCCAATGTGTATGGAGATTCTGTGCGTGATAAATGTATAGAATTGACTTATACAGCTTTGGCCATAGGCTCAGATGCTCTGCCAGCATCGATTCTTCAGTCAGCAAAGGCGGTAGAAACGGCGGTTTACGAGGCGGAAAAAGGCAAAGATGGGCCATATCGTACCAAAATGAGATCGCTATATATGAACTTAAAAGATCCCAAGAATCCTAATTTAAGGGCACGAGTTTTGGCCGGGGAAATCAGCCCCGAGAGACTGTACAAGATGAGTCCTCAGGAAATGGCATCAGACGAGCTTCAGAAGGAAATGGAACAACTAAATAAGCAGAATTTATTCAATGCTCAGGGAGCCAAGGAGAAACGAGCCACGACAGATCGATTTACATGTGGAAAATGCAAGCAGAAGAAAGTGAGCTATGTGCAGATGCAGACGCGATCAGCCGATGAGCCTTTGACGACGATTTGTACATGTGAGAACTGTGGCAATGTATGGAAGTTTAGTTGAGGTGTGGTATGCGAATGTCATGTGGTAGGGCTGTTGTGCGGTTGCGTCATGCTGTCATAGCTGAGTGATCCAACTGTGATCTACTATGCTTGCCAGAGATAAACAATATTCAAGTCAAGTATCATGTATTGTAAGTTATAATTGATTATTTTATGAAAAGTGGGTTTGAATTATATTAAAAATAATGATAATAATAAGTATAATTGGGTTTTATTGGCGTGCATTTGAAATTTGTTGATCATTCATGAGAGCTACTGAGTCCATCGTTTGGCATTAGTTGACTTTTTTGACCGATTCGGTGGGCTTTTTGACTAGTCGCTCCGTTTTTGTTGGACGTTCGCCTTGTTTTTTGAACCGTTCGTCCCAAAAGCCGGTCATTTTGTTATTGCAATGGGACAAATCTGGGAAGGGTCGACAGACAGAGTGCTCACGAGAACACACAATTATTTTATATTTCACATCATTATAAATAATATTATGGAATATAAAACATATGCTATCTTCATATCGTTCATATCATGCTTTTTATCTGTTGTTATATCAATTGCAATCATTATAATTCATATTCCTATATCCTCTTGTACTGTCTTGATCCTCCCTAATGATTCTTTGGCTCATCGATCTCTCTCCCTCACCAACATACTGCACCATAACCAATAACCACATAAAATATTTCTAATAAAATTTCCAATAACCTCTTTTTTATCATCTCATATCCCCCTTTGTCACATCACCTGACCAATTATCCTCCCTATTTATACCTTTCCATCACCTCGTTTTCTGTTCCTCCTCCAGCCTGATCTCCCCCTCCTCCACCAACCTCTATGAAACTTCTTCACCGCCTATTTTCCACCACCTCCAAACACAAACTAACATGCGGTTTAGAAATTCATGCCCAGCTTAAAACCGACAAAAAACTCTTCTCACGTATGTATTTTTCCTACTATTTTTCGCCCGTTCTTGTCCACTAATTCTCCAGCCGCCCTCACGTCGTTCCATGCTCGTCCTAATTCTCAAGTCTCTTTCTTCGACGCTGCATTACCTGGAACTCAACCAACCTTCAATTGGAATGTTTTAGAACCGGCTTTCAAGGCTGCTGTTGCCCTGAAATGCAATGTTCAATCGGTCTTTTCTTTTGATCGAAAACATTACTTTTATGGAGATCAGCCGGCGGGATATCAAATAACTCAGCATTATCAACCGTATGCTATCAATGGAGTTCTTGAGCTTTTCCCTCGTGATGGAATCAAAGATAAAACCGTTACAGTTCGTATAAAACAGCTGCAAATGGAACAAGATACTGGGAAAAGTACTTATATTGATTCAATGGCCAATATTGATCTCAACAGATGTAACACTTGTCTCATTGAACTCGTCACTGAACCTGATCTTCCTACTGCTGAATCGGCAGGAATTTTCGTCAAGAAGTTACAAATGTTGTTAAGGCATTTGGACATTTGTACCGGAGAAATGGAATCTGGCGCCATGCGGGTCGATGTCAATGTATCTGTAGATGGAGGCCAGAGATGCGAAATCAAAAATCTCAGCAGTATTTCTGCTGTTGTTCATGCTATAAAAGCTGAGTTTAGACGCCAGGTCGAAGACATAAATGCTGGCAAAACTATCGAAAGTGAAACTCGAGGATGGGATGGAAAACGTACTTGGAAACTACGAGGCAAAGAACAAGGTGTAGATTATCGATACATGCCGGATCCTGAGCTCAGACCTATATCTGTGAGTTCTGGTCTTATTGATAACATATCGAAATCACTTGGAAATCTGCCTGACGACATCTTTGTTGCCCTTCTCGAAGATCCTTTCAAAGTCCCTCTTGTGGACGCGCGCACGTTAATGAACACTGAAGGTTTAACTGCATATTACTTTAATGTTTACGAATACTTCAAAAAGAACAACGGCACACAGCCGTCTCGAATATCCAATTGGATTGTACATAAACTATGGGGAGAAGTGGCTTCTTTGGATGATTCTTTCAACAAATTTGATCCGGATTTGGTTCCTTTCAGCACAATGGGCGATATTATTCTTGCTGTAGACAACTCTACTTTGACTAATGCTTCAGGAAATATCATTCTTAAGCATTATATTCAGAATCCTTCTGATAAAAGACCTGTTAATCAGATCATAAAGGAATTTGATCTTGCCAAAGTAGACGATTCCTCTGACGTTCAAGATGCAATTCAGCAGCTTTGTTCTCAGATTATACAAGAACATCCTGATGTATGTGAGCGCATAAAATCAGGTAAAAAGCCTCAAAGTATCAAGTTCCTAGTTGGTCAGGCTATGCGACAAAGTCAAGGCAGACTCAATGCAGGAGTATTGGAAAAGGTATTGTTGGAGGAAATACACAGGAATTAGGTAAGAGGAATCATGGTTATATTCAAGTGCAGGTCTTGCATCTCAACTGCAAGCTATTCAGTATACAGTTATTTCTGCCTTTTCTTTCGGTCGCACATGCCAAAGATCTAATGCCTGTTTCAATGCACTGGCACCATATTGGAAATCATCCAGTTCAAGATATATCTGGGCAGACACTCGAGTCCACAGCTTGCCGTCATAAACAAAAACTGGCATAAATGTCAAAAACTGATGCATCAGCAATTCGTTGAGAAATTGTGCTGCTTCGTTTAACTCTTCCACAGTGCCACTTAATGGGATTCGAATATTGGCCATGCTTGTGCGGATTTCATCTTCCTTGCCATTGAGAACCTCGGTACCGAGCTGTCTAGCAATCAAATCACCGCCTTTTTTGGCCAAATCAAAGCAATATTCCTTGATTTTCTCCTCTCCACCAATGGCTTTTCTGAAATCAATGGCATTCTGCACACTAAGTATTGCAGAATAATCAACCGTACCGGTATATTCGAACTTGGAGCCAAGTAGTTCTGACTCATTAGGAACAGCTGTAGACTTGTCAACATAACCGGCAGAAATAGGCAGTGATTGGATTTCTCGATGCCATTTCTTATCGACATAGAGAGCAGCACTGCTATTTGGACCGCAGAGCCATTTGTGGAAGTTGGAGGTGAAAAAGTCTGGCTTGGCTGATTTCAAGGAGATTGGCACTAATCCAATGCCATGAGCTCCATCAACGATAGAAGCAACACCTCTTTTGGCTGATTCTTCACATAAACGAGTCCATGGAAGTAAAGCGGCAGGAGAACTTGATACCACATCGAAAAAGCAGTACTTGGCCTCCGGGTGAGCATCCATTGCAGTCGTGTAAGCATCGACAATTTCATTATGGCTCATTGGATACTTGATTGTGACTTCAATAAGCTCAATTCCACGAGTCTCCTTCAAGAATTTGAGAGTATTGAGACATGATCCGTATATTGTGTTACAGTATATGAATTTGTCGCCTTTTTCCAAAGGAATACTGCGCAATACGGCATTCAAAGCAGTGGTAGCATTTTGTACAAGTACCAGATTCTCCTGATCAGCGTCTAGAAAATCGGCCGCTGCTTTACGAGCTGCAGGGACGTATCTGTGGATTTTGTACTTGAAAAAGGCGTCAGGAAACGACGATACTTCTTCAATGATTCTGAGTCTTGCTTTGGTCACTGGGACCGGACAACAGCCAAAAGAACCATGGTTCAAATTAACCACCTCAGGGTCTATACCAAAGTACTTGTCTCTCATTTCATGGCCAAACGGCACGGGAGTGATGGGCTCCAAAGGGCCGGGAGCTCTAGGAAAAGACATGATGAGGGGGGTGCAGTGAGATTGAAATCAATGGAACCTTTATGCAATGCGGTGTTTATCGGAGTTTCAGTTGTGTGAGTGTCTTTCTATCAATATGCCAAGATATAGGGATCTATGACTCTTATCAATGGAACGTCTAGTACCTGGCTAAAGAGATCAAAAACAGCTCAATTGAATCCCAGATAATTCACAAATTAATCGGTATCAAACGCAAGAAGCCGCAAACCAAAAAGCCACCTCTATCTTCAGGTTGTTAACAAGTTAAGATTGAATGTTGTGGATATTCTACCCAGGTCTTCCGTTTTAGGCAATGTTACCAGACCAGAGTGATTACGTTATCTCGGAGCTAATCGGAGTTAGAAACAATGAGGAATCGGAAGAAAAACGGCAAGATTTGACGAGATAACAGAATAACCGGCTATTGAGCGCGTTTTCCGTGAAAAATTGTCGGATATTCTCGTTAATTACGTGTTACACGATACTACGTCACTATCGGGATTTAAGCCGAGTACAATGATTGATCATATATCGCATATGTCATGTTATATATCACAGAGATCGTGTTATATCACAAAGATCATGTTATATATCTCACAATTTATGTTATATATTCAGTTATTTACATCTTATCTTCAGCATTATCGTTTCTTCTTATCTTTGTATCTCCGCTCAAAGTTACCCGGTCTTTCTATTTACCCGGCTCAAATCTTCCACTCTTCTCTCCTTCCCTCATGGCCTCATTGCTCCTAAAAGACAAACATGTCGCCTATTTCAAAAGGTGTTTAACTATCCTTCCCGAGGCTTATTCTAGTTATGATAGTTCGCATATATCGCTGGTGTATTTCACCATTGCTGGCCTGGATGTCTTGGGGTATGAGATTCCGGCTGCTGATCGTCAATCTTGGATCAATTGGGTATATCAACATTATCTTGAAACGGGTCAGGGGTTCCGAGGCAGCTTAAGTCATCGAGTAGATGGCTCTGACAACCCTTATGATTGTGCGAATCTGGCTGCGACCTTCTTTAGTCTGGGAATCCTGGCAGTCCTGAAGGATGAGACTCAGAAGACGCGAATTCAACGAGAAAAAGTGCTTGAATTCGTCTCAAATTGTCAAAAAGAAAACGGGTCGTTCTACTCGTGTTTTCATGAATCTTTGGGTCAATTCGGTGAATGTGATAGTCGCCAATTGTACCTAGCAGTGGCTATTCGTAGTCTGCTGGGAGCCCCTGATGACAAAGGTATAAATATCGAGAAAGCTCTTCAATTTATAGATGAATCTCAGAGCTATGACGGTGGATATTCCGATATGCCGTTTTCGGAGTCGCATGCAGGGTTGTGTTTTTGTAGTATAGCAGCAAAGGCTCTGTTGACGAGGCAGAAGGGTGTCGATGCCGGCCAAACCGCCAAGTCCTTGTTATCTCCGTTATCTCCTGAAAACTTGGCCATCTCATGGCTGTCTCATCGTCAAATAAGTGCCGTGGAGGACGAATCGAGCTGGGACACTTATGAAACTGGTGGTCGCAACGGCCGAACGAACAAACATGCAGATACATGTTATTCTTTCTTCGGAGGTGCATCTCTGGCCATTCTCGGACTGTTAGAGCAGGTCTCTGACCCGCAGGCTGAAACGAAATTCCTGTTAGAACATTGTCAGCATAAAATAATAGGAGGGTTTGTCAAAGTCCCTGGGAATCCTCCAGATCAACTTCATAGCTGTTTGGGGCTCTGCGCATTGGCACTATATGGATTTGAGGGTTTGAAAGAAGTGGATGCATTGTTTAGTATGTCGAAAGAGGGTGTCGAGCATATGAGGAGAATGTGGGGTTAAGCCTTCCGTCATATCAGGACAATGTGGGGCAAATCGTCCGTAAGTTCGATGGGTCATTTGTAAATATCTTTAAACTCATATCATCTTTCCCTCCTTCAACCCCCTGTTGACTATTTCCTCGTAGATCATCCATCCAATGCCACTACTCAATGCTTTTCTAGTCAAACGTAAAGACAATCCATCAAATAGCTTCAAAAAGCCTTCCTCAGACACTATTCTATAGGCAGTTTTTGAGAACGTTTTATAACCGATTGGATCAAGCTGAATTCGTGTTTTTACCGTATCAAATGGCCCAGTTATCGTAGTAGCTGTAGCAGCAGCCAGAGCAGCAGAGATCCAATTGACTGCAAAGCCATAATGAGAACTATTGAACGCTTTTCCAATAGTCTCCTTATTCTGTTCATAAAATAACACATAAAGGCCAGCGTAAGGAGCGTCTCGAGATGCAGTCACTCCATAGCCTTTGAAAAAGCCTCGATATCCACTTTCCTTGTAGATCTGAGCAATTGTTTTCCACACAGTATGATTCTGGTACCCCGAGGACTCGAATCGGACCTTTACGACGGTCACTGGCATGGTCAAGAACCCAATAGAACCTCTTGCAATTGCTCCACTCAGAAGATTGAGCTTCCTACTGAGCTGAGGAAGACTGCTAGATGGGCGGTTATTTTCGCCATTTGATCCCGACGCTTGGGCCAAATAAGTCCGAATTACATTCAAAGAACTGAAATATAAGCTTCCTCCAATACTTGTACGTAATACAGAGGGCACAGTTCCTCTCCAGGCGTCAGATACTCCTCTAAGTTCCAATAGGCTAGATCTAAGAGTACTTTGCCTATTCTGCTGAATTCGAGTTTTTAACAGATCTAACGGCTGTAATAGTACACTACTGGTAACCCCAGAGACAAATCCTGCATAGGCATGCCAAGAAGCATGAGTTTCAGTAGGCATACAAGAAGGTGGAGAAGATGGGTGGTAAGAAGGAAAGAGGAATTGGGGGGAGAGAAAAGGGGGAAATAGTGGATATTTATAAGGGGTTTAACTAAGAGATTATGAGAGAGGCATAATACTGATATTAATAATATTTATAGTAATTATTTAGTGTAAAAACGGTGCAATGTTCATCGATGTTAGAAGATCAGCGGCGAAACTTACGTAATCAACGATATGATTTGACAAATAGGCGTTGAATTGGTCAGATCGAGAAAGAATAATAAAATATGAAAATGTACAGGAGTTGCAGAAGTGTAAAAAGTAGGGAGTGCCGTATTTTCAGTAAATTTGCTGCTGTTTTGGCTCATTTGTCTGATGTTCCGTTCCGTGGTTGTTTTGTTCAGTGAGATTTTGTTCTGTTCCGTGCAACAGAAGTTTCGTTTTGATAGTGAGCTCACCTAACGAGACAAGGACTCCAAGGACTGATTTCGACCTACAATTAAGCAGAAAACGAATAATTAATAAGGTAACAGAATGATAATTTATAAATCATTGTTCTGCCGTTATTGTAAATAAAATTGATGGTGTTTTGAACGCCTGGTAGTCCTGTTCCGTTGGGTCGTTAGTCGTTCTGTTCGATGCGACTGGTTGGTTCGAAGCGGGCTTCAGTAGTTGTTCCTGGCTGAATGAAATGGCCCACTTGAAGACTCCAAGGGTCGATGTTGGCATGCAAATAACAAGAGAAAGAATTTATAATGTTAATATAAAATAACTAGTTAGTGAAATTGTAAATAATGTGGTTTTCCCATTGAATTCAAGCTGTAGTTGGAAAATTGTTAGAATTGTCATTCTGTTGGCACGTTCCACCGAACAGAACAATCGAACAGTTGAAGATCACAAAGACAACGGCAATGGCATGATAGTTTTGGAATTGATTGGGTTAGAGAAAAATGTACATAGTGTGATTGAATAATAGTATAATTGTTGCATTATAATAATAATTGCTACTATTATTCGTGGTGTTATAATTGGTATTATCCAGTGTTCTGCTCTGTTAGACTGTAGTGTCCAGTGGCAGAGAAAGATCCAGTTCAACGGAGCATGCGATCTACAAAACACGAAAGGAGTCCAATTAACCTCACTACGTTCTATGATGGGATCAAGAATTTCAGAGGCCGGTAAATCTGAATAATTTATTTTTGGTCAACATTTGAGGTATATTGGCTGGTATTTCAGCTCTGTGGTTCTGTTGTTCCGTTAGCTTGTGATTTTCGTTCATCAGACGGAACACAGACAGCGGAACTGGCCAGGTAGTTTGTTTAGCAGAACACATTGATATTATTGATATGATTTTCCATGATTTTATATTATTTGCCACTCATAATCAGCTAATAATCATATTTTTTTTATCTTAATCGCTCACTCTAAATAACCAATAATTCTTTGCGGGGCGTTGCGGGGTACTTTTACTTGCTCCATGATGTTCCGTGTATGACTCGACAGTTTGACGAGTACATACCAGAAACCACAAGGGCAATACGGTTGACAAAAAAAAAACAAATACATATGATTATCTTTTCAATTCTGATTTATATTTATATACTATGATTATAACCTCTTAATACAGCTTATAGTACATAGTAATATTATAATCCTCTAGCAGTTTGCTGAATGTCAATCTCTGCACCGCAGTTTCGAGGCGGACCTCCGTAACAAGCAACACCGCACCTTATGAAACTTGACAGAAAGAACACTGATGATCTGACGTCAATTCTGATATCCACTAATAAATATCGATATATTCCAACTTTAATTCTAACCACTTATCTTATCATCTTATCTTATCGTATTATTATCATCATCATATCTTATTTCCAATAAGTCAGTTTGTCTGCAAATCTCGCGTTTCGCAACTCTCTCGCCTGACCTGTCGGCGCTATTTCGGCGAGATTTAGTTGATCAATGCAACATTTCGTCAACTTAGCAAACGATTGAAAGAAAAAAACACGTCTAATCACTCATATTAGTAAATTAAACATCGAATATAAAACATATATTACTCATTTGTAATTTCTCATTTCTCATCATTCATCTTGTTTAAATTAATACTCATTCCGATATCTCCGTCCAGGAACAATCCCCAAAAGTGGTACCATATCCATTTCATTCAGCAGCCATCAAATAACCCAAATAAACCCCCCTAATATGACGTATTATCGGCCAAAACCCTCATTTTCTTATATCCCCGCATTATCCTTGACATTTCTTACGTAGTTTTTTCACCTTTCCCCCCACAAGTAAAATGACATAGCTTCCTATTCCGGTAATCACCCTCAACAAATCAAGCGTAAAAAGAAAATAAGCCAACAAAAGAGGTCCAGACTCTAATTAGCCACCCGGAATGCTATAAGTACACTAATAATACCGAGGTAGAATAAATTTCCAGTAATTTTTCAGTTATTCACCTGATCCCCTGATCCCCCATTTAACCTCTTCATTAAGGTTTATCCAGGGTCCTTTTCCAAGACCCTTTCCTTTGAAATACGACACGTTTTGTTTTCCCCCGGGGCGCCGTAGTGGGGGCGGGGAACAGCCGGATAATTTCTAAAGCCGCTCCCCGCATGTGTCAGCAAAAAAAAAGCTGGAGTTAAGCCTTTTCAGTTTCCTCATCTCAACTATACTTTTCTCTAGGCCATGGGATTGCGAGATCTTCACGGAAAACCCCTAAGAATCTTCCTTGGTGTCATAGGCGCCTTATGCTTCTGCCTACAAGGTTATGACCAGGCTGTAGTCAATGGATTATTGACTCTTAGTACATGGGAAGAGACGTTTCCTGCCATCAATACCGATGCTACAAGTTTGCCGGCATCCGAACTGGCTCATAGACAGACCATCCAGGGAACTGTCGTGGCGTTATATGAGGTAGGATGTGCCATTGGCGCTGCTTCTTGTTACTTTATCGGTGAGATATTTGGCCGTAAAAAGACTACTTTCGGCGCTTGTGTCCTTGTCCTATGTGGAATCATCATTCAGGCCACTCCTTTTTCTCTTGCTCAGCTCATAGTCGGACGTGTCGTCACCGGTTATGCTATTGGTGTATTCACGGCCACTATACCTATGTGGGTGTCTGAATCCACCCAGGCGTCTGCTCGTGGTCGTCTAGTCATGCTTCAAGGCTGGTTTGCCATTGGAGGCGTTGCCTTTGCCACTTGGCTGGAATTCGGCTTTTATTATGTCAAGAACAACTCGGTTAACTGGCGGTTTCCAATCGCTTTTCAGGCCATTTTCCCCATCATTGTTCTTCCGGTCGTCCTGACGCTTCCGGAAAGTCCCCGTTGGCTCATTAAAAAGAACAGAGTTGCAGAAGCTCGAGAATCATTGGCCAGAGTGCAAGGAACAGCTCAGGATACCGACGAAATCAATTTCGAAGTGGCTGCTATCCAACAGGCTCTGGAAGAAGAAAACATGTCGGAATCTCATTCGCCATTCGCCATTAACGTGACACGAAATCTCCACAGAACTGTTCTATGTGTCACTGTCAACATACTTGCACAAATGTCCGGTATCAATATCATCACCTTTTACTCAGATACCATTTTCCAGTCCGACCTCGGCTACAGTGGAACCATTTCTCGTATCATCAGCGGCTGTCTGCAGATTTGGCAGTTCATTGCTGCTGGTATTGCATTTGCCATTGTCGACAAATTTGGTCGTCGTCCTCTGCTGCTTCTTGGAGTCGGTGGCATGTTTGTTGCAACCACATGTCTGGCAGGCTTAGAGTCCAACCTGAGCAACAAAAGCTGTGCCAGTGCGTCCATCTTCTTCTACTTTGTGGCCATGTTTTTCTTCCCTGTTGGGCTTTTCTTGGTTCCTTTCATGTATGCAGCGGAGATTGCACCTCTCCAAACCCGAGCACAAGTCACAGCCATTTCATCTTCTGCAAACTGGCTCTTCAACTTCCTCATCGCCATGGTAACTCCAGTTGCCTTCGGTACCATCAAGTGGAAGTACTATATTGTATATGCTTGCATCAACTTCAGTTCATTCTGGATATTCTTCTTCTTCTTCCCTGAGACCAAACGACGAACTCTGGAAGAAATTGACTCCATTTTCATTCAATCTAAGAATGTCTTCGATACCGTCAGTGTCGCTCGAGCATTGCCATTTGAATGTGATCGAGAAGCGACGGACGCTAAGGAGGATGCTGAGAAGGCTCAGATAGAGAATGTTGAGAATGCGTGATGTTTGTCATAAAGTATGTAAATCATTTTGGAGTAAATATCCTGTTTTTTTTTCATGAATTCGACTGTTGTTGTCGTATCCAATCATTGAGTTGAACGTCGATGGGCTTGATTTCCAGCTGAAATCTGCAATTTGACACCACTGCAACCAGCAAATTGGCGCTTAAATCTTTCAAATATCCGATATAACGCTCGTGAGAAGCTTTGTTTGCGTAAATTTCGTAAATTCCATCGTCAATCGGTCGAAAAGTCACTTGCTTGACTTCATCCGACAGTCCACTGCCTGTTGCCTTAACGAAAGCTTCTTTTAGCGCCCAAAACTTATGAAATGTTCTTCCAGAAGCATCTTTACGAATATCAGCCATTTGATCTTCGGTGAAAAACGGGGAATATGTCGATATATCCTCAGGATCCACTGAGTCATAGGCTACCAGATCAACACCTACCGTCGATGCATTGGCACTAAAAGCCATCACAACAACTCTATCCGCATGTGAAACATTGAACTGATATTGAGGATGATCCTCGAAGAACGGTTTGCCGTTTGGGGCCGTTTTAAGCCCTGGAAAGTCCGATTCTCGGCCGATTGAGCACTTTTCAGCCCATAACCACCGAATTAGCACATTTCCAACCAATGACATGTTCCTCTCTTGATCATTACGTTTACGAACTATGTACTTTTGATCATCTGAAGAAAGTAGAGATAATGCATGTTGAAATTGAATGGAATCAGTCTTTGTATGATATACCGTTATCAGACAGTTATTACCTGAGTCACCTGATATATCATTTGAGAACTGCATTTCTACGATGGCATAACAATATCGGTTGAATTTATAGCATTTTAAGGGGAATTCACAGGGGTTTTATAGGGAATTGTCGGAATAAATAGGAAAAACGGGTGTTCTCGGCCGAAATGTAGGCCGTGGTCACGTGACTCTTGACGATTGACTCAATTTTGAGATTTTTACGCTCGATTGTTACATTTATTGCCTATAACGGAATATTTCATGGGATTTAACATGGAATTTCATATCTAAATTAGGTAATTCCGCGTTTTTCGTCTATTTTTCCCACAAAAATGACCAGTCAATTGTCCATAATATCGGCTCAAATACGCCATCCAATGCTCTAAAACAGGCAATTCCTCTTTAATAGGCAATTCAACCATCACATCATCCATGTAACAAGTCCTCTAATAAATCCCCTCAAATCCATATAAATAGCCGTCATTCCCTCCTTCTTCATCTCTCTCTCCTTCCTCCTCCACCCTTTCCTTCCAACACCTCGACAAAACTTCCCATCCTTCCAACTCCAAATGAATAATCCTCCAGGACGTGTCATTTATGTAGGATCAATCCCATATGATCAAACTGAGGAACAGGTTCTGGATATCTTCCGCTCGGTTGGTCCAGTAGCTAGCTGTAGGTTAGTGTTTGATAAGGAAACCGGCCGTAGTAAAGGGTTTGGATTTGTTGAATATCACGATGCTGAAACCGCTGCATCAGCCGTAAGAAATCTAAACAATTATCAGATAGGTAATCGATCAATTCGAGTAGATTTCACTCATGAAAATATGCCTGGAGATAATAATACCAAAGGTACCACCACCACTGGCAATGGTTCTCACGCTACCTCTCACCAACCTTCTACCGAACTTGATCTTCCCACAGGGAAACCTCTTGCAAAAGGTGAATCTGCTGCTGAGTCTATCTCCAAACAGATGAATTCGTATTCCAAAGCCAAAAAGGTTGAAATCATCCGAGATTTGCAACTATTGGCCGAACAAGAGCCTGATTTCCTTAAACTGGTTTTACAGAAAAACCCCCAACTTTCTTATGCTGCCGGTCAATGCTTATTAGCATTGGGTTTAATAGATGCCGATGGTATTCTGTCTCTTATAGATGGTACTGCTGCTGCAAAAGAGCCCAGTCCTAGTCCACAGCCTGAAGAAGTCTCTGCCTCTTCTGAAACGTCATCTTCTCCGATAGTTCCTATTGAGGTAGATCCTGAACAAGCGGCAGTAATCAAGCAGGTTTTGTTATTGAATGAAGAACAGCTGGCTGCTTTACCAGATGATCAAAGATCTGCTTTGATAACATTAAAAGAGAGAGTAGCAAGAGGAGAGATCAAAATATAGGCGGCTCTCAGAGATTAAGGGAAATTCTCTGACAATGGCGAACTAATGGCCATTTTCTCTTAAAATGGCGCATATTTCCCTAACGACGGTTCATGCATGTAAAACACATATGACTTGTTTTAATAGTAACATTTAGTAATCTTGTAACATGAAGATGATTTGATCAATAGTTGGAGAGATATCTCATCTCAATCCGTCTATTCCTCTTCCCTACCATCCTGTAAATGTCAACCGATGAAATACTTCGTAATGAACCTGGTGAAATCCCTCTATGTATGGGAACAGATCCAGACGTCTATAATTCCCCCTCTCATGCAATTCCACCTGTCTAAATGTCTCCTTTCCATCCTGAAATAACATTATTTTATCGTTCGACCAAGGTTCTTGTCCATATGCAAATCTAAGTAAGGTATCCTGGAACTTGTGAACCATTGATCTATGCTCTTTATCCTCTAACTCATAAGCATTGAATATGCACAAAACATCCACCATATGACAGTTTCCAAATGAAGGATTGTGAGGATTAGTTATATCAAAAAACAGACGATATACCTTAGTTTTGTCGATTTTTCTCAACATACTGTCCATGAGTTCATTTGGTGAGCAAAACACACAGTCATTGATAAGATCAGCAATTCGTTCACGCGATTCCCCATCAATTTTATACCTTGACACAATATCTTGTCCTCCATGACGTGAACCAATCAATTGAGTCAGTTCCTGAGGATTCAGCATATATTCTATCCAAAAGTATGCATCCTCCCTACAATCACTGATGATACAAGCATCGAGACCGCTTGGAGGTTCCAAATAACAGTCCGTAGGCAAGAAAATTCCATCATCGACAGGGAAAGCCACTGTCATTCCCAATCCATGCTGAGCAGCTTGAACCAGTTGCTTCCAAGGCACGGTTCTAAGACCTTCTATGTCGGTATTGCAAAGTTTGGCGATTTTCAAAGCACGTTCATGATACATTTCCATTGACACGAGAGGAATTGAGCGAATTGAACCGCTGAAAAAGGCCGCCCGTTTGAATAACCGTTTAGAGCCCCTGCCGTTCTTGATACTCTGAATAATTGCACACCAACTACCAGACGACTGACCCATCAAAGTGATATTGCTGGAATCTCCGCCGAATTCTCCGATATTTTCAGATATCCATTTCAATGCCGTATGTTGGTCATGTAGAGCAAAGTTGCCGACGCCATTATATGGCAGGAATCCAAGCATTCCGACTCTATACTGGATTCCGACACCAATAAACGGCATATTAATGTCTATAGATCGTTGAACAAAATTACTGAAATCACAGAGTTTTCTATAGGGAGTTCCAGCCATATTTCCACCACCATGAAGCCAACAAACAACGGGTAATTTGGTGCCTGGAGGAATAGCCGCTGGTCTTGTAATGACCAAACTCAAGCAATTGAGCTCGTCATACTTCAGATCAAAATCAACTACTTTCTCAGGAGCAATTCCAACCAGTGAGTCTTTATATGGAGTATCTTGGGGGCAAATTGGTCCTTGAGTAGTCAGATCAAGGGTTTGGCCGTGATAATCATTAATAATGACTGGTAATTCGAACCGGCTGGAAATTGAAGCATACAGAAGACCGCGGAACTGACAAACCTCGTTGGAAACATGAATTCCTACGAAATTTCCGTTCAATTTGGAGCTTTTAACATGGTGTTGGAGTGGCATGGATGGGTAAGAAGATAAGAGCTGGGGCATTCATCGGGAGATTGAAGAAGTTCCTTGGGGCATTCATGGAATTCATTAGGAGTTGGCAGAAATTCATTGGGAATTTGGAAAATTTCATTGGGATCTGGGAGGAATTTATTGGGATTTTATGCTGAACTTCCTGTCATTGGGTGGAAGAAGTAGAAAACTCCACCAAATCAATGGCCTCTCCCACTGACATTAACTCTTGACGGCATCTTTTTCTACATTACGTCTACAGAAATCTCTTCAACGAAAAATCAAACACCCCCTTATTTAACTGCAGTCTTCACAGATGCCGAAACACTCGTAGTGGGATGTCCAATCAACTTCGATAAACTCTTATCATCCGTATACAAAGCTCCCTTAGAAGCTCCCACATCCCAATTAGCAATCCCTTTAGCAAAATCTTCTGGAAGTCCTACCTTTTTAAGAGCTTCAGCATATTCTGCTTCTGGAAGATCCACATATTTGACAGTTTTTCCACTCTGTTTGGATACTTCAGCTGCTAAGTCCTTGAGGGTATAAGCCTCATCACCACCCAATTCAAAAGTACTATCAGTCTTTATATCCTGTGTAAGAGCTGCCACAGCTGCTTCGGCATAATCTTCTCGAGCCGCAGAAGAGATTTTTCCATCTTTGGCACTTCCATAAAGTGAGCCGCTCTCAACAGCTGGACCTACCGAGGCAAGATAATTTTCAGTATACCAACCATTACGCAAAATGATATACTTGATACCACTTTTCTTGATGAGAGCTTCAGTCTCTACATGCTCCGGTGCAAGACTTAGAGGCGAAGAGTCAGCACGAAGAAAACTGGTATAAACAAACAGCTTAACACCAGCCTTTTTAGCCGCTTCAATCACATTGGTATGCTGAGAAGCTCGTTTTCCAATGGCACTTGAAGAAATAAGCAACAATTTGTCAATTCCTTCGAGAGATTTGACCAATTCGTCAGCTTTTTCATAGTCAAACGGTCGGACTTTAACCCCTAGATTCTCACCCTTGGAAGGAGTTCGAGCTAAAGCGATAATTTCATCCGAAGATGTTTTGGTTTTAAGGTGTTTAATCACCAGTTGTCCAAGTTGTCCAGTTGCTCCGGTAATACCGATCGTCATGATAGATAAGATAAGATATTAAAGTGTTTTTACAATAAATAGACTACTTCGGGGCCCTATTTATATTCTAGTTTTCATTTCTTGTATTAATAATCATTACACAATTTGAGCTGTTTTTGTGGTATTTCTGTTTTAAGCTTTGCTATGGTGTTAGAATGACGACATTCAAAAAGCAACCAAAGACCCATGAAATTACGTGAATGATGTGATTTACGATAAAATGGTTTGAATATTTGAATTAAGCAGGGAAAATATCATATTTTTATATTTTTATCGGTTTTTTTTGAATTAAATTGGCCTTTTTGACAGCTAATTGATTACTAAATGATCCACGACTCTGAGTCAAATTAACCGGCGGGGTATCCGAAAACGGCCTGTCTTTGATTAATAAGCTGATTATCAGATACCGAAACTGATATATCATTATTAATACGATTCTATAAATATATTCAAGAAAATTCCATTTCGTTCTTCTTTTTCCCTGCCTTTCTTCTCATTGGTTCTTTGGCTTCCATCAGATTGCCAAATTTGATATTGCTTACAAATAGTCACGTGACGCACACACACGGCAACGGCGCCGAACCTTATTCCATTGTTTTACTTCCTATTTTGGCTTAACCGATTTTTAATATGTTTTATTTTACTAATTCACATGATTTATTTTATTATTTGTTTGAATTTAAGGTTTAACGCGTATGCTGTCGACGGTACTGCCGACGGTTTTCACTATTCAACCTAAACGTCAATAAAACAAGCAGATTTATAAAGAAATTCGCTTCTTCCATTTTGTCAAAAATACGAATAACGTGAATCCTCCGTTTGCTCCACCTCCGGCGTCCGTGGTTCCTCGTCAACCCTCTGGAACCAAACTAAATCGCCCTTTTCATCCAACTCAATGCCTATTTCAACCGGAGAATTCCCATCAAGTCGAAATTCAGCCTTCAGCACATCATCTATGCCTCCAAACTGATCCTCCATATATGCAACATACAGCTTCTGATCGCTCACGTGATGGAATATCAGATTAAATCGAAAGGAACGATCCATTCCACTGACAAACAGCTTTTCGTTCTTGATTGCCACAGTAATTCCACGATATGCTACATTCCAATATTCCCCTGTATATATCGTCAGAGGTAATTTCTGCGGCTGAATGGTGCTGATCTGAGGAAACAGCTTAGAGGCAGCAGCTTCAACACTGTCGCCAAAAGTCCCCCTGTCAGAACTCAATTCCATCTCAACTTCTTCCCAGTTTGCTCTCTGAGTCTCCGGAACCCCGAGAACTTCATCCATCAGTTCGTGCGTTAAAATCTGGTGGATATTCGTTCCCCCATTGGCATTTGCAAACACCACACAGCCAAACTTCAGCTCCGGCATAAACAAGTGAATTGTAGTACTTCCTGAAATCATTCCAGTGTGTGCAATAACCAGGTGTGCACGATAGTAATGTACTCTCCATCCTGCTGCATAAAAGGTCGGTGAAGTATGTGGATACAAGTTATCGTACTCCAAATCGATGATTATTCTTCCCCGTGTAAGATTCTTGTATACGTTTTCAGTGAACGGACCCTCCTTATTCATAATAGCCCTGACGTATTTGATGTAATCGTTCACACTGGTCATTATGGCTCGTGCTCCTTGACCCTCAGGAGCGTCTCGGAACTCAAAGCTGACATAAGATTGCTTTTTAGCATTCCAATAATGACCATGAGTAATACGATCTCCAAGTCCATATTCTCGTGACTCTTTTGGTTGCAAATGAGTGGAATTCATGTTTAAAGGTTCAAAGAAATGAATTCGCAGGTACTCAGAGAATGAAAGACCGCTGATCTTCTCAACCACGTACGAAGCAGCTGTAAACATGAGATTGCAATAAATGTATTTTGTACGAAGAGGTGCAGCAAGGGGTAAGTTTGCGATTTTCCGTGTCACTGAGCGGGGATCATCGGGGTATTCAGCCTGAGGACCAAGGTATGAATAGTCGTTTCTGGGCGTCAGAAGTTGAATTTTTCGGCAATTTTCAAAGATATGACACCTTCTAAGAATTTTCTAATTTACACTTACCGTCCAATTCCGGTTCGATGACTCAATACGTCATCAATTGTAACTCCATCATGCTCATGACCAGGCATCTCAAAATCCTCGCCAAGAAGATCTGACATCAGAGAATCGAACCTTACATCCGGGTAATTTTCATTTTCTACTAACAGAGCAATTGAGGCCGCAGTGAGAGATTTGGATGCAGAAGCTATATCGAATAGAGTATCAGTAGTCATTGCTCGAGGCGGATCAAACGAAGCCATGCCATATGCTTTTGAAGCGATTTGCTCATTATGAAGAACAGCAATGGCAATTCCAGGCGTATGATGTTTTTGAAGAAGTTTTTTGACGTGAGTGTCGAATTTGGCCGAGTTAAATAGGTCCATGGTGGCTAGGAAGCGATAACAGATGAGATGAGCAAATAAGAATAAACTGTTGTTTGAACGATAATCAAGCAACAACCAGAAATGTACAATACATGTAGTTTTCCTTTCTTATCTCTTATCGGTCTTCCCTTATCCGACTATCTCTTATCAGTCCTTATCGCTCAGTAGAAACACTACACTATTGTTTATAAAATAATAGTTTTTCTACGCCCTGTACACTCTTTTATATATTTTATCTACCTTTTCCAACCTTCTAGCTGTCGTCAACCCCTTTTCATCCATATCACTACATTTTCCACTGTTAATCGCCGATTTCTCCGCAATAGACGTCATAGTTCCAGAATTCAATAGACGTTACATGAAAAGAAACCGCTAATACTAACAGTAGGATACTAAGCTGATTTTATGAATAACATATAAATAAAAGGTTTATGGAAAGAATAACACGGGGGGAGCTCTTGTATATATATAGAGACCAAAAAGTCACGTGATACTCCGCCGCTAACTCGATAACTACCCCCGCAAACTATTGGTCAATTGTCTGGAAATAATCTTAAAAACCCCCATATTTTGTCATTTCATCTTCTATCTTTGCCTTACCCAGAATCCCCCTTTGTATAGCTAAGTATCTGTAAGCAATAGATAACATCTTATCAACCGCCCTATGAGCCGTCTGAAAACCAGAAATCAAACGCAATTCCAACAATTCTAAAAACTCCATTTGATTCATTCGCCTTTCTCGCGTCGACCTCCACCTCAAAGCGTTCCCCACGCGTCGCGGTCGCGTGCTAGAAGTGGCGTTGGTTCTGGCTGCCCATCGTAATATTCAGCCTCACGCAGAAATCCACGCTGATTAAGACCATCAATAACAAGTTGTCCATTGTCAGGATACGTGCAGACGTCTCCAGGTGGTTCAGCACCGATTGCCAGATACACAAGGTCGTTCTCTGCGTCTGCAGGGTTGGCTATCTGATGAGCAATTCCCGTATCGGCAGGACAAGAAATACAGTCTCCCGAACGGATATCTTGCACCTTATCGCCATAGCGGAATATACCTTGTCCTTCGAGAACGACGAAGATCTCGTCAGCCATAAGATGAGTGTGTGCGGGGCAAGCACTATGACCCCGAGGTACTCGTACCGCATTCATGCCGAGACGACCCATACCGAAACGATGTGGACTGGCGTGTCTCAAAGCAGGTGTTAGAGGCCGTGAGAAGTGTTTCCAAGCAGCTGGAACGTCTGCTGGTGTCTCAAGGGCAGTATGCATATTGACGACAATTGGTGGTTTCTGCGGCGATTTCTCGGACATGGCGATAATAAACCGTTAGATCAGAGATAAATATAAGTATAAATAAAGAAAGTTCACTAATTTAGCTCAAAATACGGAAATGTGGCGTTATATATGTTACCACCACACAGCCGGGTAACTGTCCTCTTTCCCAATCTGGAAATCTAAAGCCAAAATCCTCCATCAGACTCAACTCAACTTCTTCACAACATGTCTCGAGCTTCTCCAGGAAAAGTCGTCTTTTTAGGCGATATTCCATACGAGATGAGTGAGGAACAGATCCAGGATTTCGCCTCTCAGGTGGGTCCGGTTGTAAATTTCCGTCTGATATATAATCATGAAACCAAAAAGTCCAAAGGATTTGCCTTTATAGAGTTCCAAGACGTAGATACTGCAATTCGAGCTGTTCAGACATTTAATAATATGCCTCTTAGGGGTCGAACGCTCCGAGCGGATTTTTCACATGAGAAGAGCGGAGGCAGTTTCTTCAATTCTCGTGATGGCCAATCCGGTAATAATTGGCGCCAACAAGATGGACAGGAACAGCATCAAAATCATCAAAATCAGCAATTTCGACAATCGGCTGAGCCTCGTCAGCAAGCACCTAATGACAATATTCCAGCAAATCTCGTTGTAAATGATAGCATATCTCGTACATTGAGCAATCAGCCTCCTGCTAGTCTATTGCAGATCATATCGACCTTGAAAATGCTTGTTTCTCAGGACGCATCAACGGCACGTGATTATTTCAAAAACAATCCGGAAATCACCTATTCAGTCGTTCAGGCTATGCTACTTATGGGCCTTGTTGATGCCAGTGTTGTTACAGAAGCTGCTCATATGAATGAACCTCCGCCTCCTCCTAGCCAAAACACCAACAATGGACAAGCTCATATTTCTCAGCCAGTTCATGTGTCTAGTCAAGCTCATATGTCTCAACCAGCACCTCCCCCGCCTCCTCCACCGTCATCTGATCCGTTGGAAAACATGGATCCTCAACAAGCTGCATTAATACGACAAGTGTTGAGTTTAACGGATGATATGATTAATGAATTGCCTGCGGATCACAAGAGCACGATATTGGATTTGAGGAATAGGTATAGGCAGGGGATATTTAGTTAGGGGCAGTCAGAGAGACAATGGTACCATTGCATTGGGTACTTGGGACTTATTGATCAGATGTGTTCAAGATCTCATGGCTTTGCTTATGCGTGTGTTCATGCTCACTTTATGCATATGTATACGTCTATTCTCCGTCTGGATGGCTCTCAACCCGGCCAAACTCAACAAAAAGCTGTGCATCAACTCAGAGGAATATCACGCCTATTCCTCCTCTATTTTACGACAATAATCTACCTATATTTATAAAATAACCCAATTCTCGAACGATATTCTGTGAAGTTTCAAATTTTCACCCTTTCAGCCGTACGTCCCCTCAGCCGTGCCATCCAACCGCTGAACCATCATTTGCTCAACAACATTTAGCGATTTCTCCATCTTACATGTCACTCGATGTTGCGGATTAACAAATGTGCGATTTTACAGAATAATCTTAAACGATCTATTCTCACAAAAACCCAATATCGAATACCAAAACAGACTGCTTTTTACTCTACAGATGACGGTTTATCACCAGATCAAGCCCGTAAAGTAGCAGAATCTCCCTTGGTTCAGAAAATTACCCGGTCTCCTGTAGCATTTTCGGAAATGAGTAAAACTATGCGATTATTTGTAGATAAAGGATATATAACGCCGGGTAAACCGCCGTCTATGATGACCTATTTGAAGTTACTTAGTGATAGTGAGATTAGGACTCAACTTAGCGAGATGCGTAAGATATTCAGTGAGGAAGGAATAGAAGTGACAAAAGATGAGTAAGTATAGTGTTGATGGATGTACGTGGTCTGGTATCATCTGATTTGGGGGTTTCTGTGCCGTTTTTGGCTCGTACCGCTTGGCTTCTAACTCTTCAGCGCCGAACAACTCATGTCTATCATGATGTATAAACAAGATGAGTTGAAAGACGAAAAATAGCAATCATATCTTGTTTATATTATCTTAAAATAGTATCGTATCTTCTCTAATCCAACTGTCCGTGCTTGGACAAATAACTCAACAAATCAACCTTGGTAACAACATGAATAGGTTTAACTCCATCGGCGGTTCTTTCTGTAACTACTGCGGCTGAATTATGCTCGAAAAAGCGGCTCAAACTGGACAATGACGTATCGACATTGATCTCGGCAAACTTCCTCTTCGACGGCTTTATGGCCGGTGTACCAACACTTAGACTTCCTGAGGTCTCAAAAGCCACGAGTTTTCGGAAATCAAGCATGACATCCTTGACAGGGCTTTTACCGCTAACTCTTCCTCGTGATACATAAGACAGGAGATTACCCAGTGTGACCAGACCCACCAATTTACCAGACGAATTTGCAACAGGAAGCTGATCAAAGCCTTTCTCATGAAGTGTATCAATGGCTGATGAAACAAGTGCACTATCCTTGACAGTTACCACAGGTTTCAGGTTCAAATCGGCAATAGTAGCTCCATGGTACTTCTTCTTACGAGCCTCGTTTTCAGCCAAAGTCTTATCATCTAAAAATTGATTGTAATTCATCCAATCATCATCGACAAACTTTGTCAAGTAAGAACGCACCGAATCAGGCAGAATGGCAACTACAACATCGCCTTCTTTCAGCGTCTTGGCAACTTGTAATGCGGCAGCCAATGCGCTTCCTGAAGATCCACCTACCAATAACCCTTCTTCACGAATAAGTCTTCTAGCAAGCAGAAAACTCTCTCTGTCGTCGGTTTTGATCCATTCATCGACCACAGATCGATCCAGAACATCAGGTACGAAGTCATATCCAATACCTTCAACCTTATATCCTTCATGAGAAGTATTCAATGACTCGGGAACAGCAAGAATTGATCCTACAGGATCAGCAGCCACGACCTTGACGTTGGGATTGTGTTTTTTCAGTGCTCGAGCTGTTCCTGTCACCGTACCTCCAGTACCAGCTCCAGCCACAAGAACATCAATCCTTCCCTCAGTTTGCTCCCAGATCTCCTCTCCAGTCCCATACTGGTGAGCAAGAGGATTGTCAGGGTTTCCATATTGGTCCAAAATGACGGAATTGGGGATCTCCTTCTCAAGCCTTCTGGCAACCCCAATATGGCTCTCAGGACTATCCCACGCAGCCTCAGTTGGAGTTCGCACAATCTCAGCACCAAGAGCTTTCAAAACACTAACTTTCTCATTGGACATTTTCTCAGGAAGTGTGATAATGGTCCGATAACCTCTAACAGCACCCAGCAGGGCCAGGCCAATACCGGTATTTCCCGACGTAGGCTCAATCAACGTGTAACCCGGTTTGATTCTGCCCTGCTTCTCGGCCTCTAGAACCATTCTTTTGGCAATTCTGTCTTTCACAGAGCCTCCAGCGTTGAAAAATTCGCATTTTACCACTGTTTGGTTAGATTTTCCAGCTATATATGCTAATTATGACCACTTACAGATGGTTGCTTTAATTCCAAGACTTTGGGGAATTCGATTCAATCGTACAAGAGGCGTATTACCGATTTCATCCAGAATATCAGGTGCTATTTGGGTTCTTTTGATGCCTATGTCGGTCATGATGAAGGGTGAAGAAGGGAAAAAGTTGAGAGAGACAGAGGGTTATGGGGGATGAAGAAGTGGGGGAAGAGCACGAGAAATGGGGAATTGGGGAAGAAATGAAGTGATAAGGATGATGACAAGTGATAAATGGGGAAATTATTGCTTATATAGGGTTTATATGGAGAGATATGAGGAATCGGATGATCAGATCACGTGATATTGTCCAAATATCCGTCCGATCTGCGTAAAACCCGCCTAAAACCGTAACTTTCAACAGTTGTTTCACTATAAATACCTTGAATTTCCCTCTTTTTCTTTTCTTCTTCCTCTCAACTTAATTCTTCACACAACATGCTTTTTGCATTGCCATTCAAGCTGCTCCTCTCCATCTAAGCCCGCCAACTCTCCATCCTCCAACTTCAGCGCTTAGCCCTCCAACTTCAGCGCTAAACTCCTCCATCGTACTTCCCCATGTTCACCCACCATTCCCATTCAGGGCAATTCTGTAAACATGCCGAGGGATCACTGGAAACCATGATTTTGACAGCAATTGACCTCAAATTCAAAGTCATCTGTCTGACTGAGCATATTCCTCGTCTAGAACACGACCAGCTTTACCCTGAAGAATTGGAGCAAAACATGACGGTTGACCAATTAAAAGACATTTTCGATGAATATATTGAGCATGCTGCGTATTTACGTGAGAAATATAAACATCAGATCGACGTCCTGATAGGCTTTGAGTCAGAAACCATCCATGTCAAAGATCTCCAGTACATAACGCAGACATTGAAGCCGAAATTCCCCTTTGATCTGTATTTAGGATCGGTTCATCATCTTCTAGGTATTCCTATTGACTATGGTGAAGATCTTTGGATGTCTATATATCATCAATTGAATGACGACATATCCAAGCTTCTCAGCCTATATTTCGACATGCAATATGAAAATATGCTTCAATTGCGTCCACAGATCATAGCGCATTTCGATCTTGTTCGTCTTTGTGCTCCTGAAGGTTTCATACCGAGTGATCTGAAGCAATTGCCTGGTGTATGGGCAAAAATTCAAAGAAACACACAGTTCATCAAGCAAATAGACGCAATGGTGGAAATAAACACCGCCGCTATAAGAAAGGGATGGTCTGTACCGTATCCATGCGCAGATATAGTGGAATATCTTGCTGAACAGGACGTGGAGTTCTGTATGAGCGATGATAGTCATAAACCGGAACAAGTAGGGCTGAACTACCGACCAGCCTTGGAATATCTGGAGAAATTCGGAATAAACAAGGTATCGTACTTGACGAGTAATGGCAAGAAGAGTATCAGCATCAAGGAGTTGAAAGGCATGGAGTTCTGGTATTTGACAAAGCAGACAGGTGGTGTACAATAGCAACGAGCGGGAACGGACATGGAAAACGTGCATAAAAAGAGGCATAGAACGAACTTAGACAAACACGGAACGAACATGGAGTGAATATTACGCAAACTGAGCAGATCTGCAAGACCAAAACGGCCAAATGAGCAGCCCGATATGGCCAAAACGTGCAGAGCTGCCATCCCACACCGCAAACAATCATATCTAATTCACATCATCCTGCTTCTAGTACAGCCTATTAACTCCCCCCTCTAGAATACCTAATACGATCTACCGAACATGGTGTAGAACTGGGGCTTTTCTCCACAGCCAACACATACATCATCCTCTTTCAGTTCCGGACGTTCAAAAGGAATGCACAGACTCTTGGCTCCCATACTAGGTGCTCGCTCGTCGAATTCAGCGTCGTCATCTCGTCGAGCAGTCTTCTCCTTGATGTCGTCTTCACATTCCTCTCGTCCACAGAACGGAGCCAAACAAACACACTTCTTATTAATAGCAGTCGACATTTCTGCCAAAGTATGCACTGTTACTCGATGAGTATCGTACTCTTTCTTAGCCTTTGCAAACAGATCGCTCTGGACGGTATCTAGCAGCTTGCTGACTTCATCTGCTAATTTCGCCAAAGGAATGGCTGATTTTCCATTGTCATCTCGACGAACAGCCGTAACCTGTTCTTTTTTCAAATCTTGAGGCCCGACTTCTAATCTTAATGGAATACCCTTAAGTTCAGCATCGGCAAACTTCCAGCCCACTCGATAATTGTCTCGATAATCACCTGATACTCGTACACCAGCGTCTTTCAACGTCCTTTCCACCTTATATGCACCGTCGTAAATATCCTGTCTCTCCTTCTCAGACGACTTGGCTGTAATTCCACACGGAATCACCATAACCTGGATACTTGCGACCTTTGGAGGCAAGACAAGACCCTTGTTGTCACTATGGACCATTACCATAGCACCAATAACTCGCGTCGACAAACCCCAGGAGTTTTGCCATACGTGAACCTTGGGGAACTGAGGACCCTCGGGATTCTCGACCGTGATGTTGAACATCTTGGAGAAATTCTGGCCCAAACAATGCGAAGTAGCTCCCTGAATAGCACGTCCTGTTGAAGGAATATATCCCTCGACAGTAGTAGTGAAATAAGAGCCAGCAAACTTCTCCTTCTCGGTCTTTTTACCAGGAATCACAGGAACTGCTAATAAGTCATGATATACAGATTTGTACCATTCTAGAATCTGCAAGACTTCCTCATTAGCACTTTCAAACGTCAAATGAGCTGTATGACCTTCCTGCCATAGGAATTCACGAGTTCTCAAAAACGGTTGAGGATGCTTGAATTCCCATCGTACCACTGAATTCCATTGATTCAGACGAAGAGGCAAGTCTCTATGTGATCGAATCCATTTGGCATAGTATGGGTACATGACCGTCTCGGACGTCGGTCTGATGGCAATTGGCTCTTCCAGATCAGAATCTCCAGCTTTGGTGACCCAGGCCACTTCAGGAGCGAAGCCTTCAACATGGTCCTTTTCCTTCTCAAGGACTCGTCTTGAGACGAACATTGGGAAATAGGCATTCTGGACTCCAATGGTCTTGATTCTTGCATCAAAGTATTTCTGGACCTGTTCCCATATATTATACGAATTAGGACGCATGATATAACAGCCCGATACGTCGTAATATTCAAGCATTTCCGATTTGGTCAGAACTTGTTGGTACCAGCCTGAAAAGTCCAGCTCCTTATCGACGGTGATACCAATCAAAGCATTACCAGTAGCCGCGTCTGCAGATGCCACTTCGGGCTTCTTGGCCTCAGGCTTCTTGACCGTCTGGTTCAATTTTTCAGCGCTTGCAGAGAAATCTACAGTGGTGATTTCGATTCCCAGATCCTCATAGTACTTGACAAGGTCTTTTCCCTCAACAAATAGCGTCACAGACGACGACGAAGGATGCACGGCGAGTTTCTGAGTGGACTGGGCCACGTGACTGTCCAAAACAAGCTTGACTTTGTCGGCATTGGACTCGGAAACAGCCAGAGCACCGACGTCTTTAGGAGAAATGCCGCCAAAAGTCTCGGAAATGACGTCAGCAGAAGCCAGACGGACCTCCTTGGCACCCACAGCCGACGCCACAGCAGCTGAAGGAGTCGCTGTAGTCGTCAATGCCACTACAACTACAGGAATGGCAGTCTGAGATTTGGCAGTTTTAGGTTTAAACACCAGCACCTTAGTCAGACCAAAGGCAAAACCCGGGTCATGTTTTTCCTTGAGTAAAGCAGTCCAATTCTCATGGTCAGTAGGTTCGTCATGTTTTATGGACAATTTGCCAAAATCTAGCTCGTTGAGACTCATATTGATGGATAAAGTGACAAATTTTGAGTGGATGGGAGATAAGAAAACATGAGGGTAAGGAGAGAAAATGGGGGGATTGGCGGATATTTATATTATTTTTATGGTCAAGGGTTATGCAGTAGGGTAACTTGGCTATTATTATATATATTGGGGGTTTTTTCCAATGGTTTTGTTGTTTTATATGCCATTGTTGTTATTTACAGGTTTTGCATGATTTTTCAGTGTGGTGGAATTTTATGGCGATGAGGGAGGAAGCATTGAGTCATTGGGGGTGGGAAAACGGTTTTTTGGGTTTAGAAGGGGAGAGAATGAGTCATTGGGTTTTGAAGGCGAGATGAAGTTTTAATTGGTGCAAATTGGCGTTTTTCGTCTCGTGGACTCGCTGTGTTGTAGTGCTGGAGTTTTATACGGCATTTCCGTATAATGCAACTCCGCAGCAGCATAACTCCGCAACTCCACGGGCGTCGTCAACGAAACACACGCAATTGGTCGTCAATAACAAATGCACACCCTTTCAGCCTCATTTCTTTTCTGCCTCTCCCTCCTTCTTCTCTTCTTTTCCCTCTTTCTCTGCCTTTCCCCCTATTCTCTTCCTATCCTCCAGCGACCCCATAACTGCCCTCCTCGCCGCATTGCTCAGCTTGTTCCCGTCCTCCTTCATCAGTGATCCCGCCATCTTCAGCTGCCATGCCGGGCCCAACTTGCGTCTCAGCTCCTTCTTCTTCTTGGAGATGTCATTCTGCTCCATTCTCAACAAGTCATTATAACTCAGACCGAGTTCGGCAAATTCCACCGATTCTTTGCCAAAAAGAACATCATACACTCGACCGTCGCCCCAGAACCATCCATTTCGATCTACAATCCATGGAAGGTATTGGCCCTTTTCATACAAGAAGAAGAAGAACGACGACTTATTGGCAGTTCCATAAAACCCCGACCCACTCCAAACCTTGGATCGTCTTCCTATACGCACATTCTCCAGAGGAATGGTATATACAGGGGATAATCTTCCAGGGATCAAAGGATGTGAAACTAGCCGTATATGCTCTACCGGACCGGGTAAATACTCGATTCTGCGTACCAGTCTCGAGGGCATGGTAGCGAAAATGAACCCAGCAAACGCGTATACGCTGCAGAACAAGACACTCAAGCTTCCACGCTTCACTGCTCGAATGGTGTTGTCTCTCGGGGATAAATCCTCCTCATTTTCGCTATAATCCTGCCATATGCCACGAATTGACCGATCAGCCAAATCAAATATATTGTAACATGCAACAAACGTCAACGCAATCGACGTGATAAAGTATAATCGGTGAGATTCGGCCATGTACAGGAGTTCTGGCTCGGTACTGTTCTTGAGAACGGCCATCAATTGGCCAAACGACATGTTCTTGCCAACTCTCGGAGTATCACTCTTCGGTATTATACTCGGCTGAATATCTCTTCCAAACGGAAACCGCGGAATTCGGGATTTCAGACTGTTTGAATTGAGATGTTTATCGGTTCGTTCAGGTAGAGATGAGGAGGCTCTGATTCGAGGCATTAAGCCTGGATTTCTGGAATAAAACCGGCCTAATATAGGCATATTAAGCCTTCCAAACACCCCATTGGGCCTTGTAGCCATTTTATATGCAAAAAAACGGGAAAACGCTGTGATATTCAGCTGAAAGTCTAAGCTGGATGATGATGGTGGTAAATTTCAGTCCGGTTGGAATTTTACATAAGCTGTTCACGTGACGTCTAAATCCCAACTTGGCAATCTCCCTGCAGCGATTTTTCCTGCTTTTAACAACCTTTGCCACATATTTGACAACCTGCAGCGAGTAAACGGGCATATTTGCAGTGTTTTCTGGCTATAAACGATCTATATTCAGTCGGGTCTGGCGATTATTTGTTATTTCAGGCTGTTTTTGGTGTCATTTTGCTCATATTTTGCACCAACAAGTTCTTCCTAGCGCTTAATATCGCACTTGAACAGCGCAAATCCCTGTGTTTGCCTCTATTTATTACTTTTATACCCCTTTTCTGCATTCTCCGGCCAAAATGACGGCATCTCGGGCAAAAATCGACAGTTCAAAGAACTCGAAAGCTCACAAGAATACCTCTTCGGCTTCTAAGAAGGACAAAGATACAGCCAAGCATGCCGAGCCCGCCAAAGATAGCTCGGGACTCGTACTGGATGATAACCCGGACTATATAGCATTGTCATCGGCTTTATCGTTGTTACAATCCCAGAAGCAGACAGCCTTGGACGACATAACGAGGCTTAAGGAGCAGAAAAACGAAGCAACATCACATCCGCATGAAGTAGTAGAACAACTGAAAAGTATGGGGACGCTGACTGGGATCCCCAAACCGCAGAAAGTGGTCAAAACGCCCATAATTCCGTGGAAAAAGTACGGAATCAATGCTCCTGGGCTGGAGAAGATGCTCCAACAGGGCATCGTCGAGGTCACGGCGGCACCGGTGGGGTCAATAAGGCTGTTTGACGGCAGCTATGGTGACCGTCAACGGGAGAAATGGAATGTTTAGGGAAATTGGCGTGCTCTGATTGGCTGTTTCTGCTGCTTCTCTCCGCTTCCCTCTCTTACCCTGCCGTCCGTACCCTCGTATATATATAACCTAGCTTCTTCCCCTGTTTTCTAACTTGTCTCCTTCTCTCTCTTACTCTCCATCAATGCCCGATATCCACTGATGACCCTCTCTCGTTCCTCCTCCAGCATCTCCCTTTTAGCCAGCGACCCCGCCGATTTCGGCACGTTTTTCAGCAATTTCTTAGGCAATTTCAAATCAGGAGGTCGATCATTGACTTCACCGAACTTTGGCTTGTCCTGATCGGCTTCCAGATGAGCCCAGGGGTCAGGAGAAGGGCTTCTTTTACGACGTTTTCCAGACGTTTGTTCTTCGTCAAAATCCTCCTCGGTATTCTCCTCATCTTCCTCTTTGTCTTTCTTCAATTTCTCGGCTTTTTCCCGCTTTTTCATCTTCTTAAGAGCCGCTCGGCTTGGAACTCCGCTTTTGGCCTTTATCAGCGGCAATGCCTCATTAACACGCCGATTGAAAGCTCCAAGTGACTCATCAGGCCGTATTTTCAATTCTTCAGGCACAGCCGTCTTTTTCTCCTTCTTGTCTTTGCTTTTTCCTTCTGTTTGTGTGAGTTTCTTCTGAGTAGATAGAATCCGGCTAAATGCTCTAGGAATCTCATCTATATGCTTATCGACCTCAAAACTGTCCAAATCATCGACTTCCTGGACCTTGCTATTCTTCAGAACATGAGCTTTTCTTCGTTTTGGCTCAAAAACTTCGGTTGTAGGGTCATTATTGTATTGAGGGTTCTTCTTCTTGGCACCAGAAGCGTACGATTTAGGTGCTTTAGGCGGTCCTTTTGATTTAGCCATGTCAGTAATCACTCCAGAACGGTAACTAATTACTCAGAATCAACAATAACTTAACAAGAGCTGCCTTTTCTATTCTTTAAACGTTGAAGAAACCGTTGAAAAATTCCTTGACTGGTGATTTCCTAAATCGTCTGCTGACTAAGTGCTTACCAATTTTTTCTCTTTCAAAAAATTATTTCTGAAATTTCACTTAACCGCCGACCTTTCACCTGTTTTTTCAATGCCAAAACGTTCGGCAAAAGACGAGGCTAAAAGAGCCAAGCATAGAAAGATCTTGCATGATGTCGATAATTCTTTGTCGGGAAATTCCTGGTCAGCGTTGGAGAATACCGGAGAAGAAGAGGCTGATTATGAGTCCAAACCTCGTTATTTCACGCAAAATGACAACCAGGTAGAGCGTCTTCCGGTGATAACTGCTGAAGGAAAGATTAAACGTGTCCTGGAGGAACAAAAGGAGCCAGTTAAGGCCGATTCGGACGAGTCTGAGAGCAGTGAAGACGAGCCTGGGGCCGGATCAGAGTCTGAATTCGAATCTGATAGCTCGACAGAGTCGCTTGAAGACGCAAATCATGTGATTCCACTAGGTGCACAGCTTACAGAGCTCAAGGAGGCCATTGCGTCATGTGCTGAGCTGTTGAACGAAGACCCTGAGGAGAATATTGGCCAATTGAGAGAACTACGGCGCTTAGCAGGCCGAAAACAGCATTATAAGCTAAAACAGCTTGCACTACTTTCCATGGTCTCTGTATTCAAGAATCTCATCCCAGGATATCGAATTCGGCCTCTTACCGAGATTGAAAAGAAGGAAAAGGTGTCCAAAGACGTGCAAAAGCTGCGTAACTTTGAAGAAACGCTTATTTCCAATTATAAAGCATATGTGGACAGTTTGGCTAGTGTTGTTCGAGAAGGAAAAGGTGCTGATATCGGTGCCCCACGTAACAGGCTGGCTTCGGCGGCTATTAGCTGTGCATGCGAGATGCTGGTAGCCGTGCCATATTTCAATTACCGAACAGATCTCATTACGTTGATTGTTCGGCGAATACAGCATCGTCATGATGACAGCTCTTTTTCAAAATGCATTTCTACAATTGAGACTGTTTTTCAGAATGACTATGAGGGTCATATATCGTTCGATATTGTCCGATTATTGTCCAAAATGATCAAAACAAGGAATTATAAGGTAGAACCTGAGGTTCTTAACACTTTGTTGCATTTGCGACTGCTTACGGAGTTGGATGGTGAAGCAGATCTACAGAGAGTTCAGATTGCTCACGATGACGCTAAACGTGAAGAAGCCAAGAAGCTGAAGAAGGATAGAGTGCATTTGAGCAAGAAGGAGAAGAAGCGACGAAGAGAACAGAAAGAGATCGAAAAGGAGCATCAGCGCGCTGAAACGGCAGTGTCGACGGAAGACCGTGAACGGAATCAAGGTGAGACGTTAAAACTGGTGTTTATTCTGTATTTCAATATTCTCAAGCAAAGACCTCAGGGACTAATGGGTGTTGCATTAGAAGGACTGGCTAAGTTTGCTCATCTGATAAATGCGGATTTCTTTGGAGATTTACTGGAAGTTCTTCGAGAACTCATAGTTGAGCGACAGCAGATTGTTGATGCCAATGGTAATGTCAGGTTGAGAGAAAGCACATTGAGAGAAGCACTTTTATGCATCATGACAGCATTTGTTCTTCTTCAAGGACAATATAAGAAACGGCAGTTGGAGAGTATTAATGTTGATTTGTCGTTTTTCATCAATCATTTCTATCGAACATTATATCTTGTTGCATTGGATGCCGATATAGAACTTTCGGCAAAGACGTTACGAATTGATGACCCGTTATTGGAGGAATCACAGAAGAAGCCTCGTGTTAATGTGGCTACTATTATGGAGATGGTTGTACGATCATTTGATGCTGCCTTTTTTCTTCAGAGATCAGTTAGTCGTGGAAGGGTCCAGGCTTTTTGTAAACGATTGGCTATGATTAGTTTGCATTTGCCTGAGAAGAGTTGCATTGCTTCGTTAAAAATGCTGGATCGTCTCAATAGCAGATATTCAAGTGCTCTTGGTGGGCTTTATGGGAGTGAAGATCGGGTAGCCAATGGAGTATTCCAGATGGAAGCGGATGATCCCGATCATAGTAATCCCGAGGCGGCTACAATATGGGAAACAGTATTACTTGAGAAGCATTATAATCCGGGGGTGGCTAAGATGGCGCGAGGGGTGCCGAGAGCGGTTGTGAACAGAGAGAGGGGAGGGAATGCATAGGAGTTACGGGGCGAATGAGAGGAAGAGGCTAATTGAGGTGATTGGGCAGCCGGTCGAAGATGTGCTGTTGACTGAGACAATGCCCTAACTAGCAGAACAGGCCAATTGCCTCACAGAAGAGATGATATTAACTATATATATTTATATACGGACTGTATTTACCCGGTTTTACCCGTCTAGCACCTATTAAGAACTCATTGCTCGAAATCCATATCATATACCAAGACTTCGTCGATAATATAACCGATTTTCTCCTTAAACTCCTTATGAATTGGATCCTCGTTCAAATAATATTCTCGTTTATCATTCTCCAAATCCATGGCAAATCCCCAATTAAATCCTTTACCCTGAGCCTCCGGGGAGGTGTTGATGCCCATTACTAATCGTTTAACACCAGAGCATTGATTCAGAGAATTAGTCCATTCTTTTACTTTATCTTTTTCAGATGCTTTTACATGAGGTTTCCATTTAAAAAGGACAATATGAGTAATCATTTTAATTTATTGGTTTTGGTTGGTTGTTTAAGGTTTGGTGGTGGAGTGGTGAGTGCAAAGGAGGGGGAGGTGGGGCTTTTTAGGGTAAAACAGAGAGGAGAGAATTAGAAGAAGAATAGATATATAATAAGATTATATATATATTATATGGTGTAATGTGATTGGACAGTGTGCTCGTTGCTGTATTAGTAAGAAATGCGTCCTGATTACTAAGAAATTCGCCCTGATTACTAAGAATTCACGTGATATTTCAACTATGTAATTACTCATAAATATATATAGATGTATACTTTTTTGTCATATATTTAGCTGTGTGATTGGCTCATTTCAGTATTTTTCTATAATTCCGAAATTTCATGCCTTTTTAGCGGTGTTGGCGGGCTGCTGGTGGACTCCCTCAGTGGACTCGACATTGAGCTGAACTGCTTTCAGAAGGGTCATCCTAACATCAGTAGGACTCCTCCCCATTGAACTCTTCACATCATACCTGCGGTATGCTGTTCAGATCAATTGTTCAACTCCACATTCTTCGCAAACATCCCCATACTCCAATTAATCACCGTACTAACCGAATAAATCCCTCCAACCTGCGGAACACTTCGACTACCAATATCCAGCTTTGGTTTAGCCGTAGTGGGCCCGAAATCAACAAATGAAATCCCTTCTTTCAATGCTATCTGAATAGTTTCCTGCATCATCACAAAATATGCCTTGTACTGACGAGCAAGCTCGTGATCTAATCCCTGTAAATCACTAGTAATTGTATCACCTAGTCGGAATAGAACACATGATGCCATAGTAACTCCATCGACCTTGAGGAACAGCAATGATCGATATCCATTCTCATTGGCTTGACTATCACCCAATGCTTCAAATAAATCAACGGTTGGATCTGCCAAAACCGCCGTGTTTCCTCCGGCTGTTCTCTTCTCGGCAATATTTCGCCACAGCCGCAGAACTTCAGCACAGTTTTCATGGCTGAAATCCTTTGTTTCTTCTACAACTCCTCCCGCTCTTGTAAATGCTGCAGACTGAGATCTATATTTGACTCCCTTCAGATAATCATTCACAGTCTGGCCCCTATACGGACGTAAATCAACAATATGCGAAGGAGGCAGAGGAACTTTTGACCAACCAGACGGCTCAATGGCTCGTTCATTGACGTCGTTGGTATAGACAGGGCTCAACAGAATACTGCATTTCTCCTTCTTGGGCAAACGAGTATTCCATTCCGAAACCGCTCGTAATATAGCCGCACTACGAGCAACTGGCCGTTTTGTAGGACTGCAATAGAAGGTGCTTTGTCGGAATGGCCAGTGGAAAGCTGTCAAGCCCAGACGAACACACAGAGGTCGGAAGAATTTGAACGGTGAACCTCCTCCAAGAGTTTTATACAAAAACCTGTACAGTTTGGAGTCGCTGCTCAATGACAGGTCATAAGGTTCCACAATTGTCAGCAATACCAGGGCCTCGGTGTTCATGAGCTTGTCGTTGAATTCCAGTTCTTTCTTCATTTCTTCCTCAGAAACCGGGTTCTCCAGCGGAAATGGAACACTGTCATGCTTCTTTCCTCCACCTGCTGCCTTCTTTTTCAATCTTTTCAGTTGGTTTTTAGAAAGAGGCTTCGAGGTCTCTGGCTGAAGAGTAAGCGAACTTTTCACAGACATTGTCTCCATTTGTATCTCCTTCTCAGATGGCAATGCTGATGCTTTGTCGAGGTTTCTGAATTCTTTCTGTGCGTAATAATCCAGCATCTTAGTACGTTGATCTGCGCTGAAATTCTTGCTGTTGGAGTCAACTGCTCGTTTTCCAGTTTTGAACACACGAAGAACTTTGCATCGCAAATTCGGCATTTTTACTGACGAATACGACAAAAGCATCGACATGGCTGCATCACCCGATGGCGATCCTGGCGTAGTAGTACCGAAGGTGTCGATCAGAGTAGCAAATGCTTTGAACTGAGCCTGGTTCAATGACGATATATCCAGCTCTTCAACCGCAAGATTTGTATTCGGACTGTCCTGCAGGAAATTTGCAGCTGTCAACGATGCAATATGCATAATGAAACTAACCCAAAAAAGGGTCATATCTCCATAAATGGTTGAGTTTCGTACGCCGGAATCCTGAGAATTGAACAGAGCAAGAGAAATTCCACATGCAATGATGACAAATACGAAAGAAACGACCGAGCATATGACATAAAATGCAATATAACGAGCAACAAGGCCCGATAGCCGATTGGTCGTAGTTATTATCCAGCAAAGACCAAAGGTGACGAATCCCGAAGCAACTTGCAGGGTTCCTGCATACAACAGATAACTCAAGCACGAGTATGATCTTCGTGAGATTACAGGTCTTGTCTGATCATATCTGGGTCCCAGGACTTCTCTGAAGTTCAATTCTTCAACGACAATCCCGATAATGAACTGAATAACCCCTATAACAACCAGGCACTTTCTTGCTACTCGGGATACCGGCCACCAAGCTTGAAGACAGCAGCATATACAGTATACAGCATGCAATACAATTGCGACGATGTCACATGATATTTCATGTAGTAGAGCTCCAGATGTTGAGGTGAAGCCATCGCTCGGTGAGGAAGCAAGGCCCAGAATTCCAATCAACAACGACAATAAATTGGCAATCAATAGACAGGAAATAATTAGATCATGAGGCGTGAGAGCAGAGAACACAATGAGCCATTTCGATTTGCGTTTAGTTGTGTAGAATGGCTTATTCAGGATATGGATTCGCTCATCAAAGATGGCCAAAAGAAGCAATGCAACAACGGTAATGAAGATGACAATGGTCTGCTGAAGACCTATATAATAGGCATTAAAACGCAAATACTTTTGGCCGTTGGTGAAATGAATGATAATAGAGACAATGCTTGCAGCAATGGCAAGGACCCCAGCTATAAGCATGGCCAGAACAAAGGGTTTTCGCCATATTACATTGAGTATCATTTTTCGTTTCTTGTGTTCGACTGGCGTGCCAGCTTCCACGTCGATATCTTTGAGGGTTTCCTGATTAGCCATGGTTGAAGAGAAGGGAAGGTTTTAGCGAGTTTGATGGGCCAAAAGCGGTTGAAAAAAACAGGAAAAATCGCCAAAATACAGAGAAAATAAAGGCGAAAAAGAGAAAGAAACCTTAAGGATGGCACAGTCGTTAAAGTTTTAACCCAAAATTGGCCGTGGGTGTAGCCGGAGAGGCAATAATGCGATTAAACTGACGAGAGAAAAAGCCAAATTAGACCATATGATTAAAGAGGAAAATTCCAAACGTTCCGACTGTCGAAAAAGCCGTTTCTAGTTGGTTCAAAATGCGTCGTTTGTGGTTATAAAGTCACAAGTAATATGGGTGGGATTATTCAATTTATATACCTCTCCCGAGAAAAGGTTAACGAGGTACGGAGAGACAGGTCAGGGAATAAAAATAGACCGGCCACTCGGAATGAAATCAAGGGGAAATAGGTGAAATTTGCAAAAAAAAGGGTCTCATGTCATATATATTGATATTCTATGTAATTCCGATATGCTAGATATCAACATTGGTTATCAGAACCAAGTTTTATGTTCAATTGCACCTTGGAATCAAACAAGAAAATCACACTTTAAAGAGCTTTTTAGTACGGCAATTGGAGCCGTTTGCGCTGACAAATTTTGCTGGATCCGATATCCGATGACTAAGGTTGCCTAAATAGGAAGTCAATATGACACATCGTGGGTGTCGAAAAAAACGTGTGGGGCTAACAAGATACTTAAGGGTAGGAGGCTTAGATGACGTGATGGCAGAGAATGATTGATAGAGTTATGAATGATTGATATTCGATACTTTTGACATGTTTTATCCAAACAAAGTCTCAATTCACATGGCTCTTGTTGCTTTTTAGCTGATTGGCCAGCCGCAATTCGTCGTGTAATCTGGCCACGGCTGAGGGGTTTTTTTTTTTTTTTGGTTGGGGTGTTTAAATAAAGATGAAGAGAATGACTACATGGTACCGATTTAGGCGTGTTGTAGGAATCTATTTTAAGAATGAAGAATTTAATAAATTAGATATGATATGAAGATATTTATAGAATGCAAAGATTAGAATTTGACATGATTTGAGGGATTTTATTCGTGTGGTGGAGCTCGATTGGGCAGTATTTTAGGCTCAAGGACTCGACTAGGTTGAAGCAGGTATGAGCAGTGCAGGGTGCAGAGAGAGAAAAGCGGTAGAGAGATGCAGAATAGCAGAAATGCGCCGTAGCAGAGATGCACTGTAGAGACAATGCATAATACCAGTCAATGCACAGCAGTCGCGACTCCCCTCACGGCTGAATAGCCTCCTGATGACCAATGAGGCTGTCAGGCTCAGGCTCTTTGTCAGTGGCTAGTAGCACATAACCAGTAAAAACCCAGCCCAACGTCCATTGAATCACTAACAAGCAATAAGCAACTATCAGGCTATAAACACCCACGAGCCAATAAAAGATGAGCAGCCAATAAGCGGCGAAAAAGCCATAAAGAGCTAAGAACCAGCTCAGCCAATAAGCGGCGAAAAAGCCATAAAGAGCTAAGAACCAGCTCAGCCAATAAAGAGCCAATAATTTATGAAGAGGCATTGTTTGTAATTTGTCCATGAGGGGCAAGATGGTGGTGACATTTATGGCGGTGAGGTGCTCGCTTTTAAGGTGACAACCATCACATACTTCATGTGATGGTAGGTGGACTCGTATGTATCATAGAGTATTATAGTTAACTCATAACGTGATTTCTGTATGAATGATATTATTATTACGATTATGATTATGCTTATATAATCAGAAGGTCATTTTTGTCCAATTTCCATTAATTGGCGGATATTTCTCAACTATCGTGATCATCAACTATTGGATGGAATACTGTTTAGCTGTGTATTCTCGAGTGTTTTCGCTGCCGTACGGCTTTGTCCTATCTTATCGGAGTCACATAGTCAACCACATAAAAAGAACCTCAAATTGTTTATATAAATAGACACAGCTAAAGAACTTTAAGAAGTTGTAAATTTACGTATATTCAAAAAAAAAGGTGCATAAAAGATGACATAGATGGAAAATAGCTCTAGTGACTGTAATCATACTGCCCCAGGGTAACTTGTCTCTATTGCCTATTTGAGACATACGCATTGTTTGTCATTATCTCTGAGTTCAACACAAATTTTCCGTCTATTTTTTCTTTTCTTCTTACATATATGTCCTTTTTTAGATAGAATATTTAGTATTTTGGGCTAATTTTTCTTTTATTCTTCATTCTCATTGAGTTCTCTCTATGGATGATCAACAGTTACTACTGAACTCCTCATAATATGTTCATTTGTGGCTGGAAACTTCTCTTACTGAGTTTATCTTGCAGATTTTATCACACACTCTTGCATAATGTGGCAAATCTTGATATTTTCTGCAGAATCTGAGCCAATATTTGGCTGGAGTTGCCAACAATGAATGCCCTATGTCCTAATGAGATGACATTTCTCGCAGTGAGTCTCTTCAGATTTCATGAAATTCTCATTTTTTTCTAAAATCTCGCTTTCTATTATTCGCTTTGGTCTCTGAAATGATCCAATGGCGCATCCACGGCATGGCCCGTACACCGCTCTCCTCGCCTCTCTCTTGCAAACCTTAAAGCAAAAACAACTTCACCGCTTCTTATAAGCTCTACAGTTTCATTGTTGTCTTTTTCTTCCCTTTAAATCGCTATCTCATCACTCATGTCCGATCAGAATTCTAAACAGGAAAACGACTGCTCTGCTTCCTCTTCAGCAGCAGCCTCTTCAACTACTTTGCCTCAAAAAAAACCTTCAAGATCTGCCAAGAAGATCAGAGAACGTTTGAAGAGCCCGGAGTTCCGCCATCTTCGTGAATCGGTTCCTGGATCTGCTCTAACTCCTGAACATATTGCCAAATTTCTTCAACGAGGCGGCTGGGAAAGGATCAGTCCTCTCAAGCTGGAGTATATGCGTGATGTCTCCAAGTATTTTGCCTGGAAAGATGAAATCGCTCGTATGTTCATGTGGTCTCGGTCGACGGCCCCTTTTAGGAATTCCTGGCTGGAAAACGTTCTACTTTATCAGTAAAAATTCATTATAAAGAGGGTTTCTAGAAAATAATACGGCACTATGGTACTACTTGGCTGCTTATTACAAGAAAGCTGCTACTGCGCCAATTGCAAAGAAGGCGGCTGCTGCTCCGACAGTGTTGACGTCAGAACCGGATGATACAGTGCTGCTAGACACACTTGGAGAGACGACTGAAGAGAAGCCTGGCGTGCTTGAGTTCGAAGCTGGAGTGCTTGAGATTGCCGCTGGAGTTCCTGGACTGCTTGTGTTTGCTGCTGGAATGCTCGAAGATTCCGGCGCAGGAGAGCCTGAAGGAGTCGAGGATTCAGCTGGCGTAACACCTGGTGTCGAAGAGGCTTCAGGAACTGCTGGAGTGCCGGAGGATTCTTCTGCTGGAGCTCCTGGAGAGCTGGTAGACACGGCAGGGGTGGAAGTGATAGTGAATGTCTGAAATTCAGTGACAGTGAGCACTCCACTTGGGCCACTGATAGTAGTGACGACATAACTTCCGCTAGGTGTACTTTCTGCAGCGACAACAGAACTTTCGGGAGTCACAGAAGGTGCAGAGCTTTCAGGTGTTACAGGAGCGGAACTCTCGGGTGTTGCAGGAGCGGAACTTTCCGGCGTCGCAGTACCTTCAGGACTTGTAGTGACAACAGCAGTGGCCGTGGAGAAAGCAGTTGCGGTTTCAACATGTTTGCTATTCTCACAAGGACAAGTAGTTATGGTTGAGATTACGACCTCAGTAAGTGTTGACAAGCCACTAGAGCCTGAGGTAGTCCAAGTGTTGGTAATAGTAGTAGTCTGAGTTATGAAGGAGCTGGTGACACTTGGGCCAGAGGAGGCTTCTGAGCTGGCGGAGCCGCTAGCTGGTACTGAGCTAGCTGCTGCTGAACCACTAGGAACGGAACTGGCAGGAGCTGAACCGCTAGGGATGGAACTACCTGGGGCAGAGCTGGCAGACTCTGAACTGGCAGCACCGGAGCTCACGGGTGCAGAGCTAGCAGAAGCTGCGCCACTAGGAACTGAACTGACTGCAACTGAGCTAGCTGCACCACTAGGAATTGAGCTACCTGGCACTGAGCTTGCAGGAGCTGAACCGCTCGGGACTGAGCCTGAGCTGGCAGAAGCAGATCCACTAGGAACTGAGGTATTAGATGCTGAGCTGACTGCACCCGAGCTGACTGGTGCTGAACTGACTGAAGCTGAACTAACTGGTGCAGAGCTGACGGCACTAGCAGAGCTGCTGATCACTGAAGAACTGGCAGAGCTGGACACGACTGCAGATGAGCTCACAGGGCTAGAGCTAATGGCCGAAGAACTGGCTGGGCTTGAGCTAACCACCGCTGAGCTTGCAGGGCTGGAGCTAACTACTGCCGAGCTACTGCCGACTCCTGAAGAGCTAGCGATAGTGGAGTTTGTCACCGACAAGGCCGAGGAGCTGACAATTAAGGAAGTTGTAGACGAAGCACCGGGGCTGGTCACGGAAGAAGAATTAGAAGTATTAGTGAAGGGCACAGAAGAAGTTGCAGAACTTAGTGTCACTGGAGGGAGACTCGCAGATGAAGAAGTCACCGAGGAGCTCACTGAAGGAGTGGCCGAGGAGCTTGCCGGAGGGATCACTGAAGAGTTCACTGAAGAGCTTGCCCCGGAAGAAACGGCCGACGACGAACTTGGCACAGAAGAAGAGTTAGCCGAAGGGGTTGGAGTTACTGATACTCCTCCAGGGCTCGTCACGGAGTGGCTCTTTGACTTCTTTGTCCAGGTCTTCTTCTCCCAAGACTCAGGGCAAGGAGCAGTGGGCCATCCGGGCCAAGTGTGCTCAGGGGTAGAAGTGGGCCAATGCTTCTTGGACCAGGACTCCTCAGGACAAGGAGCTGTAGGCCAGCCAGGCCAAGTCTCTTTTGCCCAAGATTTCTTTGACCAGGTTTTCTCACCCCAAGACTCGGGGCAGGGCTCTGTAGGCCATCCTGGCCAAGTGTGCTCAGGGGTAGAAGTGGGCCAATGCTTCTTGGACCAGGACTCCTCAGGACAAGGAGCTGTAGGCCAGCCAGGCCAGGTCTCTTTTGCCCAAGATTTCTTTGACCAGGTTTTCTCACCCCAAGACTCGGGGCAGGGCTCTGTAGGCCATCCTGGC